>ML976723.1:382903-416368 GCA_010015655.1 Bimuria novae-zelandiae CBS 107.79
TTATCTATTATGCCGTACTTTTAACGCGTGTCCTTAATAAGCTCGAACTAGACTCTAAACTTAACTAGATCCTAATAAAGAACACGCTAAGCATGTAGCTTCTTATCTTACTTAATTATAAGCTTTGCCTAGCTATTAATAAAGCGTAACACCTAGTTCTTACTAATAGGCTATAGAGGCGGGATCTAGCCTTAAGCTTAAAGCAGGACGTCTGCCATTCGGCGCATATTAATAATATAGGGTGGAAAGCCTCGTCTATTAAAGTCTAGGATCTAGCGAATAAAAGACTACTCTTTAAGAGGTAATAGCTTACGCTTATTAGATGTTATCTTAATTCTAGCTTAGACACTATAGAGGCGCGACTAGAGGGTTAATTTAAAAATATTATAAGCTACTACTATAGCGCGAATTAACTAATAAGGATAAAACTTAATTAAAATAAGGGCAAGACTAAGTCTGCCTTCTTTTAATAGCAATTAAGCTTATCGTTATTAAGCTATAGTTAAAAAGGTAGACGCGTCGTGACGCGTTTTGGTGGGGTGCGTAGCTCACTGGTGTACGCAGCTTACTAGTGGATTACGTTACACGAACAGAGAATCGATGACTAAGCAGGTGCACGGTGGACCGTAGGGTCACCAGGGCAACTGACACACCCCCCAGAGTCTCTGTGAGCGATACTAGGGGAGCCATCCTCCAGCCTATGCTGGCACAGGGACCTCTACGAGGCCTAAGAGAGCCACAAAACGCCTATGGGCCGGTCCAGAAAGGGGTTTTGTAAGGCCATCAGCAACCATACTTGTCCTAGGGATATGTGAGACAAGTATATGATTGGCCTCCTGCTCCTCGCGGGCGTACTTGTAGTGGATATCGATGTGCTTAGTCCGCTCGTGGTGGCCCTTACTGTTAAGCAGGTGAACAGCAGACTGACTATCAGAATAGATCTATATAGGTCCTTTGTTAAGGAGGTGCAACTCTGTAAGTAGGCGACGAAGCCAGGTAGCTTCTTTTGCAGCGTAGGTTATTGCAACCCACTTTGCCTCTGTAGAAGACGTTGTAACAATCCGCTGGCGATAGGATTTGTAGGAAATAGTACCTCTAGCTAGCTTGAAGGCGTAGCCTAAGGAGGATTTATGGCTGCTACGATTATTAGCGTATGCAGAATCCGTGTATCTAGTTAGCGTTAGTAATGTTTAATTAGTGCTGCCGTCTTTGGCTAATAGTTGTATGCTAAGGTTAGGCTGGTATTTAAAGTAGCAGACGAGACGTTTAAGTAGGCTATATTACTCTTTAGTAGGGTTACTCGTAAAACGCGCTAAGAAGTTAACACTCTATAAAGCGTTAGGGCGTACGAGTCCTGTTAGGTAGAGTAGACAGGTAACAAGTGACTGGTAGCGCTTTATAAGCTCTTCTAGCGCCTTTTCCATCACACGCTGTTGCTCTAGGGCGGATAGTAGTAGTAGAGTATTAATAGGGTTAACATTTTCAAGATTGTAATCCTTGACAAGACGTTTAATGTAGGGGTCTATAGTAAGAGAGATTATCTAATTAGGGCGGTCACGTACAATGCAGATACTTAGGTAGTAAGTAATTAGCCCTAAGTTGCGGTATTTATAGCGTTTCAAGATCTTCTGTTTAAGAGTAGTTATAGCGTCCTTTATATGCGTAATTAAAATAAGGTCGTTAATATAAATAATAATAATTTCTCCTCCACATGTGAAGACGCATGGGTCTGACGTTAATGGCTTAAATCCTAGGTCCTTAAGGGAGATCTTTAGGTCGTTGTACTAGAGTAAGGCGGCCTCTCTTAGTCCGTATATACCTCGGAGGAGGCGTACTATTTGGTGAGCCAATAGGCAGCCTTTAGGCAGTTTAAGGAGGATAACATGCTCCGGGGAGAGGTAAGCGTTTAAGTATATAGTAACTATGTTAACCTGCTCACACTCTAGATCCTTGGCGGCAATAATTATAAGAACTACTTTTAGCATTATTATACGCACGACGTAGCTGCATACGTCCTAGTACTAAGAGGCTTAGGTCTGTTAATTACTATAAGCAACTATCTTAGCCTTAATCTTTATTAACAGGCTAGCAGCGTCTCCCTTATAGTTATACACCTACTAGGTATTAATAACTTTATTCTTCGAGATTTCTTCTTTTGTTGCAGGGCGCCAGGTGTTGTTTAACATAAGTAATTTAAACTTAGCCTCTATAGCGTCTATAAAAGTAGCCTTTATAGGATGCTTGCTTAGAGCTCTATAATTCCGTAGTTCTAGCGGTAATAAGGACAACTTTGTGCCTATTAACGACTTAAACATGGCTAGTGCGAGAGAGCGTACGAACGTGATTGCGCCTATCTTAACGCGTTGACGCGTTCGTCAAGAGCCTTCAGCAAGTATGAGGTGAGTACCTGGGTTGGCAGAAATCTCCATCCTTCGTGATGCAACATTGCCATGCCTAGTTGGAGGCAGAGGGCCTTTAGCAGGCTCCTCAGCATGCTCCTTGGCAGGCTCCTCAGCAGGCTCTTCAGCAGGCACTAAGCTATCAAAGTGGCGCTCTCCTTTGGCAATTGCGGGTAGTATTTCCTCCTCCTCCTCCTCCTCCTCCTCTCTGTATCCAAGCTCATGTTCACCCCCCATATCAACAGGATCAGGTGTAATAGGGCGCTCGGTGGCGGCTTGTTGGGGGAGGACGGGAGGGGCGATTGAAGTCGGCGGTGGCAGCGACAGCGGAGGCTCCTCGTGAAGGGCAACTATACGTAAGTTTCTATTATAAGAGTTAAATTTAACGCTTGCAGTTATAATAATAACGTGTTATTAAGGAATCTATATCTTGTAGAGGGAAGAGCCCTCTATACCTATAAGAAGTCCGCGTTTAGCTTAAGGTGCAAACTTTTCACCTTTAACACGGGTGTCAACAGGCCTATGTACGTATCCTACATGTCTAAAAGCGTGAGTTAGTCCTAGGTTAGGCACTAGGTTAATAGCTCCGATGGCTGTATACTACAGCTCATAAGGCGTCTTATTCTTTGGTACTCCGCTTGTTAGGCTGAAGTTAAGTAAGCGGACCATGTATGCAGCATAATAGGGCCAGAATATCTCTAGTAGACCTAATGCTATTGTTGCTGCTCGAACTTAGTCCTCGGTAATACCGTTCGCTCGCTCCGCAGTCCCATTACGTGAGGGATCGTGCGATGGGGAATACTAAAGCAGTGTACCCTCTTTGCGATAATACTCCTTTAGGCGATTACTCTTAAACTCACTAGCACTATCAAGGTGTATAGTAGCAACTATTAGCTATAGACTTACTTTTATTTATTTTAGCTAGTTAATTAATTTGGCTGCAAGAGCTGCGCGTGAGTCGGACGTAAAGAGCCAGCGTCTACGCGTTAGATCGTCTGTGATAAGCAGCCAGTAGCGCTCTCCATCCTTTCCAGCAGGTAATATTAGCCCTACTATGTCGAGATGGATCTTCTCTAATGGACGGGTAGAGCGTGTGTGTTGACAACGAGAAATAAAATGTTTTGATTTCGACAGACCGCAGGGCTCACAGTTAAACGGTGTAGAGTTAGATAGCTCCATACTATTAACAACCTTTAAGAGCTTCTTAATCATCTCTACGTCTGCGTGGCCCATAATATGGTGCCATACATGTAGTGGGCGAGCAACCTTGGGTGGTTGAGCAGAACGTGAGGCGTATAGAGTCGCGTATGTGAGCGCGAGAGGTGCCTTCTCTGCCAAGTTAACAACAAGGAAGTTAGGTATCCCGTTAATCTCTAGTAAATAGGCGATCTCTTCTCTATTGCTTAGGTAGAGCTTATCTTCGCTACTATGGTAGTAAGCGCCCTTGCGCTTGAAAGGCGCTTGCGATATAACGTTGGTAACAAAACTTAGGCAGTATAGAGTATCTTTAAGTTATATGTCTGTAACCTCACTATCTAAGCAGACAACACTTAGTTTAATAGTACCTTCTCTATAGACTTTAGCTACATGGGTTGCTCCTTGCACTTTCGACGTTGCCAAGTCTCGAAAGTTAATAAATAGCTCTCGTTTGTTGACAATAATTCGGTTGGCGGCTATATTATAGCAGAAACGTTAACGGTAGTTACTATTCGCAGTAGCTTTCTAAGTTAGTGTCTAGGACACCGCAGCGGTTAAGTAGAATGCTAAAGTGTTAAGTATAATTAAAACACTAGCAATAGCTTTCTTATTATTGCCTATCTTGTCCTTGTCCTTATCCTTATACCGCAAATGCTCTGGGATTAGCTCTAAGTGTTTCTTCCAGCAGAGCTTCTCACCTCCAGGATGCTCTCGTTCACAGTATGTGCAGTGCTACTTCTTAGGACGTGGGTTCTAGTTACAGATCTACTTTCTATTTTAGTCTGCGCTAGTTGCAGGCGTATAATTAGGTGCGTTTAATATCTTTTTATTAACGTTATAGCGATAACTATTAACGCGCTTTTCTTCTTATTATTTTACCTTAGCTATAAACACCTTAACAGGCTCTTCCTTCTTATGTCGGAGATAATCCTCGATCGCGGCGGTAAGCTTATTAATTATCTATATAGTGCCGTTGCGTATATTATTGTTACGCGACTCTACCTATTCTGGGAGTATACGCTCTAGGCCGTGTAGAAAATAAATAATAATTAGCTCTTTAACTAACGCGTCCGTTGATGTGCTCTAAAGTCCTTTAGTACTAATCTTATAATAGGTAAAGGTAACGCCTATTTGCGCTAATTACGAGCGAGCGTCTTAGAAGTAATTAATATAGTTACGTACTAAGCGGCAGGTGTCAGCGCGAAGGTTAATAAAGTTAGTCTATATAGCGCGTAGGTTGTCCTGCTCGACAGGTACAACGCGGTTGGTGATGTACGTGTACATTTTAGCTAACGAATTGAAGCTGGTTAGTGCCAGGTGGAGAGACTTGTTAATAGAGCTAATAATAGCGTTCTAGAAAGAGGCGTCTTTGCTATCCTAAGCTTTAAGGCGGGCAAGAGCTATTGCTTTAGAAGCTCGTATTTGCTCGTTTATAATAACTTAGGAGTGGTTAGCCTTCTCGCAAGCATTAAACGCCTTAGTTTCTTCTTCTTCTAATATACTATTAGTAACGACAAGTTATACAAGCGAATGCTCTTTGTAGTCGCGGGAGGCGTACGCAAGGCGCGCCTTTATGCCTAAAAGGATATCCTTCGCGCTACGCTCTATAGCTACGTTAGTTATCTATTTATTCCACTCCTTCTAGTTACGGCCCGTCGCGTCAAGCACGATCGTGCCTATAGTTAGAGTTAACATATTATAGGTTAGTATAAGCTCGCTAGGGCTCTACTAGGTTGCTATAGCTTCGGCGGTGCAAGGTTCGTTCCTGCGGTGCCAAAAACCGGCGTAGGTCCGCTTTGTCTTTAACGGTGCAGCGTTGGCTTCTGCGGTGTCAGATCCGGCGTAAATACTAAGATTAACAGCAGGCTGCGCTTAGAAGGGCGACATAACCTAACAGATAAGTAGGGCTCAAAAGTGGACAGAAAGTCGATGTGTATTATGTGTGTGCTGAGACTAGCTATCTATAGTACACGAACAGAGAATCGATGACTAAGCAGGTGCACGGTGGACCGTAGGGTCACCAGGGCAACTGACAGTATCGTAGTGCTTTATAAATTATTTAATAGTATAAGTTAATGTGACACTTAGCGCGAGGCTAAATAATTTAATTTTATAATAAAATAAGATAACTATTAATTTGTATAAGAGAACGTACTTGTATAGAAGATATATAAGTTAACTATAAGGAGCGTAATAAAGAAAACCACCTATATATATACTTACTTTACTTAATTACTTAGTACTACTAATTAACTAAGTAGTTACGTGCCTTGCTTTATTACTTAGTACTACTAATTAATTAAGTAGTTATATAATCTTAAAGCTAGCTCCTTAGCGTACTAGTTAACCCGTTCCTTAGCCGCCTGTCCTTATAAGCGCCTATCCCCTATTATCTAGTCTTAGTTCGTAACACTATCCCTCCCTTCCTAGTCTTTGTCCGCGAAGAACTATACCTGCTAACTAAATAATTAGTACTTATTATTATCGCGAACTTGTTTCCGCTATTAAAGCATATAGAAGTATTATAGTATTAAAATATTTTAACTATAAAACCTATTCGCGAGTTTGCAAGGTATTACAGTCACTCTGCAGTAGTCTAGTACGCTAAGGTGATTGGCGTTAGTTTCGCGAAGCGACTCCCCTACCAAAACAACCCATAGAGTATCGAAAAGTAGGCCAAATTTAATAATTCTTAGTAGTAACTAGTAAATTAATACTTAATACTTTATTTAGTAACTATTTACGTGCATGCAAGCAGCGATTCTATCTAGCATACTTAATATAAAATAACGTATAAGGCGCGTTGGGATCCTCTACTAGTAGTCTTTTAAGGTAGTACAAAACCTCTCTTATTTATCTTTACTAGTTCTAAATTTAGTTATATAGGGATAGCGATTCCTTATCTTACGTTTAAGCTGCCACTAGAGGTGCTTAATAGGGTTAAGGTTAGGAGAATAAGGTAGGAAATTAATAGTTTAGATCCCGTGATTAACTACGAAGTCGCGTGTATAAATTGCTATATAAATCTAAGCGTTATCGTGCATAAATCGCTTGCCTAGCAGGTATAAGTTTAGGAAACCTTCTTCTAGTATTTTAGTGTAGCTTTAAGCGGTGTATTTATTGCGCGGCGCTGTAGGGTCTCTCTACATAATAATAAGTGGTAATCGCCGGGTACGCCCTCGAGAATCAATCCATATTAAAGCCCACACTATCTATTAAGGTAGCCAACTAGTAGATTATTCGGAGATTATACGGCGCTCCCACTTCTTATAGGGATACCTAAACACCCACTCGGCGTTGGCGCCGCGACCCTTTTAAACAAAGCACTTATTTAAGAACTAAAAAGGCATTAAGCGCTAGTTAAAGTTTTTATACTTATAATAGAACTTAAGCCGTAATTAGGTAGTAGCTTTATTAATTTTAGGCCTTTACTTAGCTCTAAAGTTAGTAAGGCCTTATTCCTTAAGTGCTTTATATAATATATTATTAGAGACGTCCTTCCTAAGGTGCGCCTCCTTAGCGAGCTCTTAATAGGTAATCTTTAGCTTTTTTATACTTGTCGTAGTAGCGTTTGTTTCTCCTAATAAGTAAGCTTAGGAGGCTGCCTATTGCGAGGGCGAGAGGTGTTATTACCTATCTTATCGTACCTCTTAATAGTGTCGCGTATACACTTTATTATACAGCGAAACTTGCGCGCTAGCTCTACTGGCGTCGCACTAGCCTCTACCTTAGAGATAATATCTTCCTGTGCCTGCGGTATTAATTTACTACCTGTAATGCGATTTGCGCTTATTTCTAAGCTAAAAGCTCTTATTTTAGTAGAGATAGAGAGGGTAGAAGTGGTTAAGGTATTTGGCGCGCGCGCGTCGGGCTGACACTAGCGCACTAGACTAATGCGCTAGTACTGTAATTTATTTAAGAAAATATAGTAAGTACCTAAAAAGGGGCGCAAAGTGCAACGTAGCTATTACTTATAATAAGTTTTTTTATTTAATTACTAAGAAGTAAAAATTAGATACATAAATTTTAAAGGCGTAAAAAAAGTAAGATATAGTATTTAAAGTAATACGCGTAGCGCGTGTAAAAAAATAATATTTAGCTAAATAACTAGCTTTAAATACGAAGTGTGCTAAGGAGGTAATCGCTGTTAAGAGCGCTACTTTAGAGGAACTAAAGGAGGACCCTCCTTAGCCTGCTTGGCCGAATAGCCTGGTCGAGCTAACTCCCCGTGTCTGGTTGGCTGCGGAAGAACTTCCCCTCGATTTCTGGGACAACCCGGCGCCTTTGTCGTCCTAGGCCCACCTAGGACGTGGGGCCTCGGGATGCCCTTTATGGAACTTCTCTAAGGCTTCTTTGCAGTTAGTAAGGTTCCTCGCTGGTTCCCACGTGTTGTGGCTTTCTGGCCATCCTTCCCACTTCACCAGGTACTTGTACTAACGCCCGATCTTTTATAGATCTCTAATTACTTTAACCTTATACTCCTTGTCCTTAAGTTTAAGTTATGTTTCTAGTTCGGCGTTTGGTGGTGCTAGTTCTAACAATAACTTGTAGAAGACTAGGTAGATCTATGTATTTATAAGTAACTATAGTTTAAAATTAACTAGTCCTCTAACTTCTTAGATTTTAAATAGTCCTTTTTAAAGGTTGTCTAGTTTTTTACTTAGCCTTATTATTTTAAAATTTTTTTTTAAAAGGAGGACTTTAACCCCCTTCTTAAAAGTTAGTCCTATAATTCTTTTTTTATTTACTTATTACGCTATTTATTTATTACGCCGCGCGATATTCTTATATAGTATTTTATATAAATTTTATATAAGTTTAGCTTTATTAGCTGCGTCCTTCGCAATGCTCTAGATGTCTAATAGATCCTAGTAAGTTGTTGGCTCACATCCATGGTTAGCGTAATATGGCGAGTATCCTGTAGTCGCCGATCTTGTGCTATTATATGCTAGCTAAGCTATTAGCAATAGCTTAACCTAATTATCTTAAAGCTTATTTATATATATCTAGAAATATTATTCTAACGTTTAGTTTATTCGCTTAGTTTAGCTATCTATCTTAAGGTAAAAATTTGTTGTGAGTTTATGCTTAATCCCTAATTTAGCTATAAACGTAGTCTAGTATAATAATGTAAACATCTTAGCCCTGTCTGTGAGAAACTCGTTAGGTTGTCTAACCTATAATATTAGTTCTTATTTTACTATATAAGCTAGTTCTTTTGCTATTATAGCTTCCTTAATTAGCATAAACCTTAACTCCTTAGTAAGTTAATAAATTATAATTAAAATTAAGTTATAGGGATCCTTATTCCCTGGTGCTAGTAATACTAGTAACTTTATAATAAAGTCTATAGTCACGCTTAACTATGGTCTTAAGGGCGGCTTTAGTAGCTATAAGAGGCTATAGGGCTTATATCTCTTAGGGTTATTTTTATAACAGGCTAAATAGTTACTTAAAACCTTCTATACCGCCTAGCGTAGACTAGGGATAGTATATTCGTTCGTAATTTAACGCGTCGTTTTAGCAATCCCTAGGTGTCCCTAATCCTTATCTTTATATAACTTTTTAATTAGTAGTAGAGCTATCTAATTGCTAATCTAGATATAGTTTTAATAGTCCTATGCTATTAATTTTATAGCTTAGTAAAAATTATACGCTTAGTAATTCTTGTCTATAAGTCTTTTATAATCCTGTATCCTCTCTATAGCTAGTCTAAAATAGGTTAAATCTACGCGTTACACTTCTAGTGCTAGCGCAAGTTATATTTTATTATAGTAAAAGGTTCTATCCTTTACATATATTAAGATTATAATACAGTTACCACCGTCGCCTTCTTCTATAAGGTCTAATTATCTACTTAGGGCGTCTACTACAGCGTTTGCGTTTCCTAGCAAATGCGTAATATAAAAGTGAAATTCTACTATCTATTTAGACTATTTAGCCTATTACTAATTAAGCTTCTTAGTCGTCGTAAAGCAGGTTAGATTAAGGTAATTAAAAAATACTTTTATTTAATACTTAGCTCCCTTAAGCTATGCTTTTTATTACTTAAAATAGTTCATAATAGCTAGTAATTCCTTATTATAGATTTTATAATTAAGTTTTACTTTTAAGAGCTTTCTTGCGTAGTAGAAGACTAGTCTCCACTTCTAGTTATCGCATTCTTATAGTAGTACGACCCCTAACGCATAATCTAATACATTTATGTAAATGCGATGTCGTTGCTCTAGGTCGTATATCTATAGCAGGGGTGCCGTTAGGAATAGGCGCTTTAGTTATTTAAAAGCTTACTTCTTTACCTTCTATAGAGGTCGCTATTTTCCTGTCTTTGTAAGTTCTATTAGTGGACCGGTGACTTTTAAGTAGTTCTTAATAAATTTATAATAGCAGTTAGTAAAGCCTAAGAAAGATTAAATATCCTTTACTAATTCTAGTAGTAGCTATTTTTCTATTATTGTAATTTTCTTTAAATCCATTTTAACACCTTCTTAGGATATTACAAATCTTAGATATCCCGTTTCCGTGACATAGAATTCATATTTTTTAGGGTGTAGGAGCAATTTATGCTCTTATAGTTTCTACAACACCTTGCGAACATGTTCCTTATGTTCTTCTAGTGTTCTACTTAAGTATATTAATATGTTATCGAGGTATGCCGTGCAGAATACGTCTAAGTATTTATATAATACTTAATTTATTAGTTCCTAAAAGGTTACTAGTGCGTTAGTTAGCCCTATGAGCATAATTATATACTTAAAGAGGCTATATCGTGTGCGGAGAGCTATTTTCTACTTATAACTTTTTACTATTTAAATCTTATAGAATCTATTCTAAACGTTAAATTTCGTAAACTACTTAGCTTCTTAGAGTCAATCTATAAGCTCTATTATTAAAGGTAATAGATAGCAGTTTTTAATAGTTACGGCATTTAGCTATTTATAATCTATATAGAGTCGTAGCCTGCCGTCTTTTTTATAAATAAAGAGTATAGGGAAGGACGCTAGGCTCTAACTAAGTCTCTATTTTCCTAAGCATAAATTTTTCTATATTAGCTCTTTTAATTCTTTCTCTTATTCGTAGGTAAGGGGCCTTAGGCGTTCTAGCTATAGCTTAGCTCTTTCTACTAGTAGTATCTTATAATCCTACTCCTTATATTTAGGTAAAATAGTCTCGTCGTGTTTTTTAAATAGGTTTATAAATTCCTTGTATTCTTTTGATAGACCTAGGTTATCTAGGACTATCTTAGCCTCTTAGACCTATATATAGTACACCCTTTCTAGGTATTACTTTAAGATCCTGTCTATCTTGCATACTAATATCTCTTATATCTTAAATAGTTAGCTCCCCTTTCTTGCCTAAGGTTTTTAGGGAGTTTCCCTTTTACTAGGGCTCCCTTAAGCCATCGCTAGTAGGCTTTAGGGAAGAATTATTTATTTAATTTAGTTTATTTATAGATTATGTTGCTCTAGCTATTTATATTCTATAATAGCTTTAATGTCTCCTATTTCTATAATACTAAAAACATGTTAGCTTTCTGGGCCTTTAATATTAACTTATACTAGCGCCGTCTTAAGGCATAGCTAACTATTACTATATCCTTATAATTAGGTCCTATTTATAAGTCCTATTTATAGCAGTATCCTCTTATTATAATATAGTATATTATATTTTTTAATTATTTACGGGGCGATTAGACACGCGTCTGCCCTTAGGTTAATTAGTACTATAACACGATGTTTATATACCGTAATATTTTTAATTAAGCGCTTCTTAACTTAGCAAGTGATTACTTAATAAGCTATAATAATTACACTATTACTAGTATAGCTTATTGCCTAGTAATAATTTAGTTTTTTAAGTCCTTAGACTTATTTTAGACCTCCTATAAGGCCTCTACTTTTTAGATCTAATCTTTAAGTCGTGCTAGCTTTAAGACTTCTTTAATTTAGTACTATTTATATTACTATTAATATAATGTATAGGTCTCTCTAATCCTATTAAACTTATATACTACGTAATTCCTATGTTACAGATAGCTTAGAGTAAGATATTTATTCTAGGCTAATGTGTTATGCCCTAAATAGCTATTTAAGGAAGCTACCTCTTCTTACAGGCTTAGGTATATAAAGCACTATAAGTTATATTATTTTTATTTAATTAATAAGTAGTCCTCGTTTTTCTTTAGCTACGTATTCCCTATTATCGTGCTAGTTTCGCAGGGGTCTAAGCCTTAAGGGAACTAGCCTGTCTTAAACTTTTATTACCTATATATCTTATAAGTAATATTAAAACATTAGTACTAGCTATTCTATTTATAGTACTTAGCCTAATAAGCTAAAAAGTATTTATAGTAGTTATTAGGCACGCTACATTACCTCTACTTTAGCCTATAGTATTCTAATCCTTTTAAAAAATAAAAAGCCTTAACTTTAGTTTTAAAGTATTATTAGTATCCTTTGCGCGTGCATTGCCACTACTTAGCGTATTTATATTGTTTCTGTATTATAACCTGGCGTAAATATTATTTTGGGCGCCCCTATAGCTTCTTCGCTAGCCAGTAGACGTCCCATGTGTGTGCCCCCTAAATAATTACTTTTACCTTACACTAAGACAATTAATGTAGCGTACTGCTGCACATCTAGTAGTTGTCGTCTGCTAGTTATTAGAAGATCTAGTACTTAGGAAGGGTCTTTCGTTCCTCTTCCTCTTCTATTAGCTCCAGGATCTCTTGCGTAAGATCTACTTCGTTAGCCTTTGCTAGCGTAAGGGTGACTATAGCTACTTATAGGAGATTAGTCGTATTAACCTTAGTCTTCTAACCTTCGTAGTCTTTGGCGAAGTGGCCTTACTTGCTATATTAGAGGCAGGCTTTATCCTTAAACCTCCGTTCTCGTTCTTCCTGTGAGATACCGTTCTTGCCCTAGTAACTCTTCTTATACAGTTATTTTCCCTTACCGTTTTTCTTTTTATACCATCAGGCTTTATTAGTTATAATAACATCTCCGTCCTTGTCTCTTCTTACAGGTCTAGATTAGTTCTCTTTTCTAGTAAGTAGCTTAGTATTATACTATCTTTCTAGCTTCCGTTCGTATAGGCGATTATCTACTTTAATAGCATTATTAATAAGTTCTTCTAAGTTATCTACTTTTCCTTAGTAGACTAATTTATTTTTAACTAATTCCTTTAGCCTATTATAGTAGGTAATTATAAGTAGGACTTCTCCCTATTCGTCGAGTTCTGCCACGATCTGTTTAAACTTTAGTATATAAAATACTACTAATTTCTCCTAACGTAGGCGTTAGAGGCGTATTTTAGCTTAATATCTCTTATTAATAGTACTAAATATTCTTTTTATAGTCTTATAAAAGGACTCCTAGTCCTTAAACGCGTTTTTAGTATCGTCTAAATTATAATCCTTTACTTTACTATTCTTAAAGAAGTTATTAATTATTAATCTAGCCTATATAGCTACCTTATCTTGCATATTTATATAGGTAACTAAAATCTTATTTTATTCCGTGTTAAACCTTCTTAGGTTATAGCAGATAAATAGTTCTATCTAGGTTAGAAATATTCCTAGGTGGCCCTTCTTTGAATAAGGTTTAGGCTTTAAAACTTTTAGCTAATATCTTTCATCTTCCTATTAGCTTATCTTCTTACTAATTTAGTTAATAATTTCCTATAACTAGGCTATTTAAGCTACTTATTTAATAACTATTTCTCTTAAACTCTTTTCCTTAGGTGCTAGAACTATAGTGGTTAAACTAGGTCTTGCTATTATACTATAAGGTAGGTAAAGTATTATAAGGCTCTTATACCTTATTCTAATCTAAGTTAGGGCGATAAGGCATCGTAGTACTTTATAAATTATTTAATAGTATAAGTTAATGCGACACTTAGCGCGAGGCTAAATAATATAATCTTATAATAAAGTAAAATAACTATTAATTTATATAAGAGACCGTACTCGCACAAAAGATATATAAGTTAACTATAAAGAGCGTAATAAAGGAAACCGCCTATATATATACTTATTTTACTTAGTTACTTAGTGCTACTAATTAATTAAGTAGTTACGTGCCTTGCTTTATTACTTAGTACTACTAATTAATTAAGTAGTTACGTAATCCTAAAGCTAGCTCCTTGGCGTACTAGTTAACCCGTTCCTTAGCCGCCTGTCCTCATAAGCGCCCATCCCCCATTGTCCGGTCCTGGTTCGTAACAAGGGAGGACAATTATTAAGAGTATTCCGAACTAGGTCCTAAAGAAGCCTCTTTAGAGATCCCTTAGATCTTCTTTAGGTTACCTCTAGACTAACCATGGGACAGGTTACGTGATAAAGTATATATATACTTCTGTAGTTCCTTACCTAAATCCCTAAGGATTTATCTAATACACACGTTTTCCCTAATCCGAATTGCCTGCCATAAAGTGCCTTACATTTAACCACATTATTAAAATCACGCTAAGTGAAACCGGATAAGCGAAAAGCTTATTTAATATAAGTATATCTTACTTATAACTCTTTTTTATACTCTAATCTATTATTAAAAATCCGCGTGCTCTCAAATAGGTATTAAGTTACGTACTATATAGTAACTTATGATTTTCTATTTGTTACGAACCAGAACAGGATGATGGGGGGATGGGCGCTTATAAGGACAGGTGACCGAGGAACGGGTTAACAAGTGCGCTAAGAAGCTAACCTTAAGGTTACGTGACTACTTAGTTAATTAGTGGTACTAAGTAATAAAGCAAGGCACGTGACTGCTTAGTTAATTAGTAGTACTAAGTAACTAAGTACGCGGATATATATATAAGATAGTCTCTTTTATTATGCTCCTTATAGTTAACTTATATATCTTTTGTGCGAGTACGTTCTCCTATATAGACTAATAGTTATCTTACTTTATTATAAGATTAGATTATCTAGCCTCGCGCTAAGTGTCGCATTAACTTATACTATTAAATAATCTATAAAGCACCACGATGCCTTACCGCCCTAACCTAGATTAGAATAAGGTATAAGAGCCTTATAACACTTTAACTACCTTACGGTATAATAGCAGGACTTAGTTTGACCACTGTAGCTCTAGCACCTAAGGAAAAGACCCTAAAAGAGATAGTTATTAAACAAGCGGCTTAGATAGCCTAGTTATAGGAAATTATTAACTAGATAAGCGAGAAGATAAGCTAATAGGAAAATACGAAACATTAACTAAAGGTCCTAAAGCCCGAACCCTACTCTAGAAAGGGCCACCTAGGAAAGTTCCTAACCCAGATAGAACTATTTATCCGCTATAACCCAGCAAAGTTTAATACGGAATAAGACAAGATTCTAGTCACCTGCATAAACATGCAAGACAAGATAGCTATATAGGCTAGACTAATAATTAATAACTTCCTTAAGAATAGCAAAGTAGAGGATTATAATTTAGACGCTACTAAAGACGTGTTTAAGGACTAGGAGTCCTTTCGTAAGGCTATAAAAGGAATATTTAGCACTATTAATAAGGAATATTAAGCTAAAATACGCCTCTAGCGTCTACGTCAGGAGAAATTAGCAGTATTTTATACACTAGAGTTTAAATAGATCGTGGCAGAACTTAACAAATAGGGGGAAGCCCCACTTATAATTGCCTACTATAATAGACTAAAAGAATTGGTTAAAGACGAATTAGTCCACTAAGGAAAAGCAAACGACCTAGAAGAACTTATTAATAATATAATTAAAGCAGATAATTACCTATATAAACGCAAGCTAGAAAAACAGCACGGTACTAGGCTACTTACTAGAAAAGAGAATCGATCTAGGCCCGCAGGAAGAGACCAGGACGGTGACGTTATTATAACTAATAAAGCCTAATAGTACAAAAAGAAAAATGGTAAGGGAAAATAACTGTATAGACTAAAGAAGGGTTACTAAGGCAAGAATAGTATCTTGCAGGAAGAGCGAGAACGGAGGTTTAAAGATAAAGCCTGCCTC
Organism: Bimuria novae-zelandiae CBS 107.79; assembly: GCA_010015655.1. Lineage (NCBI taxonomy): Eukaryota > Fungi > Ascomycota > Dothideomycetes > Pleosporales > Didymosphaeriaceae > Bimuria > Bimuria novae-zelandiae. Next base: position 398,486 of record ML976723.1, read on the forward strand.
TAATATGGTAAATAAGGCTACTTCGCTAAAGACTGCGACGGTTAGGAGACTAAGGGTAATACGACTAATCTCCTATAAGTGGCTATAACTACCCTTACATTAGCAAAAGCTAATAAAGTAGATCTTACGTAGGAGATCCTAGAGCTAATAGAAGAGGAAGAGGAACGAAAGACCCTTCCTAAGTACTAGATTTTCTAAAGACTGGCCGACGACACCTGCTGGATGTGCAGTAGTACGCTACATTAATTGTCTTAGTGTAAGGCAAAAGTAATTGTCTAGGGGGCACACGCATGGGACGCCTACTGGCTAGCGGAGAAGCTGCAGGGGCGCCTAAAGCAATACCTACGCTAGATTACGATACAGGAACGATATAAATACGCCAAGTGGTAGTAATGCATGCGTAAAGGATACTAATAACACTTTAAGACTAGAGTTAAGGCCTCCTATTTTCTAGGAGGCTTAGAATACTATAGGCTAAAGCAGAGCTAGTGCAGCGTGCCTAATAATTACCACGAACACTTTCTAGCCTATTAGGCTAAGTATTATAAATAGAATAGCTAGCACTAATGTTTTAATATTACCTATAAGCTACATAGGTAGTAGAAGTTCAAAATAGGCTAGTTCCCTTAGGGCTTAGACCCCCGCAACACTAGCACGATAATAAGGAATACGTAGCTAGGAAGAGACGCGGACTACTTATTAATTAGGTAAGAATAATATAACCTATAGTGCTTCGCACACCTAAGCCTGCAGGAAGAGGTAGCCTCCTTAGATAACTATTTAGGGTATAATGTATTAGCCTAGAACGAATGCCTTACTCTAAATTACCCGCAACATAGGAATTAAGGAGTATATAAATTTAATTGAATTAGAGAGACTTACGCCCTATATTAATAGCGATATAAGTAGCACTAAATTAAGAAAGTCTTAAAGCTAGCATGACTTAAAGGTTAGATCTAAGAGGTAGAGGCCTTATAGGGGATCTAAAACGAGTCTAAAGACTTAAAAACTAAATTATTACTAGGCAACGAGCTACACTAGTCATAGTATAATTATTATAGCTTATTAAGTAGACACTTGCTAAGTTAAAAAGCGCTTAATTAAAGACATTATAGTGTATAGACATCGTGTTATAGTACTAATTAACCTAGGGGCAGATATGTGTCTAATCACCCCGCGAGTAGTCAAGAAATATAATATGCTATATCGTAATAAAAGGATACCGCTATAAATAGGACTCGCGGACGGGACCTAATTATAAGGATACGGTAATAGTTGGCTGCGCCTTAAGACAGCGCTGGTATAAGTTAATATTAAAGGCCTAAAAAGCCAACATGTTTTTACTATCGCAGAGATAGGAGACATTAAAGCCATCGTTAGATACAAATAGCTAGAATAACATAATCTACGAATAGACTAGGTTGAACAAACGATCCTTCCCCAAGACCTACTAGCAAGGGCTTAGGCGAGCCCTAGCGAGAGGGAAACTCCTCAAAAACCTTAGGTAAGGAAGGGGAGCTAACTACCTAGGATATAAGAAATATTAGTATACAAGATAGACAGGATCTTAAAGTAATACCTAAGGTAGGTGTACTGTATATAAGTCTAGGAGACTAAGATAGTCCTAGATAACCCTAGTCTACTAGAAGAATATAAGGAATTCGTAGACCTGTTTAAGGAACACGACGAGACTGTCCTACCTAAATATAAGGAGTGGGATTATAAGATACTACTAGTAGAAGGAGCTAAGCTATGGCTAGAACGCCTAAGGCCCCTTACCTACAAATAAGAAAAAGAGTTAAAAGAACTAATATAAAAGAATCTACGCTTAGGGAAATAGCGGCCTAGTTAGAGCCCTACGGCCTTCCTTATACTTTTTGTTCGCAAGAAGGACGGCAGGTTACGACTCTATATAGATTATAGATAGTTAAATGCCATAACTGTTAAAAACCGCTATCTGTTACCTTTAATAACGGAGCTTATGGATCGACTCTAAGGAGCTAAGTAGTTTACGAAATTCGATGTCTAAGATAGATTCTATAGGATTCGAATAGCAAAAGGTTATAAGTAAAAAATAGCTTTCTGCACGCGATATAGCCTCCTTAAGTACATAGTTATGCTAATAGGGCTGTCAGATTTTTCAGGTTATCAAGGATGGATGATAATTGTCTGTGTGTTATAGTATGGGGTCTGATAAAGAAGTAATCATGTTAATGGATTCGATGTTTTTTTTTTCTTCTAAAGCTGGTTAACGCCTCCTATTTAAAGTTCCTGTCTGTGCGTTATGTGCAATAGCCCCTAACCTCTTCTAGCCTAGGTTCTCTACTGCATATAATCTGACACACCCCTTTAGCTTAGAGCGATCTATTAATTTAAGCTGCACATGCTAAGGTTATATAAAGGAGAGGTTATTAAATTAATCTTAAATCTCCTCTAGAGGTGCTTTACGTGCTACCTTTTAATCTCTTATCTCTACTAGTCCTAAATGGTCTAAAAAGGCTGGCCACTTGTTTACTGGGAGTGTCTTTGTAAGGCTATCTGTAATTATATCTTTAGATCGTGTGTACTTTATATCGATTCTGCCGCCCATGACTTCCTGTCAGAGCCAGTGATTGTGGATATCCACATGCCGTAACTTGGTTTGTAGCTTAGAAACTTCCTAGGTTACTAGTCTAATGGTCTGCTGGTTGTCGCATTTAATCGTAATTATTGGGCTGGGTAATTAAACCCTTAGCTCTTTAATTAAGCGAGACGTAAAGATAGCTTCTTTAGCTACTTGTAAAAGTGCCAGGAGTTTAGCTTTTATGGTTAATACTGTAATAGTCTCCTGTTTGCTGGCTCTCCACGTAATAAGTCTATTAAATAGTTTAATAGCATATCCTTGTAAGCTCTTGCGGTCTAGTGTATTATCGGCGAATAAGGCGTCACTAGCTACTTGCAAGGAATCACCTCCACTAACTTAGAGCGTTATCCACTTCGTGTTGTTAAGATATAACAAGACTTGGTCGGCAGCATGGTGGTGCTCTAGTCCTAGATTCGCGAGGAATCTGGCCAGTTAAGAGGTTATAAAGGCGATATTTAGTCGCGTGCTAATAGCTGCATATAATAGTAATTTAATCTTGCGTTAATACTTATTAATTTCTAAGGGTGAAGCTAGTCCTTCTCTTGGCTTAAGCTCCCCTATTGCTATTAGAGTATCGTGCCGGATTGTTCGGTCGTCGATTAAGCGGCTGATTTTGTCGCAGTATAAAGCCTGGGAGAGTTAAATAAGTCGTTTCTAACGATCTCTAATTACTTTAATCCCTAGGAACTATTATAGGCTTTCTCTACCTGTTATTAAGTACTTTTTCTTAAGTTGCTCTACGGCTTGCTGCGCTTCGTAGGTTTTAGATTTTTAATACGCAAGGATAATGTTGTCTACGTAAAAGAAAATAATAATTCTATTCTTAATTATACAGTAGCGCTTATAGGGTACACTCTAGAACCCGAGTTAAGTAAGCGTCGCTGTGAATTCCTTCTGCTAGAGTAATAAAGAGATTCTCAGTCTATACAAGGCTTTTTAAACTTTTAAGATAGTGCTAGGTTTTCCATACTATTGTGGCATTCGCATGTATACTTCTCTGTCTAGTAATGCGTGCATAAATACGTTAGTAACGTCGTATTATATTAGTTTAAGATTATATTTAGCCACGATAGTTATAAGTAGTTAAAAGGAACGTCCTGCTAGTGTCGCTGCATAGGTGTCCTAGGAGGTAATATTGCGTTGTTAGTCTCCTCTAACTACTAGTCATGCTTTGCACTTGATGAATTGGTAGTGTTTATTAAACTTGTACACATACACCCACATGCAATCTAGGATCTATTATCCCGTCGCCTTTACAGTCTTGTATGGTACTTCTACCTATGACTTCATGATTTTATAACTATCTAGGTGCAATCGTTGTGCTTCCTTAAACAATTCTCCTATTAGGTATTCGTCGAGGTTTGTTTTAAATGTGGGCGGAGGTGGCAATTATAATTAGTAAATTTTAATGCCTTTTGCAAGTAGTCACTTTATCCTTACTTTATTAATTAGATCTTCTTTGTACTTGCCCACGTTTCTAGCTTTGGTTCCTGCCATAAAGGCTGCCGCCCAGGGAACTGTCTTTAATAATTAAATTTTAGAAATGCTTAATACTTCCCTAGTTATTAACTACGCTAGTAAGGCTGCAGGCGGTAGTGTTATTAGTAGAGTTAGGTAGTAATCCCTAATCTTCTGTCCTTAGTAGTAGCCTAGTGGATCCGGCTCTTCGTTATTGTTTGTATTATAGTTAACGGTTTCGTCTTCGTAAAATAATTTAATTTCTAGTTAGTGCATAGGTGGCGGTAGCTTAATCGTCTTAATATACGTCGCTATCTCGTCCAGTGTGCTATGCATAAGATTGTTTATAAGATCCTTAGTTTTGCCGTTAAAGATTATATTCTTGTCAAAAATCACGTCCCGCGTGCTGATGACTTTTGCGAGTAAGGGAACCCAGATCCAATAGATGTTAGATAATTGGTATCCTACCAGATATCCAATCCATGCCTTCGGATCTAGTCTCTATAGTCGAGACTTTCCTTTGTGTGTATCATCCGTCATTGCAAACGCTTTGCAACCATAGGCTTTTAAGTAAGCTAGATTTAGTTTCTTAAATAATGTAATTAATCTATTTGCTAGTAATGCACGTATAAAGAATAGCTCGTATAGCGTCTTCTAGTTGTTCGAGTAGTTCGGCGTTTAATTGTATAGGTATACTCCGGCTCGTGTAATTTCTGGCCAGAGCTCCTATGGAAGGTTCGCGTCTAGGCGCATCGCGCGCGATTTCTCCTTATTTACACCCCCTAAGCGTTCAGCGCCCCCGTTCTAAGCTTGTGTATCTGGTGCTAAAGGCTCAACAACTATACCTTGCCCTCGCAACCAGCATTTAACTTCAGGCTTAACTATCGTAATCTTATTATCTGATTTAATAATTTTCGGAGTAATATTGTATTAGTTTTTAAGGAATTAGAAGAAGTTCGTTAGTGCGTTAATAATTAACTTAGCCGTTTAGTTATTAGTAAAGTAGAAATCCTATTAGAACTTTAAGTACTTGTTCGTAATAAGTATCTAGCTCTTCTCCTTATTAAACGTTTGCGGTTTATATAAATAGAAATTAATAGCGAGCCTCTCTCTAGGTCCCTACTTATTAATCCTTAGTGCGTGGCTAATTTGCCTCCGTATCTTTACTTGTCTATATAAGTTATACTCTACTATTATAATTCCCTTAACGCGCACCCCCTTAGATTATTACACTAAGTGTTTAATTATCGCAGGTCCTGGATAACCAAGCCTCTTATGCTAGAGTAGGGCTAACACTTTCTAACTTCGTCTCTGCGTTCGAGAGTTGTGGGTATATGTGTAATAAGCTGAGTGGTGCATGGGCTAGTATTCCAGTACCTATTGCCCATGGATCTCTTAAAGTTCTCCGATGGTTGTTCTATTTAGTCTCTTAAGGGCGGTGGGTTCTAATTTAGTATCCTACTAGAATCCTTGCTGTCTCAACACTCGGAAGGAGACAAGGTTACATAATAGGTCTAGATAAATAGCCACATCGTGCAGTACCAATCTTTCAGCTCCCTGTTCGTGTTGTAGATTTATAACAAGTGATCTATACCCCTTAATCCATATTTGTGTATTGCCTGCCTACACAAAATCTCCTTGTGCCGGCGGTCGGTAATCGTATATCCGATCGGGATCGTTCGTGATGTGGCAGGTTGAGCCAGAATCGAGGATGAATGAACGTCGCAGTGGATAATCGATTCGACTTATTCTAAAAGACGCGGCAAATACTGCTTATATAGTAGATATCTATCTACTATTTAGTCACTGTTTAGTAATCTCTAGAGTTGGAGTATAAGAGTTCTTTATAGGTGGAGTTCTGGTTCTAGGCCTGCTTTAACCTCTTAGAAGTCCTTAGAACTCTAGATCGTGCTCTCGCTTCAGCGCGATAAGTTCCTCGATCTTTTTATTTAGCTGCTACTATTCTGGGGCTTTTGCTGGATTTATATAGAAGCAGTCTCTTATAGAGTGCTACATGCCACCTGCATGGCATTTCTGCCCTTTTGCTTTAACAGATTTTAGGCGCCCACCTGTTTTAATAAAGGTTAAAAGGTCTAGCGGGGAGTCTTGCTTAACTATCTGCTAGCCTGTACGTTAATATTAAGGTCTACCCTATTTTCTAGATAATAACGTTTTAGTACTATAGGCGTCCCCACTTTGTGTGCTCCGGGCGGGTTTGCCGCTTTTATTAAGCTCTAATAAGTTACCTGTTACGAAGGCAGATCTCTGCTTTGTTCGCGATATCGGGTGGTTTAGCATTATGTGTTCTTAGAAACGCTTTATTATTTCTTTCCTAGTCATGCCTAGTGTGAACCGTCCGTTATCCTAAAAGGTCGTTAACTACGTAGGAGCGACTTTGTTCACAGCGTTTAGAAAGTCTTTTACTACAGCGTTAAACTATATTAATTCTAGGACTTTATACGTCTCCGCTTTAGTGGCTGCTTGATCGTATTCTGCTAGCCATGTATCCTATATATTCGCGGTTCGTAGTGGCTTTAGGGAGGAGTAATATTAGTCGCGTGCGCGTTCTTGTTCGAATAGCGTATTAACGCTAACCGTAGCTTTAAGGTTAATAATTTACTATCTAAGTAGTTAATTAAGTAGGTAGCACGTCCTTTAGAGATGCTAGCTAACTATTAATTATATAAAGATAATAATTTACTAGAGGCTTAACTGCTCCTTCTTAAATGCGTGTTAATTATTCTTAAATTCTTCGAGCAACGTCTTATAGTACTTAAAGTCCTCTTTAAAGGCTTTAATACCTAACGTAGATAGTTTAGAAATGCGCGTTGGCGTTGTAATGCTAGCGGCTAGAGTGTAGTTAGCTAGTTTTAGAGCTTGTAGGATTACTAGCTCAGGTTTTGGCGCAGTCGTTGATTTTGGATCTAGTAGATTCTAGATACAATAGAGTACGCATCTTGACTAGATTTGTGTAACTCACGCCGTGTAGTTGGTGTGGTCGCGTAGCGTGATCATCGTTGCGTCGCGTAGGTGTGGCGTCGTCATGTTAGTGGTCGAGGCAGTGAGACTCTTAATTGTTAGATTTTTTAGGTTATTAAGGATGGATGATAATTGTCTGTGTGTTACAGTATGGGGTCTGATGAAGAAGTAATCATGTTAATAGATTCGATGTTTTTTTCTTCTTCTAAAGCTGGTTGACGCCTCCTGTTTAAAGTTCCTGTCTGTGCGTCATGTGCAATAGCCCCTGACCTCTTCTAGCCTAGGTTCTCTACTGCATATAATCTGACAAGGGCTAACTAACGCACTAGCAACCTTCCAGGAACTAATAAATTAAGTGTTATATAAATATCTAGACGTATTCTGCACGGCATACCTCGATGACATATTAATATACTTAAATAGAACACTAGAAGAACATAAGGAACATGTTCGCAAGGTGTTGCAGAAACTATAAGAGCATAGATTGCTCCTACACCCTAAGAAATATAAATTCTATATTACAGAAACGGAATATCTGGGATTCGTAATATCCCGGGAAGGCGTCAAAATGGACCTAAAGAAGATTATTATAATGAAGGAATAGCTACTACTATAATTAGTAAAAGATATCTAGTCTTTTTTAGGCTTCACTAACTTCTATCGCAAATTTATTAGGAACTATTTAAAGACGACCGCTCTGTTAATAGAACTTATAAAGTTAGGAAAATAGCGACCTCTGTAGAGGGCAGAGATAATAGCTTTCGAGTAGCTTAAGCGCCTATTTCTAACGGCACCCCTACTATAGATATATAACCTAGAACGGCGATATCGTATCTACACAGCCGCATTAGATTATGCGCTAGGGGCTATTCTATTATAAGAATGCGACGACGATAAGTAGAGACCTATCTTCTACTACGTACGCAAGCTCTTAGGGGCAGAGCTTAATTATAAAATTTATAATAAGGAACTACTTACAATTATTAACTATTTTAAGTAATAGGAAGCGTAACTTAAGGGAGCGAAGCACTAGATAGAGGTTTTTTTAGACTACCTTAACTTTACGCGCTTTATAATAATAAAAAAGCTTAATTAATAATAGGGTAGATAGTTAGAATAGCTGACGGAATTCGACTTCCGCATTACCTATCTGTCTGATAACTCGAACGCTATAGTAGACGCGCTTAGCAGGCGCTTAGACCTTATAGAAAAAGACAATGGCTAAAATCACGTCGTAATTTTAATAAAAGTAGAGGACGGGACCCTTTATTATAATAAAACGTAAATTACGCTAACACTTAAGGTGCAGCGCGTAGACTTTACCTATACTAGACTACTAGTAAGTAGTATGCAGGACCGTAATAGACTCTTAGAGGAGAATTAATAAGCGTATAACTTCTAGGAAGTCCTAGATATATCCCTAAAAGACTATAGGAACTAGAAGCGGATTAATAAACAAATTACACCCTTACTAGTTAAATAACTACACGAGGATAGGGACTGGGGACACCCTAGGATTATAGAAACAACGCGTTGAATCGCGAATAAATATTTAATCCCTAGGTTACGGCAATTAGTATAGAAGGTACTAGGCAACTGTTTAGCCTGTCACAAGAATAAGCCTAAGAGACATAAGCCTTATGGCCTCTTATAGCTACTAAAGCCGCCCCTAAGACTATAGTTAAGCGTAACTATAGACTTTATCGTGAAGTTACTAGCATTACTAGCACTAGGGAATAAGGACTCCTACGACTTAATCTTAGTTATAATCTACTAACTTACTAAGGAGTTAAGGTTTATGCTAATTAGGAAAGCTATGTTAGTAGAGGAACTAGCCTATATAGTAGAACAAGAACTAATATTACAAGTTAAACAACCTAACAAGTTTATTACAGACAGGGCTAAGATATTTATATTATTATACTAGACCACGTTTATAGCTAAATTAGGGATTAAGCATAAGCTCACGACAAGCTTCTATCTTAAAATAAATAGCTAAATAGAGCGAACAAACTAAACGTTAGAATAATATCTTTAGATATATATAAATAAGTTTTAAGATAATTAGGTTAAGCTGTTACTAATAGCTTAGCTGGCATATAATAGTACAAGATCGGCGACTACAGGATACTCGCCATATTACGCCAATCATGGATGTGAGCCAACGACTTACCGGGATCTATTGGACATCCAGAGCATTGCGAAGGACGCAGTTAATAAAGCTAAACTTATATAAGATTTGCATAAAACACTACACGAGAATATCGTATAGCATAATAAATAAATAGCATAATAGGCAAATAAGAAAAGGATTATAGAACTAATATTTAAAAAGGGGGATAGAGTCCTTCTCTCGCGAAAAAATCTTAAGATAATAAGGCTAAGTAAAAAACTAGATAACTATTAAAAAAGACTATATAAAATTTAAGAGGTTAGAGGACTAGTTAATTTTAAACTATAGTTACCTATAAATACACGGATCTACCCAGTCTTCTACAAGTTATTATTAGAACTAGCACCACTAAACGCCGAACTAGAAATATAACTCGAACTTAAGGACGAGCAATACGAGGTCGAAGCAATTAAGGATTTATAAAAGATTAGGCGTCAGTATAAGTACCTAGTGAAGTGGGAAGGATGGCCGAAAAGCTACAATACGTGAAAACTAGCGAGGAACCTTACTAACTGCAAAGAGGCCTTGGAGAAGTTCCACAAAGGGCATCCTAAGGCCCCACGTCCTAGGCGGACCTAGGACGACAAAGGCGCCAGGTTGTCCTAGAAATCGAGGGGAAGTTCTTCCGCAGCTAACCAGACACGGGGAGTCAGCTCGACCAGGCCATTTGGCCAAGCAGGCTGAGGAGGGTCCTTCTCTAGTTCCTTTAAAGCAGCGCTCTTAATAGCAATTACCTCCTTAGCACGCTTCGCGTTTAAAGCTAGCTATTTAGCTAAACACTTTTTTTTCGCACGCGCTACGCGTATTACTTTAAATATTATATTTTACTTTTTTTACGCCTTTAAAATTTACGTATGTAATTTTTACGTCTTAGTAACTAAATAATAAAACTTATTATAAGTAATAGCCACGTTGTACTTCGCGCCCCTCTTTAGGCACTTACTATATTTTCCTAAATAAATTAATACCTTATAGACTCGCGAATAGGTCTTATATTTAAAATACTTTAATACTATAATACTTCTATACGTCTTAATAGTAGAAATAAGTTCGTAACGATAATAAGTGCTAGTTATTTAGTTAGCAGGCATGGTTCTTCGCGGACGAAGACTAGGAAGGGAGGGATAGTGTTATAAACTAAAATAAGATAATAGGGGGATAGGCGCTTATAAGGACAGGTAATTAAGGAACAGGTTAATAAGTGCGCTAAGGAGCTAACCTTAAGGTTACGTAACTACTTAGTTAATTAGTAGTACTAAGTAATAAAGCAAGACACGTGACTACTTAGTTAATTAGTAGTACTAAGTAACTAAGCACGCGGATATATATACAGGATAGTCTTCTTTATTATACTCCTTATAGTTAACTTATATATCTTCTATGCGAGTACGTTTTCCTATATAGACTAATAGTTATCTTACTTTATTATAAGATTAGATTATCTAGCCTTGCGCTAAGTGTCGCATCAACTTGTACTATTAAATAATCCGTAAAGCACCACGATACCTTACCGCCCTAACCCGGATCGGAACAAGGTGTGAGAGTCTCATAACACTATTTCTTACAATATGGCGTAATCTATATATAAACCTGTACACGATTATATTAATCTACTAAATATTGTATTTATAAGTATATAATTTTAAATATAATATATTGTTTTGTCTTTAAATCTATAAATATATACTTTGTTGATATTTAAATTATATTATTATTAAATAATTATTATAACAATATTAATTATATTTAGGGAAAATATTAAATAACTATCTTTTATATAATATATATTTCTAATACTTAACTTAATTGCTTTGTATTATCTAATAGAATAATAGTTGTTGTAGTATTACATAATATTAATATAGTGGGAATAGAAAAAGAAAGAGTTATTTTTTTAATCTCTTATCTAAACTTAAATAAATGAGTCACTAGTAGGTTTAACATTAGGCGACATATATAATTTAAAAGACAAAGTTCGAGATTCTCACGCTAGAATATTAGTTTATTCTTATTTACCATAATAGAAATACAATAATCTCGTAAATATAAAGGTGATTTTTAACTAAGTTTTACCTGCATATAACGATTTCATGAGGGTATGAAAATCTACTAAAATTGTACTAGCCAAAACAGGTCTAGCGTTAATTAGTTAGTAGCATTTTTAAGGTTAGCTTACTCTCTACGTAAAAGGTTATTAATAGATTAAAAAAAGGAGGATCTGCTTACATAATATATAATTACGTAATAATATATTATAATTATAGTATAAATTAATATCTTTCTATGCGTAGTCTTTGTCTCTTCTATTTTCTTAAATTCTGTCAAAATTCTACTAAAACTTTACTAAAATAACTTCCCAACTCTCTAAATTTAAACATGCGGTTCACCGTCTTTTAGAAGGTAATAATTCTATTTCTACTACTTTTACTTTCGTTAAAAAGCCTAAAAATAGTATTTATAATACTATCTACCACATTAAAAAGAAAATGAGTCAAAAGGTATTAATAATGAGGTTAAAAAAGGGAGACTAACAAAGACCTCTTTAAAAGAGTTAAGAGTTATTAATAGGGATATAGAGAGCAGTCCTAAAAAGATAATTAATAGAATATTATACGAAAATAACTTTAATATCTCTATTAAAAGCATTAGGAGGATTTTAAAAAAAAAAAAGAGGGATATAGGATAAAAACATTAACCTTGAACCCTATTTTAAATAAGAATAGAACTAGAACTAGGCTAGATTTTACTAAAAATTAACAAGTGGAAATTAAAAATATTAATTTAACTAAAGTAATATTTTCTAATAAGTCAGCAGTTAAAAGAGGACACGGGGATGGGACAGAATACTATGGAACAAGGAAAAGTTATACTAGAAGTTCTAAACTTTACAGTGCTAACAAGAAAAGTAAGTTTCTATTTAATTTAAATAGTAAAAACTAGGTTAGCCTAGTTTTTTATAATTTTAGTTTTTTAATAACTAGAATGCTGACTAAGTTACAGGCCGCAATATTACTGTTTAAGTTTGGGAGTTAATTTGGATAGGAGGAAAACCTAAATTAGTAGTTACTAAGACACCTAAAATAACATTTAGTTTTGCTAATAAAATCTATATACGAAGGATTTAATTCCTGTTATTAAAAACTATTTAAAAACAGATACGTTTAAATTTTAATACCTTTTGTTCTTTTTAATATTTTATTACCATTTAATTATATATGAAATATTATTATATCATGGATCGGAAATTTTAACAAGATAACGTTCCTCACTATAAAACGCTAAATATTTTAAGCTAGTTTAAAAGGAATAATATTAAACTATTTCCTTATTCGCCGTATTCAGCTAATATAGCACCAATTAAAAAAATCTAGTTAGTACTTAAATATAACCTAAATATGATACCTAGAGTCTCTTTAGGTTTTAGTAATAACGAAAAAATTATATATCGTTTTATTAAGGATATACACGAAATTTAGTGGGAAACACTATAAAGGGTATTAGATAATTATATATTATCACTCCCTAAGCATTGGAACGCCTTGAAACATGCTACAGATTAGTATACTAAATAATAATATTATATAAATACTAGTGAATATTTAAATAATTAAATTCTTTTATTCTTTTTCGGCTTATTATTAAAAACATTATGAGTAAACCTATATTGATATTTAGTAAACAAACTGGATAAAATTTTAGTTATAATATATAAAATAACGAAATACTTTCATTATTATAAAAAGGAGTTATTAATCCTTAAAGTAAGGTTAATATTTTTCTCGAGGTTTACTAAGTTACTACATTTTTTATTGCCTACTAAGCATGGAGTAGGCCCATTACCTAATTATATATAAATTGTTTTCTTAAATAATATTTTCTAACGAACGTTACGCCTGATAGCGGCCATATTATTTAGCTTTAAAAATAAAAATAAAAACTTTTTTCTTTTTGTCTCCGCACTGTAAAATAATTATAATTAGATCACTATAGTTATGGTTAATAAACTATATTTTATAGGCAATATAAATTTATTAGTATTATCTGTATTATAAAATTTCAATACTTATATATAAGCTTTTATATTAAAACTTCATCTTGTATAATTTTTAATTTAATAATAAAACAGAATTTTAAAATTAAAATTAAAATCCTAGTAAAATTAACAATTAAACTTACTTTGAATTTTTACATATTATAGAGTAAATCAATTAAAGTAGTTCATGTTTCCTATTACGTTAGTAGAGAGTTTGGTAAAAGAAATATATTCAAGGTTTATAAATAAAAGTTTAGCTTAATTAAAAATCTAAAATTATAGACAAATAAAGTGGCTTTACAAGAATTTATAGAAGACTAAGGCTAAAGACCTATTTTTTAAATATTAAAAATAAACTTCCTCTAAGTTATAAAAGTATATATAAAACAGTTATAAAACTTTAATATTAACGTAGTTTCTAAGCGAGCTATTAGTATAAGCGAGCTATTATCCCACTAAGCTTTTTATAACGCGTTACCTTATAATAATAATAGCTTACCTATCTCGTACTAAAATACTTTATAGTAAAGTAGATATTCTCCTAGCTATCTTAGCTATTAATTAAGACTAGATATAAAGTAAATAAAGCGCTATAGTAATATATAAAGTCTCTTAAAGTATACTACGTAACTAACGTGCAAGAAATACTGCGCGACGCAATTACTAACTTAAATTATAAAAGCTTACTAAGCTAGAAGAAAAGGTAATTATTAGATATATACTTAATCTAGATTCGCAAGGATTTACGCCTATCCTAGGTACTATATAAGAAATAGTAAATAAGCTACTTGCTAAGCGTAGCGCTAGCTGTATTAGTTAATTATTATTACGTAACTTTATTAAGCAAATAGATTACCTTACTACACAATTTAATTAGCTATATAATTAATAGAAAGCTTTATATAAGGATTTAAAGATAATTAGGGCGTGATTTAACCTTATAGCGTGTACTAAAGGTATTTATAGAATCTATAATATTGATATATATAATTTTAATAAGACTAGCTTTATAATAGACAAGATATTATCTTAGCATATTATTATAAGTTTAAAGAGAGATGCGATAGGCTAAAGGCTATTTAGCTAGATAATTATAAGTAGACTGTAGTAATCTATAGAGTTAACGCTACTAGCTAAGTAATCCCGTCCTTTATTAACTTTTGTAGCTAGTATTACCTCTCTACCTAGTATTAAGATAATAATATACTACACGACTGGGCTTTCGCTATTAGTAAAAATAGCTAAACTACTAATAAGCTTAGTGTAGAGTAGCTAAAGTCCTTTATTAAGTATATAGTAAAGCGTAGGATAGGCGCGCTCTAGTTACTTATACTTAATAATTATAAAAGCTATAACTTACTTAAATTTTAAGAGCTCTATAAGAAGAAGAATATTATTACTTTTTACATACTACTATATTTATTATATCTTTTATAATTTCTTAAAGTTAGCTACTTTTTGCTATTAAAGCGCGTATATAGTTACTAAATGAAGAGTGTAATGCGTAACTATATTAGCTATATTATAAAACTATAGTTCTTAAAAGTCTTTTACGTAGCCTATATATAATTAATTATAAAGGAGAATATCTGCACAAGCTTTTAAGGCGCTAGCCAAGTTCTATATAACTTAAAGGTAGTAATATTAAAGCTTAATATTAAGCTTCGTATACTAACGCCGCCTCTAATTATAGTTACCTTTTAAAAAGTTAAAATACTAAGTAATACGCGCGAGCTAGAGGCGTATTTAATATTAATTTATAATAAAATTTAAAGGTATAAGGAAATTATTACTTACAAGGATATTAAGTAGTAATTAAAAAGTAATATACGTTAGGATAGGGCGCGATTAGGTTGGTTGGTTGGTTGGTCGGTATTCATTTTTCGTCTAGTTGATGGGGATTAAGTCCACCATCTCGCCTCCCGAAGGGCATATACGACGTGCTAAGCTATGGAATTATAGTACTAACATACTACCTTAGAAAGCATTTCTTGCTTGCGCGGGTATTGCTACCATTTTAAGCTACAGCTCCCCTTCCCGTTAGGGAGACTAAGCAGTGTATGTACATTAGGGTGGATCCCTTGTGTGTGTTTAGAGGCAGTTTAGTGCTGTAAGAAGAAAGAAAAGGAAAGAGTGGATAGGTGTGGAGAGCCGGTGCTCTGTCGAATCGGAGCCATGGCTCTGCGCGGGGAGAGCCTTTGTACCAGGCTTAGCGATGCCTGTGTCGAAGGAGATAGGTGTAGTAGGAAGGCAGAGCCAGGCCTGTCCTTCTTCTTTATCCCCAAGAGTTGTAGTATGTAAGGCTATGCTGGCTGCCTTATTTGCGTGTTGTGTCAGGTCAGAGGCGCTGACAGTTGGTCTTCCGAGAGCTGCGGGCAGCTCTTGTCGTGGGTGTTGAGAGCCGGTGCTCTGTCGAGTCGTGCTATGGCTCTTCGCATGGAGAGCCTTTGTATTGAGGCCTAGCAGGTGCCCATATCTTGCAAGAACAAGGAGTGTCATGGCCGTCTCCTTGTCTTAGCGGTGGTTGTGGCCTTCTACCGAACGTGAAAATCTGAGTAGCGCACGGGCCATTTTGAAGAGATTTCAGCTCACGAGGGAGCTGAAAGACAAAAGAGAGCGGCGCGCCTGCCACAACGCCTGCAGCGGAGAGAGGACGCTGGGGTGGACGCAGGTAACCCGACCACGCTAAAAGCTCGCTTAATTTTTTTTGCTAAGCCGACCACACCAAAGCTTTCCCCACCAACCTCTTCTTAACACCACCACACCCAGCACAAAACGGCTTTACAACATCTCCAAATTTCCAAATCACTGCAAAAATCAAGCGTACGTAATTCTATTTGCTATATAATTGTGCTAATTGCTTCGCAGCCTGCCTATGTTCAATACCTGGCGCTTGGTAGGCTGCCTGAGGGCTGCCCTGCCTTGAACGTAAGGCAGCCTGTTCTCAACTTGTTCTGAGCTTGTTCTGAGCTTGTTCTGAACCTATTATCGTAACACGCAGGACAGCGAACAGCTCTACCTAGGCGAGACCAGGTGCAGGGTTGAAATGGGTGGAGAGCTCTGTGGAGTAAGTCAAAACCCGTTCCCAACCTGTTCCGTACACATTCCTCAGGATCCGCTAGTAGACTAACGTTATCTCAACCTGTTCAGAAGCCGTTCCTCGAGACCGGTGGGCTGGCTAATCATATCAAAAAATACCATCAAAGCATCCGTCTGACACCTTCCAACCATACAGGCAATCCTGGCTTCGATAAGATTGCGAATGCGAAGAGTGAGTCCGTTCCGAATGTTTTCATAACCTGTTCCTAACATGAACATAGGCTTCTACACTAGCATTTTGGCAGAACACAAAAAGAGGATCGCCGCAACTAGTTCTCAAGTCGATCAGAACCCGATCACGACCCCACCCCCCCTTCCGGCCCGTACCAGCCCTGCACGCGAGCCTCACAATACGACCGCATCCAGTTCTGAACCTGACCCTCAGAACACGGCCGCTTCCAGTTCTGAACCCGCTCCTCCCCCAGCTCGTGCGGACCGTTGGGAGATTATACTGTACAAGAGGAACTATAAGTCCAAGGGCAAAAAGAAGGGCGATGTAAGTAGCTCTCACGCTGTGTCGAACACGTTCCTGATGTGTTCAGATTAACTGGGAGGCCATGGAGAAGGCTATCAAGCACTATGGTGGCAAGATCCCGTGTGAGAAGTGTGTGGTCGAAGGCGAGAATAGTAAGTGGGTCTGATATCGTTTCCAGCCTGTTCCTAACATGTTCAGAATGCCAATGGAACGGAGATTGCGTCAGCCTACTATACTACAAGGGCTGGGATGATTCTGAGAGCGATGACGATGTTACAATGGTTTAGGAACACATTCCAAACCGTTCCAATGATCTGCAAGCATTATGGCATTGACATGATGGGAACCACTTCGGAACAGGTTAGGAGTTAGGCACGGTATACCCTTTGCTTTCTCAGATAGGGATTGATAGCTCTCTCAACAAGTTGAGAACTTACTATCAATGATTACTTGCTCCTAATGCCCTCCTCTTCTCCTCTATTTCTAATTCAAGCTTAATGTTCTCCAACTCCCGTCTTTTAATGTCGGCTTCTCTTTCACGAAGCTCGAGCGCAGTACGCTGGGCTTGAGCATCGAGATTTTGCTGGAGGACCTGGCGTTGAAGACTTGGTTCTTGTGATGGCGTTCTAAAAGCCATCGTAACAGGTTGGGAAGACGTTGATGTTGAGGGGCTATTCCGTGTAACAGATGGGGCTCTTGATAGTGAGGGCGACCTTGAAGCTGGTGACTGCCTTCGTCTTGATGAGCTACGGGTCCGTACGTGTCCTGAAGACGATGCCTGGAATAATATGGCATCCTCAAGATCCTCATCAGAGATGTCATCTCTGCTCATAGAGTCTACTTGACTGCGCTTACGTTCTAAACACGTTAGAACGTTGTTCACAACATAACTTGTTACTACTTACTCTCCCTACCCATCGACTTATGATATCGGGCAGATAGTGACGTAGAGCGCTCACTGTGACGTACACTTCGCTCGTCGTGTGAGCGATATTGATCGATATCTCGCATGTCAAGCTTGAGGGCCCTAAACAAGTTCAGAA
>ML976724.1:2950-31821 GCA_010015655.1 Bimuria novae-zelandiae CBS 107.79
GAAAGAGGAAGGCCTCAAAGCCTGCCGCAGCGCCAAAACAGAAAAAAAAGCAACGTGTGGTGGTTGCTAAGGGTAGGGGGGATAGGGGTGATGAAATGGGGCGTGATCCAGCACCCACAACAACAACGCGCCGTGGCCGCAACATCAAACTTCCAGCGAAATTCCAGTAGTACATCTTTTTCGCAGCAATTTATATAGTAATTAAATAAATTATTAGAATATTCTAGCTATTGTGGACGACTCAGTAACGAGGTGTTGTAAACTGCGTGATTTGGTTGGGGTGCGCCATTTGCCGAACCGCGCCAAGTGCTGAACCAACATGTTACTTGGCTTGGCACACTAGCAAAATATCCGAAACCAACTGAACACAGTGGACAATACAACAAAAAAAACAATAAATACTATTAAGTTGCATCAACATCTACTTATCATACTATCTAACAATTAAGAGTCTCACTGCCCTGACTAATACAATATGGCGCAACTCTCAAACCGCGATTCTACGGTACACCTGAACACCTCCGCAGACCACAGGGGGTGGAGAACACAACTCCAGGCAAGATGCGTAGTACATAACATTTAGGATAAAGTTAATCTAAATTTAACCACGCTATTAACCCCGAAACCGCTACTAATAAGGGCTCTAATTATTACTAACTACGCGCTAGACGCGAATATTAAAGTCCTAATAAGACTAACTAAACTATTAGCTAGAGGCCAGAAGGCTTTTAAAGAAGACCTTAAATACTACAAGATTCTTTTTAAGCAATATAAGAGTAATTAACATAAATATAAGAAGGAGTAATTAAGTCTTCAGCACATCGTTGCGTTTATCTAATTAACTATGTTACCGCACCTATTGCGCACATGTTGCCTGCCAGACAAGCCACTATAATAGTGGATTACTGATCTGCAGAAGACAATTGGCATGAGCGACTAACTCGAACAAGAATAAGCACGTACTAGATACCGTGCGGCACTCAAGCTGATAAGAAGCCCTTAATAATAGGATACTTAGCTAGCTAAGTACGACGAAGTAGCTGCAAAAGCAGAAGCCTTCTAAGTTACTAAGCTATTTTAAATTAATGTAATTATAAAAGACTTTATAGATGCCGTAAACAAGGTTACTCCTATATAGTCTACGAATTTTTAAGATAATGGTCGATTCGCAGCCGGCATGGATTAAAAAGAGATAATATAACGCTTTTAAGAACACATAATAATAAATTATCCCCTTAGATTAGGGAAACACAAAGCATTTATGTCTAATAATGTATTATTTTTGCTGAAGGTGGTGCACCTACCTAGGGCAATAATAGGGACGCCTATCCTGCCGAAAGCGCGTTATTAAAATAAAACTAAGGTAGACCTCGTAATCAACGTACAGCGGGCAGGAAAACCACCACGCTTAAATAGCCTATAGATTTAGAGCCTACTACTATAAAAGGAGCAAAATGCCCTGCATGTAGACAACGCCATAGTATAAAGGACTACTATTATGTTAATCTAGACAAGGCTCCTAAATGGTGAAAACTAAATAAGACTATTACCGAGCTTATATAATTTAAGCGTAAGAAAGACGCAACGTTCTAGGGGCTAATTTATAAATAAAGTAGGACCTAATTAAGAACACTAATTACGAAACAATCGCACACTCTAACGCCCGAGATCCTTAAAGATTAACTAGAGGGCCGGAGAATTACTGCTACTAAAGTAGCTTTTAACTTAGCAGCAAGAGGGAAAGATGCTACTAATTATTTACTATAGAAGTTATTTATCCTTAACTTAGGATTAACCTACTACATTACTAACAACCCTAATCGCATCTACAGTTTCCGACCACCACTACCCGGAGACTATATATAGGCCGGAAATTCCAAAGTGTGGATTAGAGGATATGGGTCTATTAACCTCACTCTAAAGAATAACACTAGAATAATAAAATTAATCTTGCAAGATGTGGCTATTTGCCTAGATCTGTTATGTAACTTAGTGTTATTCTAACTATTAAGGCACAAAGGGATCTAGTAGGATATATAAATAGACCTAACTACTCTCTAAGGAGCTAAGAACAGAGCTATTAGAATTATAACTAAGATATTTAGATAGTAGGTGCTGGAATACAATTCGCTACCACCTGCCATATATCACACACACAAGATTACTACAAGAACTAAAAGAGGACCGTAAAAGGCCTTAGCTATGCTGTGGCACAAAAGACTAGGACACCTAGGCCTAGTGGCTATTAAACACCTGGTGCAGCAAACTAAAGGGGTGCGTGTTAAAGGTATTATAACTATGGAATGCAACTTATGCGGGAGAGCAAAGTCTAGACAGTAGATAAGCCGCGCCCCACGAATAAACGAAGATGGACCTGGAGAGAGGCTTAGCATTAACTTCCACACATACGAGATCTAAGGAGTTACTAAAGAGAAGAGTTAATTACTAATTACTAATAAGTTTTTAGGCATGCAATAGGACCTCTACTTTATAGATTATTAAATAGCAAAGTTAATTATTAATACCCTTTTAGTATTTATCTTATTCCTTAAGAACCACTACAACATCTCTGTTAAGACTATTAAAGCAGACAACGAGATTGCTATAGTTAAACTAGAAGTTAAGAAATAGTTAATAACCTAAGGAATAATTGTGGAGCCTTCCGCACTAGATACACAATTACAAAATGGAGGCGCAGAACGCTCAAGGGGTGTAAATAAGAAGAAAGCTCGTGCCATGCGACTTAATGCCAACCTATCCTGGGAGCTATGGCCTGAGATTACAAGAGCCGCTGTATACCTCTATAATCGAACACCAAACTATGCAAATCACTAGAAAACACCATACGAGATATTCTTTACACGAGTTGCTTTTAGTAATAGGATAGTCACGTTACTACGAAAACCCAATATTATACACTTAAAAGCGTACGGCTGCAAGGCATTTGCAATAACTAATAATACTTACTAAGGTAAATCACGCCTACAACGTCTTGACCCGAAGGCATGGATTGGTTATCTAGTTGGATACCAATTATCAAACATCTACCAAATATAGATACCGTCACTTGGCAAAGTGATAAGTACCTAGAACGTTGTCTTTAACGAAGAGTTAGTATTTAACAGGAAAATTAAGGACCTTATAGATAGTCTTATGCACAGCACGCTTTAA
Source organism: Bimuria novae-zelandiae CBS 107.79 (assembly GCA_010015655.1). Classification (NCBI taxonomy): domain Eukaryota; kingdom Fungi; phylum Ascomycota; class Dothideomycetes; order Pleosporales; family Didymosphaeriaceae; genus Bimuria; species Bimuria novae-zelandiae. The sequence continues at coordinate 6,122 of ML976724.1, forward strand.
GAAATAGCAACGCACGTAAAAACTATTAAGTTGCTAACTCTTACCTAATAACTACAAATAGACTCCTTTTATAAGGATAAAGCCACTGTAGATTCGTTAGAATAACAAGATAAAGCAGATCCACTAGGCTACTATTAAGGAAGGAAGATTAGGGATAGCTACTTAACTCCTCTAACTATACTACCACCTATCGCGTTACTTGCACAGTTAATAGCTAGAGACTAAATAAGTCTAACGTAATAAGCGTCCTCTATAACTATTCCCTAGGTAGTAGCTTTTATGGCGGGAACCTAAGCTGGCCGTGTTAGAAAATATAAAGGAGAAGTTATAAATAAGGCTAAGATAATAAGAATGCTCGCTAAAGGCTTAAAGCCCTATTAAAGTCAACTTCTACCTCTACTAACGTGCCGAACTAAGCTTAAGGATCACCTAATAGGCGAGATATTCTAAGAGGCTAAGTAAGTGCACCTCGTAAGCTACTAAAAGATAAAATTATAGTTAGAAATTCTAGTAAAGAAGATTAAACTAATAAGACAGCAGATCCTTAACTGCATGTAGGTATACACCTATAAACTTGACAAGCACTATCGCTTGCTGAAGTGCAAGGCGCGACTAGTCGTCTAAGGCAATTAGTAACGAAATATTACCTTACAAGATACTTACGCAGCCACGCTTGCCAGCCAGTTATTTTAAATAATAATAGTAATAGTAGCTTACTATAATATGGAGCTCACGCAGTACGACGTCACCAACGCTTTTATCCACGCAATAATAGATCGAGAGGTGTACATGAGAATGCCTTAGGGTTATCAGAAGCCTGGAACAATATTGCAAGTAAATAAAGTACTATATAGCCTTCGCATTTTACTACTCCTCTGGCAGAGAGAATTCACGACAACGCTTAAAGCGCTAGGCTTTTAGATAGTGCCTTACAAGCCGTGCTGCCTAATTAAAGATAGAGTTATTATATTCTTCTATGTTAACGACATCATACTCGCGTACCACAAGGACAAAGAATAAGAAGCTTAATAAGTAATTAAACGCTTATAAGATAAGTACACTCTTACTAGAGGAAACAACCTTTAATGGTTTCTTGGCATAGAGGTTATACGGGACCGAATAAGCCGCAAGATTTAACTATCACAGGCCTCCTATTTAGACAAGATTAGCTAACTAGCAGACAAGATAAATATTTAATATAACACTCTAATAGCTACGATTAAATTACTACTAAGGAAAGGGTTAGCAACACTAACTAAGGTTAATAAATTTTAACGCAAGATTAGATTGCTACTCTTTACTATAGTTACTACCAGGCCAGACATTGCCTTTGCAACATCACGATTAGCTCGATTTCTGTCAAACCCAGGGACTGAGCACTAAGACGCAGCAGACCAAGTTCTCCTATACCTTTAAAGCATAAAGTAGCGAGCCCTATAGCTTAGAGGTAACACTAGACTTTAGATTGCAAGCGATGCATTATTTACTAATAATATAATAGACCGCAAGAGCTCCTAAGGTTACGCTATTAAGCTCTTTAGCGGTCTTATCGCCTAGAAAGTAAATAAACAAGACACTATAATAATATTAACTACTAAGGCCGAGCTGCTGGCTCTCTCTTAGGTAGCTAAGGAAGCACTCTTTATCTTAAGACTACTTTAAGAACTTAAGATTAAACTAGACGCGCGCACAGTCACTATTTAGTGTAATAATAAATAAACTATACGCCTAGTAACTAAGGAGGTTTCCCGCCTCCAAACTAAACTTCGGCATGTGGACGTCCACAACCACTAGATCCGATAAGAAGTATCTATAGGCAGGATTAAGGTAGAGCATGTATAGTTAGCGGACATAATTGCTAACGGCCTTACAAAGGTGCTCTCTAAGAGCAAGTGGGAGGGTTTTCTTTAACAACTTAAATTAGTTAATGTAGAGACCAAGGAGGTAACAAATACTGTGCCTCTTAAGGAGATTTAAGAGCAACTTAAAGACCTTATAATTGTATAAGTGCCAGCTTAAAGAGTTTCTAAGCTAAAGGGGTGTGTTAGATAGAATAAGCTGCGGTGAGGTCAGATCTGTATAATCAAGCAGGGACCACTTGGCTTGGCACACTAGCAAAATATCCGAAACCAACTAAACACAGTGGACAATACAACAAAAAAAACAATAAATACTATCAAGTTGCATCAACATCTACTTATTATACCATCTGACAATAAGATGCTCTATAGCTAAGTTAGAGCTAGCCTTAGTTATTAAGTCTACTAGATTGTCACGTTTATTAATCCAGCGGATGTCTATAAGCTTACTACACTTATAGGCCTCACGCAAAGCTATAATATTAATTATAAGGCGCTTCTCCTTAGTAGTGCTAAGCTTAACAAGGTAATTATATAAGGAGTGTAAGTTAGTGCACACAATAATAGGGATATTAAGGAGGTTAAGTCGCTATATAATTATATTAATTGTACTGCTAATTGCAATTATAATGTTAACTTTATAGGCTATTACATAGATTTTAGATACAAGAACACTGCAAGTAACACGCTTACACTTAACAGATAACTAGTAAATAATATTACTAGTAAATATAAAGTTACAATTACTATCTTTAGTTTTGTTACTAAGCGTGATTACAAAGCCTATTTATAATAATATGTCCTTATTATTAGTAAATAATACATTAATAACGGCGTATAGCTTTAAGTTACTTAAGTCTAGTAAGATAAAGTTAAGGCCGTAAGTAATATTCTCCTTCTACTAAATAATACGCTTATTTAATCTAGCAATTTCTTTTTTTATAAGCTTCCTTGCTTAGGCTGCGGTGGCGAGGTTAAAGCTCGCCTTAAGTTAACAAATTATCGTAATATAAGTACCTTAAGCACGCTATTAAATATATAATTGCTTATTATTAGCTATCTCTAGCTTCTTATCTTGCTTTTTTTAGCATAAAGTAATAGTGTAATTATTATTATTAAGCTTAATAATATAGCTGTTAAAGTTAATTTGTGTGTTTAGTAAGAAAAACTACTTAAACTTAGCCTTAAAACACAGCTTCTAGTTTTTAAGATCTATAAAAACTTTATTAAACAGACTAAGCGTGTTATTAGTTTGTATGCCAATAATGCTAAAGCACTTACTATTGGCCTTACTAATAAGCAGGCATGGATTATAAGTGGATGTCACTATATAAAGAGTCTTAGTGTGGTATTTATTATATATTAACTACTAATAGGCACCTGCTTTAGCAATGCCGTATAGCGGCTTAATAACAACTATAACTGTGTTTGTTAAATAACTGTCCTTAAGCTAGGCTAGTATATCAGCTATAATAGTACACTAGAGTGGATTATCCAATTGTGTATAGGCCTAAGTGATGTCACGGAGCCAGAGGTGTATACCCAGCTTTAATAATAATAGTGCTAGAGTAATAATCACACACTGGCTTGCACACTAAATAGTAGAGGACTGTATTATGACAAGCTTTTTATTATTATTAGCGTATTCTTAAATAATAAGACAGGACTTTTTATACAGGTAATTAGTAGTCTTGCCCTTAACTTTATTAACAATACTTAACTTAAAAATACAGAACTTATTATAACAGTAAGGACTATACTTCTTAAAGTAAAAGATGCCTTATATAATAAGGGCGTTAATCTCTGCCTTTATAAATACTTTAAATAGTTACCTTAGTGTTATAATCTTGTTAACTGCTTATAGCTTCTTGGCCAGAACAAGATTATCACGCTTACGTTAATTAAGGTTGATAGTGGCAGTTATAACTTTGTTAGGTTTGGGCTTATTTCTTAAGCCTTTCGGCCTATTACGCTTACACTTAGGCGCGGGCTCCTCCTTTATAATAGAAGTGAAATTATTGTTAGAGCCACTATTGTCCTCATCCTCTGTGGGAGGAGTAATAATAGTTGTATTGTCTGTATAATATAGGCGCACTGCGGTAATGCGGAAGGTAACTTATTTATTATTAATTTCAACAACCACAAATTACTTATTAATATAGAGGGCAATTATCTAATACAGGCCAGACTATTTATAGTTCTCTCGCCAGACCTTAACACTACTTAGAATAGGCAATAGTAAGATATTAGTTATGTTAGGACTATTATAAGTTATAAAAGCCTTATTAACTTAGTGCTTTACCTTAATCTTATGCACTTTAGCCATTGCTTTACGCACTGTAGCGCCGCGGGTGGTAATAGATAGCAATAGTGGTGATTTCTTTAACAGGTGAGGATATGCTCTAAAGACAAAAAGAGTTATAACAAATTTGTTAGAACCTGTGGTGTTATTAACAGCCTTAACAGCCATTTGCAAGATATATTCAGGAGCAGTTATGCGTCTAACATTTGTAGAAATAACCCTATAATTACGGAAAATAGGAGTATAATACCACTTAACCTTGCTAATTAAATAATATACCTTTACTAGGACTTTCTTAACCTTAATTACAAGTAATATGGCGTTATTAACAAACTTATTAGTAATAAAGTTTTTGCCAGCATTTATCTTAATAATATTAGGAGGACTAATATATATATTAATTTATATAGCGCAAAGAAGATCCTAAGTAGTGTTTGCCTAAATATTTAATATAAATTAAGCAGCTTAAAAAGCTGTGGCTTTATTAACTGTGTAAAGCACTGGTTTCTAATTAATATACATTATATTAATAATAATGTATAAGTTAAATGTAATAGGCTAGATGCCTTGTTGTACTGTTCCTCGGTGAAATTAAAGTCTATATTATTGCGGACGGTGAAGCAAAAACAGCCAGGTGCTTTGCTATAAATTTAACACTAGTAATAGTACTTATTAATACAATTAATAATGTCCTTATTAATATCTTTATAGCCTGCTTTACCGAGAATCTCGTGTAGTTATTTAGCAATAGAATAGCCAAAGTGTTAGTAAAGCTGGTGCAGCTTAGTCTTAGTTAAGTAGTAGATAATAGTCTCTTATTTATTAAGCAAAAGCCATAAATGTCCCTATTTACAGATAATTAGAAATTCTTTACTACCTTAAAAAAGTATATTATTAATATTATTAAAAAAGATACTATAATAATTTATATTCTTTAAGTAAAGCAAAAATAGTGTGTTAGTTAGCATTACTATAAAGGTAATTATACTAAATAGTGTGCTAATATTAATATTGCCAAAAAAGAAATACTCTAAATTATCTCTAAATTAGATTTAACAACATTTTGCAATAAACTTATTAATAACTACAGACAGTTAGATAAGCTATAGCGCCTTTGCTTATGTCTTGCCAGTAGTTAAAATACTAGCTACACTAGTATTAGGCATAATACTTTAAAAAATATCTGCGCTATAGTGTAAATTAAATAAGAAGAGTTAAGTATTTTTATTTATTTGCCAAAGATGTAAGGATTATTGCCTATAATTGCATAAAGTGCGGTAGTGTTATTAAGGCTAGAGATAATAGTGTCACTATTAATCTTACCGCAAGATATAGTTAAGTAGACTTAGTCAGCAAAATATACTTTAATATTATTATTACTGGTATTATTGTCGCTGCCGTTGCTGTCTTTAAGCTCTATGTCTTTATAGTTGGCGAGAAACACTTTATAGCTTAGGACATTAAGATTATCTTAAGTGTATTAGTTATAGTGTTAGCAATGCTTTATACACTCCTTTTTTAAGTATTAAGTTAACTAGCACTTAGGCTGCTTGCAGATAAAGTATATCTTATTATAGTAATTACCTAAGTAGTTTAACTAACAATTATTATTATTAAATTAATTGCCGCGTGATTCGCCTTAACCTTAATAGTGGTGGCACTGGTAATTATTATCTAATAATCCTATAGCTTGTTAATTATTGCAAATATAGCAGCAATTAGTATAATACTGCTTATTTATATCTTATAATAAAAACTAGCTATTAGAATAACAGCTTAACCACATGCTAACTGTGTTGCAGAAATCTGCAACAACACCTTTAAATATAGTTGCTAACTTTAAGTAAGCTATAGTAGTTGCTTTAATACAGTACTAGGACTAAAGTTTGGTTTCGCCAAGGGCCGAGGCCTGATTAAGAAAGTGGCCCGCACCCCTCAACCAACCCCCCCATATATTAATTTGTATACAAAATCAAGCTTTTTTAGTGTTGAATAGGGTGAATTGATCTCAATATTTCGTCTGATAACCTCGCGCAGCCCGTACAGCTTGTATTCTGCGTGACATACTCAAAATCAGCTTACGAATTAGCTAAGTAGGGATTTTGAGCCAGCTCTTCTTCAAGGCCTCACAGAACTCGTCCCACTCCTCTTCAGAGGTACCCCTGCCTATCAAATGAGGGTAGTCCTTTTGTAGTTGCCTTTTGAGGGCCCACCAAAGGTGCTCAATAGGGTTGAGGTCTGGAGAATAGGCCGGAAAATCAATAGTCCAGATTCCGTGAGCCATGAGGAAATTGATAGCCCTTCTTGCCGTATGTATACGCGCGTTATCCTGCATGAAGCGCTCTCCAGGTCGATATTGAGGGAGGAGGCCCTCCTCAAGAGCCTCAATATAGCTTGAGGCTGAGTACCCTCCTCTTGGTGCGTCGGGGTCCCTCTCCATGATAACCAAGGGTGATCTCTGAGTACGCCCTCTTGAATCAATCCATATACTCGCCCACACCATTTGCGCGGGCGAGCGACCTGTATAGGCCTTAGTGATCATGCTAGGTTTCCACTTCTCCCATGGATAGCGGAATACCCACTCAGTATTTTGCCCTTTTGCCTTCTCTACTGAGCACTCGTCTGAGAACCTGAGTGTGGTGCGCCGCCAATTGAAGTTTTTGTACGCGCGCGCCCACTGTAGGCGCTCACGCGCTGTTGATTTGTCAATTTTTGGGCGTCTCTTTGCCCTGAAGTTTGTAATACCTACTCTTTTCAACGCCCTGTAGGCAGTCTTGTGGCAAATAGTCTTACTCAAAGAGGCCTCTTTGATAAGCTCCCTGTACTGTATTTTGGCACTTTTCCGGGCCTGCCGCCAGAGGGAGCGCTCCTCCCTGCGCGTAAGTGTAGGTGGCCTGCCTGATCGGGCGCGAGAGGCGTTGCTGCCGGTTTGCTGGTATCTCTTAAGGGTGTCGCGTACACATTTTGATGTGCAGGAAAACTCCTCCGCGAGCTCCGCCGGCGACGCCCCGGCTTCTGCTTTTGACACGATGGATTGGCGCACCTCAATTGAAAGCTCTCCTTTGCGGCGACGATTTGCGCTTATTTCTGTACCAAAAGCTCTCATATTGGCTGAGTTATGGGTGGTTGAGTATTTGGTGTTGATACGCGCGGCATTTTGTTGTGGGCTTGGCGAACCAAACTTTAGTCCAATGACTGTAGCATAATATACACTAAGAAGCTATTGCGCAAGTAAATACTAATTATAGCTCTTACCCTAGTTCTGTAATAGTGCCTAATAGAGTATATTTATCTTACTAATAACTATTTTAAAACACTTTATAGGGCCTTTATTAGGGTTAGCAGTTATAACGCTCTTAAGTATAGTGCTATACTACTCTTAAAGGTATATCTAGTGAGCTTGTATAGTGTTAAAGTATGTGCGCAGCTTATTAAGCATTGTGTTATAAGTAAGCGTAAGCGCCTGGGGAGCAATATAATTATAGTAATACTAAAGCGCTTAGCTAGTAAGTATAATAGAGGGTGCTATTTTATACTGCTTATTCTTATTAATTCTAACCTTAGTGCAAAGGTTGTTGAACGCCTTAATCTTTGTCTTAAGAATATTGTATTTATTACCTGAATACTTTTGCTCCGGCGTGTACAACTTGGTGAGGTTAGTAAGCAAATAAGAGTTGTTTTGCGCAGGCGCAAGCCCAGGTTATAATAATAATAATAATAATAATCCTCTATTTAGCAGAGCTTACTGCTATTATTATTATTCTTTATTATCTGCGATTTAGTGGTACTTAAAGCCTTCACAGAGCCTTATAAGCTTAAAATACTTAGCGGGCCATTTTGAAACGGCGGTTAATATAAGAAGTTCTGCGAATTAGTTAGGGAGATTATCACCGTGACCCTACTTAATATAGATGCCTTACTAGCAAAGGAGCTCTTTAAGTGCTTTTTAAATACGCTTATTAATACTATTAAAAAAATTGTGGGTAAAATTCTTAAAATACTTCTTAAACTGAAGTAATAAAAATAGGTTAAATATATTATTTTCTTTTACCTGTATTATTTAGTTAATAACTATAGTATTAAGTTTATTTTTATTAATAATAGTGTTAGTAATATTAAAATCTTAGTTAGTGTACTAGTTTTTATAGATTATCTTATTTAGGTACTATAAGCGGTTCTTTATTTAGGTGTACTTTATAATAGCATTTTAAATATGGGCCTGTAATTAGTGTAATTAATAAGAATTAGTGTAGTTAACACAAATCTCCTTTTAAACTAAGTCTTAGTAGAGATAATTTAGGCGGAGAAATTCTTTAAATATAAGGCGCCGCTAATTTTAATACAGAATAGAGGTGAGCTTATTATACCTGTACTTTGCACTAATAATACTGTATTCTGGATCTTAGTAGGAAAGAAAATATACACTAACCACTTTTATTGCCAGAATACTTAGCCTGAAATATACACTAAGATTTCCTGTACACAGTATATTTTACTAATCTATATAGTAGTAACTACTAATTAGTATTAATACGGCAATAGGCTGTTAAATTAAGACTTTGTTGCAATAATATATTGTGGATAGTATTAATTAATTCTTAATTACAGACCTATTATAATAATCTATTATAAAAAGTATTTATTAAGTGTGGTTTATTCCCTGCTAGCCCAACTAGGACTAGCGTAACAAACTATAGGCAAACTGCGCAACAAACTATAGGCAAACTGCATAGCGGTAAAAGCCATAGCAGTGTTGCGCAGGTTTAATACTAATTGTTACGACCACGAACCCCACAAGGATGAAGAAGCCAGATAATTACGCCAAGAAAGTAATTATTAACGAAGTAGCAGAGTTAACGGGACCTAATAGGGCGCGGGGCAGCTTAGTTAGTAGTCACGTGACAAAGTCCCGCATAAAGGGAAGTCCCATAGGACTACCGTAGTCCCTGGGACTACAGGGCCTTGGCGGGACTACGAAGAAGGAATAGGCTAGTATATAGTGTGGCGACTTTCCTATTGTTGTTTCCTTCCTCGTAGTTAACTTATATATTTTCTGTGCGAGTACATTCTCCTATACAGACTAATAGTTATTTTATTTGTTATAAGATTAGATTATCTAGCCGCGCTAAGTATCGCATTAACTTATACTACTAAATAATCCGTGAAGCACTACGATACCTTACCGCCTTAACCTAGATTAGAATAAGGTGTAAGAGCCTTATAATACTTTAACTACCCTACGGTACAATAGCAGGACCTAGTTCGACCACCGCAGCTCCGGCACCTAAGGAAAAGACCCTAGGAGAGATAGTTATCAAACAAGCGGCTTAGATAGCCCAGTTACAGGAAATTATTAACTAGATAAGCAAAAAGATAAGCTAATAGGAAAATGCAAAACATTAACCAAAGGTCCCGAAGCCCGAACCCTATTTAGGAAAGGGTTACCCAGGAATGTTCCTAACCTAGATAGAACTACTTATCCGTTATAACCTAGGAAAGTTTAATACGGAACAAGATAAGATCTTAGTTACCTATATAAATATGCAAGACAAGGCAGCCGCGTAGGCTAGACTAATAATTAATAATTTCCTTAAGAATGGTAAATTAGAGGATTATAGTTTAGACGCTACTAAAGACGCCTTTAAGGACTAGGAGTCTTTTCGCAAGGTCATGAAAGGAATATTTAGCACCATTAATAAAGGACATTAAGCCAAAATACGCCTCCAGCGCCTACGTTAGGAGAAATTAGCGGTACTTTATACACTAGAGTTTAAACAGATTATGGCAGAACTTAAAGGATAGGGAGAAGCCCCACTTATAATTGCCTACTACAATAGACTAAAAGAATCGGTCAAAGACAAATTGGTCCACTAAGGAAAAGTAGACGACCTAGAAAAACTTATTAATAATGTAATTAAAGCAGACAATCGCCTGTACGAACGTAAGCTAGAAAAATAGCATGGTACTAGGCTACTTACTAGAAAAGAGAATTAATCCAGGCCCGCAGGAAGAGACTAGGACGGAGATGTTATTATAACTAATAAAGCCTAATAGTACAAAAAAAAGAATGGCAAGGGAAAACAGCCGTATAGACTAAAGAAGAGTTACTAGGGCAAGAATAGTATCTTATAGGAAGAGCGAGAACAAAGGTTTAAAGGCAAAGCCTGCCTCTAATATAGCAAGCTAGGCCACTTCGCTAAAGACTACAACAATTAGGAGACTAAGGTTAATACGACTAACCTCCTATAAGTGGCTATAGCCACCCTTACGCCGGCAAAAGCCGACGGAGTGGATCTTACGCAGGAGATCCCGGAGCCAATAGAAGAGGAAGAGGAACAAAAGACCCTTCTTAAGTACTAGATTTTCTAAAGACTGGCTAATAACACCTACTAGATGTGCAGCAGTGCGCTACATTAATCGTCTTAGTATAAGGCAAAAGTGATCGTCTAAGGGGCACACGCATGGGACGCCTACTGGCTAGCGAAGAAACTATAGGGGCGCCTAAAATAATACCTACGCCAGATCACGATACAGGAACGACATAAATACGCCAAATTGTGGCAATGCACGCGTAAAGGATGCCGACAACACTCTAAGGCTAGAGTTAGGGCCTCCTATTTTCTAGGAGGTTCAGAACACTATAGGCTAAAGCAGAGCCAGTGCAGCGTGCCTAATAATTACTATAAGCACTTTCTAGCCTATTAGGCTAAGCACTATAAATAGAATAGTTAGTATTAATGTTTTAATATTACCTGTAAGCTACACAGGTAGTAGAAGTTCAAAACAGGCTAGTTTCCTTAAGGCTTAGACCCTCGCGACACTAGCACGATAATAAGGAATATATAGCTAGGAAGAGACGCGGACTACTTATTAATTAGGTAAAAATAATGCAACCTATAGTGCTTCGCACACCTAAGCCTGTAGGAAGAGGTAGCCTCCTTAGATAGCTGTCTAGGGCATAATGTATTAGCCCAGAACGAATGCCTTACTCTAAATTACCCGTAACATGGGAATCAAGGAGTATACAAATCTAATAGAATTAGAGAGACTTACGCCCTGTATTAATAGCAATATAAGTAGCACTAAATTAAGGAAGTCTCTAAGCTATCTAAGGTCTAGAACTAGATTAAGGAAGCTAACGCCGATTAGCCTAAAACCTTAGATAAAGGGTCTAATAATTTAAAAAACTAGATTGTCACTAGGCAACAAGCTATACTAGTAATAGTGCAATTATTATAGCTTATTAAGTAGACACTCGCCAAGTTAAGAAGCGCTTAATTAAAGACATTACAGTGCATAGACATCGTGTTATAGCACTAATTAACCCAAGGGCAGACGCGTGTCTAATTACCCTATAAGTAGTTAAGAAGTACAATATGCTATATTATAATAAGAAAACACCGCTGTAAATAGGACTTACGAACGGAACCTAATTACAAGGATACGGTAACGGTTGGCTACGCCTTAAGACGGCGCCAGTACAAGTTAACATAGAAGGCCTAGAGAGCTAACACGTCTTTACTATCGCGGAGATAGGAGACATCGAAGCCATTATTAGATATAAATGGCTAGAATAACACAATCTACGGATAGACTAGATTAAACGAACAATCCTTCCCCGGGACCTACTAGTAAAGGCTTAGGCGAGCCCTAGTAGGAGGGAAACTCCCTAACCTTAGGCGAGAAAAAGGAGTTAACTATCTAGGATATAAGAAATATTAGTATGCAAGATAGACAGGATCTAAAAGTAATACCTAGGGCAGGTGCACTATATATAGGTCTAAGAGACTAAGATAGTTCTAGATAACCCTAGTCTGCTGGAAGAATACAAGGAATTCGCAGATCTATTTAAGGAATATAACGAGACTGTCCTACCTAAACATAAGGAGTAGGATCACGAGATACTACTAGTAGAGGGAGCTAAGCTACGGCCAGAACGCCTAAGGCCCCTTACCTACGAATAAGAGAAAGAGTTAAAAGAGCTAATACAAAAGAATCTATACTTAGGGAAATAGTGGCCTAGTTAGAGTCCTGTAGCCTTCCCTATACTCTTTATTCGCAAAAAAGACGGCAGGCTGCGACTCTATGTAGATTATAAATAGCTAAACGCCGTAACGATTAAGAATTGCTACCCGTTACTACTAATAACGGAGCTCATGGATAGACTCCGATGAGCTAAATACTTCACGAAATTCAACGTCCGGGATAGATTCTACAGGATTTAAATTACGAAAGGACACGAGTGGAAAACGGCGTTCCGCACATAATATAGCCTTTTCAAGTATATAGTTATGCCTATAGGGCTAACTAACGCACTAGTAACCTTTTAGGAGTTAATAAATTAAGTACTATATAAATACTTAGACGTATTCTGCACGGCGTACCTCGACGATATCTTAATATACTTACACGGAACCTTAGAAGAGCACAAAGGACATGTACGCAAAGGATTATAGAAGTTATAGGAATATTAATTACTCCTACACCCTAAGAAGTGCAAGTTCCATGTCACTAAAATAGAATATTTGGGATTTGTAATATCCCGAGAAGGTGTCAAGATAGACCTAAAGAAGATCGCGATAATAAAAGAATAGCTACTATTATAATTAGTAAAAGATATTTAGTCTTTCTTAGGCTTCACTAACTTCTATCACAAATTTATTAGGAACTACTTAAAGATAACCGCTCCGTTAACGGAACTTATAAAGATAAGGAAATAGCGACCTCTGTAAAAGGCAGAAATAGTAGCTTTTAAGTAGCTTAAACGCCTATTCCTAACGGCACCCCTACTATAAATGTACGACCTAGAGCGGCGACATCGCATCTACACGGATGTATCGGACTATGCGCTAGGGGCCGTATTATTACAAGAGTGTAATAATAGTAAATGGAGACCTGTCTTCTATTACGCACGCAAGCTCTTAGGAGTAGAACTAAATTATAAGATTTACGATAAGGAGTTGCTCGTAATTGTTAACTGTTTTAAGTAATAGGAAGCGCAGCTTAAAGGAGCAAAGCACTAAATAGAGGTCTTTTTAAATTACTTTAACCTCACGCGCTTTATAACTATAAAGAAGCTTAATTAATAATAGGCTAAATAGTTAGAATAGATGGCGGAATTCAACTTCCGCATTACCTATTTACCTAGTAACTTAAACGCCACAGCAGACGCACTCAGCAAGCGTTTAGATCTTATAGAAGAAGATAATAGAAGTAACTATATTATAATCCTAACCTACGCGAAGGACGGAACTCTTTGCTATAATAAAATATAACTTGCGCTAGCACTAGAAGCACGGCGCGCGGATCTTACCTATTATAGGCTAGCTATAGAAGAGATATAGGATTATAGTAAGCTTAATAATAAAAATTACTAAGCGTATAATCTTTACTAAGCTACGAAATTAACAGCACGGGACTATTAAAACTATATCTAGATTAGTAAGTAGATAGCTCCGCTGCTAATTAAAAAACTACACAAAGACAAGGATTAGGAATACCTAGGAATCGCTAAAACGACGCGTCAAATCGCGAACGAATATGCCATTCCTAGGCTACGCCAGGCGGTACAAAAGGTTTTAGGTAACTATTTGGCCTGTTATAAGAACAAGCCTAAGAGACATAAGCCCTACGGCCTCTTACAGCCACTATAGCCACCCCTAAGACTATGGTTAAGCGTGACTATGGACTTTATCGTAAAGCTATTAGCATTACTAGTGTAACGGTATTCGGATTATTTATTATTGCCTATGCTAGCTTATTGCTGCCTACACTCATTTACTGCTGCCTAGCCTACCTAGCAGTATATATCTTAGCTACTACACACATACAATTAAATTAGTGTTTTTCCCGACTTTCGCTTTGCAGCAATAACTGCTATAGTTATAAGCCCGGATTGCGACGGGATCTTACTCACCTGACTTATTATATACTTACACATAGAGTAGAGCACCTACGAGTACGATAACAACTAAGTCAGACTTAATAGTTACTTAGGTGACGATTGTCCTTAGCTAATTAGAGGATTGGCATAAATGGCTATTTATCCGCAAGGATATAGCATAAAAGAACCAACTCTAGAAATACGTTAATCTAGATGTTGTAGTAGACTAACTACCCCAGCTAGAGGAGCCAACGGAGCCTTAGCTAAGCAACTACGACCAACAAGCTACATTATTTACTAGCTTAAACACTAAGTAGCGAGCTGACTATCGTTAGGCGTATAAGCGATGGGAGAAGAAGGATCTAGAGTATAAGTGTTAGCTTAAGGCTCTAGCAGACTTTAACTCTAAGATTAGTAAGATAATAGCAGCGCATTACATATACCTAATTAAGGATAAGGATACGCCGCACTAACAACTTACGACCCTTAAGAAATATCTCGCACTATTAGATGCGACGCGTCGTCGCGATTTAATAGTAAAATATAAGGATCTTTAGATACCGCCAAAGGGCAGAAAGGTTAAAGAATAGCTTTAATATTAGATTAAGGTTACTAGCTAGTGTAAGGCTATTAAGCTTTTAGAGACTAAGAATACCTGTGCGCAGGAGGACTTCCTAGTTGCCTATAAGATAATTAACCCCAAATACGGAACGGCAGGTCTGCGAGACCTAATCTAAAAAGAGAGGCTTAGTATAAAAGTCCTATTAGTAGAAGACTACGTTGCCAAGTTCTTAGCATACCTAAAGCGTACACGCCTAATTAGTATAGGCTTTAGTGCACACGCGGCAGAGCTAGAGATAGTAAAGCTAATAATACTATAAAGTAATAAACCTTCTTAAAGCGGTATATGCCTCTATAGTAAGAGACACTTATAGTCTAAGTGCTGGTTAATGAACCCTAACGCTCCCAACCAACCCTAAGGATATAATAATAAGGAAGCTGGTAAGAAAGTAGCTACAGCCTTTGCCAAGGATCCGAGCTTAAAAGCGAGGGTAGAGAAAGCCATACAGGACTAGAAGGTAACTTAGTTAAACTCTAAGCCTGTAGTTACTATTAACGATGGCAAGCCTCCTTCTAATCTATTAACCTATACCGCATAATATATAGTATCTAATGCTATTATAGTTAATAAGCACGACAAGCACGATAAGCGTAATAAACATAATAAAGATTTAATACTTAATAATAGTATTAAACCTACTAAGGAGTTGGTAGCTCTATTAACGCTTAACGATGTTAGCAGCTACGACTTATTAAGTAACTAATTCATACTTAATCCTGGTTCAAACACTCACATTGTTAACACTGAGTCCTAGCCTAGATAGACAAGAGAGTATAAGGCCAGTGCCAACGACTTCGTAGAAGTAGGAACAGGCCGTATCAAGATTACTACATAGGGCAGCATAAAGCTAACCGTGAAAATACTAAGAGGACTATTACCTATCGTCCTAACACACGTTGCCTTAGTCAAAGGCTTCTTAACAAGCCTTATAGGCTTAGCACGCTGTCGCTCGAGTTAGATCCACTTTAACTTAGGACAAGATTTGCTATACAAAGTTAGTAAGAAAACTATTATTACATAACTAGAGTATAATAATAGCTACTAGCTAGTTAACGCTAATACCAGCCGCTGCCTAGACATACGCCTATTATTATCCTTTAGCACTACCTACTAACTTTTAAAGGACCCTTAATATAATTATATAGTTAACTACAAGACAGCGCACAGCACTTAGGGTTATCCTAGTAAAAAGGCAATTAAGAAGCTAGTTAACTATATAGAAGGCTTACGAGTAGAAGGTAAAGATAGCGACTTCTATAGCGTATGTATTAAATCGAAACTTACAAAGCAAGTCTCTAGAAGATAGCAGGAGGACTTTACACCTAGGAAGTTCTATCGCGTTGCTATAGACTTTATATAGCTACTACCTTAAAAGGCAGACCCTTGTCTTAACGGTAACTAAATTGCAGGTCACATGGTGGACTAGTATAGTAAGTGGCATAAAATTAACTGCTTTCCACAGCGTACGAAGGCATTCCTAAGCCGCTAGCTTATTTAAAAAGTTTATAAGATATAGCGTATTTTTAATAGTAACGTTATTATAATTAAGACTAATAACGACTAAGGATACGGAGTTGCACTAAACGTGTTAGAGGAGCTCTGCGCTAAGCTAGGGATCTAATACAAGCCGCGGGCAGACTACGCAGACGAATAAAACGGCCTTATAAAGTAAGTAGGCAAGATTATTGTTATTTAAGCTCGAGCTATAAGGCTTAAAGGAAACCTGCTAAAGTTATTATTAAACAAGCTGTTTTAAATAGTAGCATATATACTAAATCGCACACTAACTAAAGCGCTAGGCTAGAAGACTTTATATAAGGTTATGTGGGGATTAAAGCTAAAGGTAAACCACTTACGTCCTATAGGCTGTCGAGTATACGTCCAAAATCCGTCTATTAAAAGAGGCGATAAGCTAGAATCTAGAGCTCTTATAGGACACCTTATAGGCTATAATTTAATAAATATCTTTAGGATCTGGCTGCCTATAAAGGACAGAGTAATTCGAGCGAGAGACGTCATTTTCGAGCCAACGCGATTTTACGAAGGGCCAGAAGGCTACACAGCTAAGTTAGTTATTAAAGAAGTTATAGAGCTACTTGCTTTCCTAAAAGAAGCTAAATCTGACGATATCGCTATCAAAGAGCTTATAACGCTTAGACAAAGCCATACAATACCTGCAGTGGTAGCTCAGGCCAGCCAGCAGTAGGTAGGGGGTGAGAGCAAAAGTAACAAGAACGATAAAGTTAATAAGGACGTAGAGGACCTGTTTATAGGAGGTGGGCTACTTACACCTACGTCACCTAAGCCTCACG
Organism: Bimuria novae-zelandiae CBS 107.79; assembly: GCA_010015655.1. Lineage (NCBI taxonomy): Eukaryota > Fungi > Ascomycota > Dothideomycetes > Pleosporales > Didymosphaeriaceae > Bimuria > Bimuria novae-zelandiae. Next base: position 23,100 of record ML976724.1, read on the forward strand.
TGAGCCGGCAACGGAATAACAATACTCCAACCAACGTTCTCCCGACAGAACGAGATCTAGAGACAACACTACAAGAGCTCTCTGCAACACAAATTCCTAGTTATATACCTAATTGCTATAACAACAACGCGCCAAGGCGTAGAAATCCTAAAATTAATAAATTAAACATACGTATAAGCTCGCGCCGCCGACAACAGCGCACGGACGACCTTACTAGTGTAACTAAATACTAGACGCACGTAATTTCCTATAGAATACGTATTAATAACTACCTGCACGCATTTATAACAGCGCTAAAGCTATAGCCTGTAATTAAGATCTATCAGTCACAAGTTCCACCTCTACCAAGGACCTGGAGAGACCTAAAGACTCATCTATATAGAGCCAAGTTTCGATAAGCTGGTTAAGAAGAATACTAAAGTATTTAGAGTAAAGGATGCTTTACTAGGACTGTAAAGATAGTAGTAAATGTTAATACTAAGGTCTTACTACTTATATAAGTATTTACCTATAAATTTAATAAGGACGGTTTTCTTTTACGATTTAAGACACGATTGGTGATTAGAGGTAATCTCTAGCAGCCGTACGAAGATACCTACGCTGCCACACTTATAGCACGCACCTTTAGAGCAATTACTACTATTACTAATTACTTTAGGCTAGAGCTAATTTAGTACGACGTACTAATAGCTTTTCTTAATATCTTACTTAATTGTCTACTCTACGCGCAGACGCCAGACGGATTTTAAGAAGATAGAGAATTACTCTAGATACTCCGCGCTCTCTATAGATTAAAGGAGTTACCGCTACTATAGTACAAGAAGCTCCGCAGGACGCTATAGTCACTAGGGATAAAGCCTGTGCCAGGCTTTCCATGTGTGTACACGAATAAGTGGCTTATACTATTTGTCTACGTTGACGATATCGTTATGGCCTTTCACCCACATAATACTAAGCTCTACTAGTAGTTTAAGCAGAAGCTTAGCGAGTGCTATTAACTAAAGCGACTTAGTCTACTTAAGTAGTTTTTAGGTATACGCGTTATCCGAGACATCGCCACCTATAAACTCTAGCTGCTTTAAGATGCCTACATCGACAAAGTAGCCGCAAAGTATAGTATAACGTCTACTAGCCGCCGTACAGAAGTACCTATAATGGTTAACTACCTTAAGCTATCTACGGAGGATCCTAACGTAGCTTATATAAAGCTCTACTAGGAGCTTATTAGCCATCTCGCGTTCCTAACGTAGTTTACTTAACTAGACCTCGCACGTGCACATGTGATACACGCTTTACATCTTACTAACCCTAGATAAGCTCACGTGGACTCTATACGCAAAGTATAGCGTTACGTCCTAAAAATAAAGTACTACGCGCTCGAAGCTTACACAAAGTAAAAGATTTAAGAGTTTATAACTATAAAAGAAGATTATCGCGATCCTATATTCTTTAGAGTATCTAATGCTACTTTTGTAGACAACCTAGAGACTCGCCACAGCTCTTAAGGATATATTTTTTAGTTATTTAGGATAACTATTAACTAGAAGTCTACCCTGCAGCGTATAGTTACTAAATTAACTACTAAGGCAAAGCTACTCGCGCTCTCCCTTATAGGCTTAGAAATAGAGGAGTGGCTACGCCTATTTAAGGGCCTCTTACTAACGCTTTACACTACTCTAACTATCTTATGTAATAATCAGCAGACGGTTGGGATTATTACAAAAGAACAAAACAAACTAGCAACCAAGCTCAAGCATATCGATATACACCAAAGCTGGATCCGCCAGGAAGTAGAGCAGGGACGACTCTACGTATAATGGCAATTTACTAATAGGATGCCTGCTGACGGCATGACCAAGATGCTACCACGTTAAAAGCACGCAGAGTTTGTAAGGCAGCTACACCTTATAAATCTATACTCTCGACTTCAAGGCACAGTAGATATGTAGGAGAGATCATCCTTACGTCGTTAACTAACTATAGGATAAGGGGGTGTGTAACGGTATTCGAATTGTTTATTATTGCCTATACTAGCTTATTACTGCCTACACTCATTTACTGCTGCCTAGCCTACCTAGCAGTATATATCTTAGCTACTACACACATACAATTAAATCAGTGTTTTTCCCGACTTTCGCTTTGCAGCAACAACCGCTACAACTAGCACTAGGGAACAAGGATTCTTACGACTCGATCTTAGTTATAATCTATTAACTTACTAAGGAGTCAAGGTTTGTGCTAATTAGGGAAGCTATATTAGCAGAAGAACTAGCCTATATAGTGGAACGAGAACTAATATCACAGGTTAGACGACCTAATAAGTTTATTACAGACAGGGCCAAGATATTCACATCGTTATACTAGACCACGTTTATAGCTAAATTAGGGATTAAGCATAAGCTCACGACGAGCTTCCACCCTAAAATAGATAGCTAAACTAAGTAAATAAACTAAACGTTAGAATAGTATCTCCGGATATATATAAATAAGTTTTAAGATAACTGGGTTAAGCTATTGCTAACGGCCCAGCTGGCATACAATAGCGCAAGATTGGCGACTACGGGGTACTCGCCATATTACGCCAACCATGGATGTGAGCCAACGACTCACCGGGATCCATTAGATATTTAGAGCATTACAAAGAACGCAGCCAACAAGGCCAAACTTATATAGGACCTATATAAAACACTACACGAGAACATCGCGCGACGTAATAAATAAATAGCATAATAAGTAAATAAGAAAAGGATTATAGGACTAACCTTTAAGGAGGGGGATAGAGTCCTCCTCTCGCGAAAAAATCTTAAGATAATAAGGCTAAGCAAAAAACTAGATAACCTTTAAAAGAGACTATTTAAAATCTAAGAGGTTAGGGGACTAGTTAATTTTAAACTATAGCTACCTATAGATACACGGATCCACCCGGTCTTCCATAAGTTATTATTAGAACCAGCACCACCAGACGCCGAACTAGAAACCTAGCTCGAACTTAAAGATAAGGAGTACGAGATTAAAGCTATTAGGGACCTATAAAAAATCGGGCGTTAGTACAAGTATCTAGTAAAGTGGGAAGGATAGCTAGAGAACCATAATATGTAGAAACTAGTATAAAACCTCACGAACTACAAGACAGCGCTAGAGAGGTTCTACGAGGAACATCTAAAGGCGCCGCGACTAGATTAGCAAGAAACTTAAAAAAGTTAAAGGATATAGAAGAATTAAAAGGAATAAATAAGTTAGCCTATAACTAGCCTAAGTTAGCCTATAGAGGTGCATGTGGCAATGGTTCGCGAAAGCTAGTACCCTTTAAATTCTCCTCTTATTACTCTAACGCCTTAATTACATTAGCAACACGTAAGTTGTGCTAGGTATAGTTATACTTCTTCTTTTTTATTTCTACTAACTCTTGCTTAAGACGCGCGGTCTTAAGAGCAGCCTAAGCTTAACGCTCTTTTACTTAAAGAAGGGCAAGACGCTTTTCGCGCTTCTCCTTTTAAATACGCTCCTAATCCTTCTCGGGAATCTATAGACTATATTTAGTATAGGTAGCGAGATAGCCCGCACACTACTTAAAGGTAGCGTTAATAAAACACTATAACTTTTTCTTCTAATAACGCTTATAACTAGACGCTATTTCTAGGCCTTAAGCTTCCACCTTTTACGCACGAGCACGACGGGTTGCTAGGGACAAATAGGGGGTTTTTAGTATAGTTAGTAAGGCGAGGGGAATTAAGGAGAGGCTATAACCTGCCTTAAAACGCAAGGGGACGCACCTTTATAATAATTAGTACTAACGCGCTAATAGTATAGCACAGCGAAGCAAGGTATTAGGATAATAACCTTAAAAAGGGGGATAGTGTTACGACCACGAACCTTATAAGGATAAAGAAGCTAGATAATTACGCTAAGAGAGTAATTATTAATAAAGTAGTAGAGTTAACGGGACCTAACGGGGCGCGGGGTAGCTTAGTTAGTAGTCACGTAACGAAGTCCCGCATAAAGGGAAGTCCTATAGGACTACTATAGTCCCTAGGACTACAGGGCCTTGGCGGGACTACGAAGAAGGAATAGGCTAGTATATAGTGTGGCGACTTTCCTATTATTGTTTCCTTCCTTGTAGTTAACTTATATATCTTCTGTGCGAGTACGTTCTCCTATATAGACTAATAGTTATCTTATTTATTATAAGATTAGATTGTCTAGCCGCGCTAAGTGTCGCATTAACTTGTACCACTAAATAATCTGTAAAGCACCACGATACCTTACCGCCCTAACCCGAATCGGAACAAGGTGTGAGAGCCTCATAACACTAATAACTTTTAATTTTTTTACACTTTACTTTTTATATTACTATACTATTTAATAATTTATTACAGTATTTTATTATAATACTTTTTTATTACTTTATTATAAAAAGTTAAACTAAATTAGAGTCTTTTATAATAAAATATAGTAGTCTTTAAATAACTTTTTATTACTATAGAATTTTATAGTTTTTTAAATTATTTTATTTTATTTTATTTATAGTAACTTATAGTTAACTAACTATATTAAGAGACTATAACTCTAATTTTAGCGTCCTATATTCTAATGTTTACCCTTGTGTTATTTTATCGCCCATTCTGTCTTGTAGGCTGGTTGAGCGGGTTGGGTCGCACAGACAATTTCCGGGTCTGACTAAGCAGAATACCAAAATTCAAAAATATAACCCCTTATAACTTTTTAAGTATACTAGCTATACTTATGCAAATTTAGTATAAAGTGTATAGTATTATAAGGCACTATATAATTAAAAAAAAACTAATGTTAATATTCTTTTCACTACGTAATTTATGTATTAGTAGGAAAATACGGATTTTCCTTTGATTATTAGCGGAATATCCTCTAAAATCTTTTGAAATTTCCATATATTATAGCTACTATATATATACACCTTAGGTTCAATTTGCATAAGTATAGCTAGTATACTTAAAAAGTTATAAGGAGTTATACTTTTGAATTTTGGTGTTCTGCTTAGTCAGACCCGGAAATTGTCTGTGCGACCCAACCCGCTCAACCAGCCTGCTGTCTTGGCATAACGGACACGTGGCTACGAGTTTAAGGCTAAGAGCCGAGCTTACCTACAGACATTCGCCCGCCCTTCTTCCCTCCCAGCCTCTCTTTGACCTGCGGCAATCTGCGACTGACGTCTAGCATCACGGCTCCACAATCAATAGCTCGATATCGGCGTTTCCTTATCCCGGACATATTCCTGCAAGCGTTAAGAACCTCGCTGCGCTTAGTTCTTCAGGTCATAGTAAGAACCACAGAACACTGGTATCCGGCCCACGATTGACACCCATAGACTACGCGCACGTGACTAGAAGCTGTATCCTACTTCACTAAAATGGCTCCAGAGGATATACCCAACCGCTATATTTCTTCCAGCTTCCTCTCATCTAGACCGCCCGCCATCTTCAAGCATTCAGATTACTTCGACCGCGCAAGACCATTTCCTTCGCCTGCAGAAGTTCGAGCGAATCCGATACTTCGAGACATAATCGGCTCCTGTACCACGAAATTTGAATCACTTAACCTTGTTGTCAAATATGGGGAAAAGGTCACAGCCTCCGAAGGACTATGCCTTCAGGCAATGCAACAACTTTTACCCGACCAAGTACCTGTTCCCGAGGTGTATGGATGGTGTGAAGATGGAGGCGAATGCTTCATCTACATGGAACTCATTAAAGGCGTTACCTTGGAGAGCCAATGGGAGTCGCTCTCCGACGGGGCGAAGAAAAAAGTCTGTAAACAACTGCGAACTATTCTAGACAGCCTACGCAAGTTAGAGCAGGACCCGGACGACCGTTTTCTTGGTAAGCCCCCTCGTTTCTCGTAGAGCGAAGCTCGTACTAATCTACTCTAGGTCGAATTGACAAGAAGCCCCTTCTTGATATTGTGTTCACGCACAAAACGAAGCCTCCAGCCGGACCCTTCGCCACTGTCAAAGAGTTTCATGATTGGCTCTCTGCTCTGATCAAGGTCGGCAAGGAAATTCATTTTGCTGATCCGTCACAAATTCCTGATCCATGGCGGGAGTCCCTTCCAGACGACGCGAGGGTCGTCTTCACCCATGCTGATCTTCACCCAAGCAACATAATGGTGTCTCCCGATGGTTCTGGTAAGGTACTTGCTATTATTGACTGGCACCAGTCGGGATGGTATCCGGACTACTGGGAGTATTGTAAAGCTCTGTTTACCTCTGATTTCGATTCAGATTGGGCCAAGGAATATATTCCACAGTTTGTTGATGTTGCTGAGTTTTATGACTCCTGGGCTTGGTATCCCCGGGTTCTCGGGTACTAAGGATAGAATATGTTTTGCTACAGTAGAGGTACAGGGAATAGGATGGAACATCCGCAACCAAATGGAACTTGCTACTTGAGGCAGACGAAGCACAGACTGGATGTTAAAGTGGCTTTCTAGATCTAATTACATGCACGATAAATGCGGGTATCTCAAAAATACCATGTGGATGAAACGCATCTACAACATTGAGGACTTTTCGGGGGTTCCTATCAAGGATGGATCTGGTCTTGAGTGAAGGAAGGGCAACTGTAGGTCTGATAGAGGCAAGTGTCTGGTTTATAGGTACAATAATTGACGGCCCTCTTCTCGTCGGGGCCTCTCTATCTCTCAGGTGCTCCGTGTCCCCATTCTCCCTATAGTCACTCGCCCGTAACCTCGCATCCTCCTCTTCCCATGACTCTGAGAGTTCGCAGCAAACCAGAGATCCAAGCCGTGACGAGTTAGATCCTAGGAGCTTGGCTCAAGATCTGCACCGCAGCCTGGTCTATCACCCCCTCACGAGCTAGCAGTGCAATGAAGTTTTGCAGCCAATGCTGACAATTCTCGCCCTAGAAATTGTTAGCACTAAAGCCTCAGATAAGAGAGATGTCTTACAGCAAATGGATCCAATGGCTTTGGGCTGACACCAGGTGCACGAACAGCATTGGCCTTCTCCTGAAGGCAAGCCACCTTAGTCTCATCGATGTACCCGAGCAATATTTTCTCGTTGTTCTTTTTGCGGGTCGCAGCAAGGTCGTAGGGTTGCTTGACCTCCACATTGTACCCCTAGAATGGGGACCCAACGGCGTGGAATAAGATTCCTTTGACAGTCCCATTCGTGTTCGGGACTAGCAGACTCCAGTGGGCGGGTACATTTTTGCCCTCATGATACACTATCACGAATGCTTCGCGCTTGGATGATGACATTTCGGGACGAGATGAGACTATGGAGACTAGTCGTGTTAATTGCTTAGCTCACGTAACATAGAAGAATGTGAAAAGGAGTTGCGTACCTTGAAAGCTTTTGAAGGGGTGCAAGGCAAGACTGAGCGATGCTCCTAAAGAGATGATCCTGGATTGGGACCGCCTGGAACAGAGTTGCTGATGAGTATGGGAAAGTAGAGGCGGACTGTGGGAGGTAGCGCGCTCTTTATACTTGTGCGACCCAAGTCTCATTGTCGCCCTTCAGTATGACCATAACTACCGAAGGGTCAAGGTTCTTCAACTTCCCTCAGTTGGCCCCAGGGAGCCATGTCGTGATTGGAGGACAGCGACCCAAGCGCCGATGGGTTTTGTTGTAGGCGCCGGTAGATCGAGGTCCATTCCAAAGATGTTGAATTGGACAGACGTAAGGAACGGAGCAACTCGAAGCCGGCGAAGCGCCTGTGTTGTTTCCGTCATGCTGGTCTGAAGAGCTATCCTGGCGGGCTCTCTTTGAATGGACATGGTGCGTTACAGGCAAAGTGAAAGCGGGCCAACCGAGTAGAAAGCCGCTGGATTCGGACTTAGCCGTTGTGTGATGGATCCACATGCCTTCACATGCCTTCACCCTGTTTATCAACCACGCTGCACTGTTGGCGCACTATTCCTGAATGCCGGACACGGCCAACTATCTTTGTTGATTGGAGGAAGATTGCTTAACAGTGCCAGCTATCCCCGACGTCGACGCTGTCGCACTGTACGTTAGCGATGGTACTGGGTTCATGTATCGCAAACGTCACAATATCACTTGCGGCCTGTTTGTGTCTAGAGGGTGGGTACTTGGTCATGACACAGAGAGCATGGTGATCTGCTCATTGTCCATGAGGCTCCACTCAGCACAGATGGCAACAATCCAGCCAGCCAGCTTTCTGGCTATAGGCTGGATGGCTTGGTGTTTTGTGGGTCGTAGAACCGGCTGGATGGCTTGATTGGCTACGGGCGCTCGGCTGGCTGGATGGGCTTGAGGAGCTTGTTTCCTAATTAGGCAAATTGTATAGAAAGCTTGGTGTTTCAACCTTCGTCCCATGTGTCCACATGGTACTTTGAGATGAGCTGTTCAACCGTAAGCTGCTCCTTCTCGTCGACCTCGCTGCTGCCAAACCCAGCTTTTCTCCACCTTCTACTGCAGTGTATCGCTGCCAAAAGCTCCGGAGAGATCTTCCGTCTCCGAGGCTCTAACAGGTCGCCTAGCTCGCTGAAAACTCGCTCGCACTCACAACTTGAAGCCGGTATTGAGAGTACGTCAAGCGCAAGCTTGCTAAGATTGGGGTATCGATCCTGCAGCCCTACCCAGTATTTTGTAGGGAACTTTGCGCTGTCGCTACCTGCTTCAACCTGCGGCTCGCGGCGCTTCCATGTATCGAACTCGTCCTCCTCGTCAACTGCCCTGTTTGGATCGATCAGGCTGTTGATC
>ML976724.1:44010-79161 GCA_010015655.1 Bimuria novae-zelandiae CBS 107.79
CTTCGCATACTACAGACAATTTCACGGCACGGTCCATCCTCTTTTCTGGGATAGAGGTTAAGCCAGAGAATGGCGACCAGAAGGAGGCAGAACTGCAGATGAGCATCTGGATGGCGGCGAGTTTGCGGAAGAAGATGGAGTTGGTAAGGAAGGCATTCCCTACAACTAGTGTATCGGAAACCGACATTACATCTGATTCAGGAGTTGGCTATAATGCGAATGAGCAGACAATAGAGGATCCTATCGCTCCCCTACCTCCTTCCCCTACAGCCCTCCTTGAACCCGCCCTGACCGTCATCGGCCACGAGCACAAAGTCTACTACGCCTGCATCTCGTCTGCTGTTGAAGATGGGAACATCGCGATCCTGGGCCCAGATGAAAAATTTACAAACTTGTCTACGCGGTCTGTTCAGGGCATTTTTAAGCTAATCAAATTCTATGCTGGCATATTAGACTATGGGTATGGGGCCGACAGAGAGAGTGAGCATGAAGGCAAAGAAGAGCTCTGGGGAGAGTATATAGGGAGGATTGCTAGGGCAGTTAGCGCAATGGTGTAACCACAGGATAGACTCGGTAGATGGTAGAAGTAGCGTTAACGACGAATCGCACAGCGTAGACATAACGATTACAAGAGGCCTTAACCTTTACCGACACAAACCAGATTCGATAGCTTGCTAACGAAGATTGGTGAAAATATATCTTCTGTGGACCAAAGTCGGCTTCACCGGTACATTAATGGCAGACGTCGTGTACATCCAATGCATGCCTCATGAAATGCCCCATCCCATTCAGCTTCTCAGAACAGGAAGGGTGACAGCACTCAAACTTACCCTAATACTAAGAGTCCTTAAAATATACTATAACGTGCTTCTTAAGGACGTCTTTTCGCGGTATATGGCGCATGCGCCGTTTATACGAGAGCTCCTCTTAACCTATACAGAGAAGATATACAGGGTGTAGAAGGATTATTAGGTATAATTAATAAGACTAAGGCTTAGCGACTCCTTTGCTTCTAGATGCGGCGGGCTCAACCCTCTCGAATCTAATGTTTAGCCCTATAGGCTTAGTTATAGGCCCACCTGCTCTTAAGGATGACACCAAATTTTCTTTAGAATCTACCTTTTATTTGCAAGCCTTTGGGCGGGGGGTTTCTTAGAGGCAGCACAGTTAAGCTAGAGTGTAAATATGTTAGACGTAAGCTAGATTATTCTTAAAAGGCTTAGAGAGCATGTTGGCTATAATAGAACGCTCTTAGAGTTTAAATTCTAGAGTTAGCAGAGTAAGGATCTCGATTGCAGGTTTCCCACTAAGCTACTCCCCAATCTCAATGGCATTAATCAAGTCGTGGAACGTTTAGATCGCCTCTTTTAGGCGCTTCCTACGTAACTTCTCTGTAGTGCTACTAATCCTACGGCTAGTCGACTTATAGTCTGCGTAAAGCAAAGTTCCCTAAGCCTAAATAAGTGGCTAGAAGCCTTGTCTATGTAGCTCGCGCTTGTAATTATCCCTTTCCTTACAGAGTGCTATAAGCAGCGGGTGGTTGCGCACCTTCTCTTGTTACTCGTTGTCTAGTTTAACTAGCGCACGCTGATCTTATAATAAGCCTATTTTAGTAATAGACTAAACTAGGTCCTCTTAAGAAGGTGTACTAAAATAGATTAATTAGAAGTCGCGTGCGATGTGCGTCAGCGTATAATATTTTTTATAGGTTTCGCTACTATAACCTATAGTCTAGTTTTAGTTTATAGTAGGAAGAGCCTCTGGCAACGTCTATTAGCTTTAGCATAAAGAACTAAGTTATTTATAAGGGTCGCCTACTATTAATATTATCCCTAGAAGCTTGTTATAGCTAGTAAAGCTTAACGTTTTCTTTGAATCCTGCAACTCACTCTAGTCAGACGAAAATTTCCCGATATTTCCAGTAAGGGAACGCCGATGGTAGAAGGGCACGGCCACCCTCTACCGTGCTTTAAATGTTGTAAAAGAAAGGCTTGTCCAGCTTGTCCTTCTTTTATCTAATACGGAGAACCTTGCGTTCTGCTGGTATCTTAAGATTAAAGATTTGCTGAATAGTGGAAAAACTGTTGTGGAATGCATTCTGCCTGAAGCTAATGGCTAGTAAATACGACACTATACAGTACGCAGGCAACCCCTTAAGGTGAAATATAAACTTCTTTCTAAAGGGTAAATAACAAGTTAACAAGGTACGATAATTTTTATAGTGTAACCTATAGTGTTCTGTCTCTCTCCTTATTCTTAACGTGCACTAGGTTTATGTTTGCTATAAGAACGCTTTGTCTAGGATCTGTGAGACTAGGGACCTTTATAAGTAACATATCTCTAAAGCAGAGCGCTTTGTTACTTCCTTTGTTACTTGCACTCTTAACAAGCGCTCCTAGTTATGTAGCAGTAGCTGCACTTAAGAGGAGAAGGGCCAAAATCTGCACGCGAATGAAGCTGTGCAATGGCTTTTTGTTGTCTACCTAAAGAGCATACAGGATGGCAAAGAGGTCCTAGACATATATGGCCAGCTTGTTCTTTTTTAACCTATCTAGTTAAAGCTCTGGTAACCACTGCGTTAGGTTAGGGATTAATCACTAATTAGGAGACTGTAGGGCCTAACGAACTCTGCGGATATCTTTAAGGACCTTGTTAGCTATTGCATAGCCTACAACTTAATTATAATATATACTAATCTGTTTCTAATAAGCTTTAATTGCACTTTTTTTCTTAATTTGGGAATACTCTGTTCGCTATTCTAGATATGTCTTAAATACGGCTGGGTTGTATTTGCGTAGCTGGTCCTCTGGAGATAGCCCCGTCACTTTCTGGACTATAAGGCAGTATCTAAGCATTGTTAGTCTAAGTTATATAAATAACCTTTATGATGCTTGCCTTTTCCAGAATTAGCTTTCTGTCTTTTACAATTTCGTTGTTTTATTAGAGTGTCTTGGTTTCGCCGGACCTTGCTTCTAATGGTAAGCTATTCTCTCTAGTATCGCAGCCGCTTCAGAAGCTAGTGAATCCCGCTCTCTGTCCTGTTCTATATCTAAGCCAATGCTGCTATCTCTGTAACTATTAGTTTCTGCGTCCGCTGGTGATCCAGCATCCGTGTCTAAGGTTAAGTGTGTAACTAGTTCAAGATCTTCCTTGTAGACGAAGCTGGAACCACAGTCTGACGAGGGTGTTGCGGGGGGTAACGGGTTTTTATAGATTGGCACGGCAATTAAGGTAGGAGGATTATTGCGGCATTGTCTCTTTATTCTACTTGTAGCGATAGTAGAGACCGCTGCAGGCACGGCGCGGGAGGTGCCAAGTCTGCGGCTGCGTCGAGCCATCGTCGCCGCGTCGCGAGCAGGTCGGCGATGTCAAGGAAGGCGGCTGGATGCGCGAGGTATGCGTTGCAATGGTTGCAATGATTGGATCTGTAGAGGAGAAGGCCTGGTAGGGGGTTGATTTATAGGGTTGTTCTGACCGAGGCCTGCGGAGCAGAAAGTGGAGGGTTATTGTGTCTAACGTTAGTCCAGCGGCGTTGTTCGCGGCGGCGCTTGCCCTCGAGCACGGTGATGAGGGGAAGCAAGCCTGGCAAGGCGTGGGTAACTGACGCGCTGCGCGCCAACGATCCCTGTCCAGGCACCGTTCGAGCGACCAGGGTTATTGTTAAAGCAGCGAGCCTTTGGGGGCCAAGCGAGGTGGAAACGCCGCCAAAAGCGGCGGCAAACCACCTCCGAAAATGGACGCTTTTCCACGACCACTTGAATATAAGTAGGTATATTAAAATTTAAGAGACTAATAAACTTAGGGTCCTTACTAAGTCTATTTATAATTATTATAATATTCATGCAGCTATCGCTCTTAGGTAGAGTAATAATAAAGTTTACTATAATATCCTTCTATTCTTGTTTAAGTAGTAGTAAAGGCTTTAGCAGGCCCTATTTTACTTCTCTTTATAGTTTAGTTCTTCTATAAATATTATAGTTCTTAATATACTGCCTTACTTAGTTAGATATCCCTTTGAAGAAGTAGTCTTAAGTAAGAATTTTATAAGTATTTTTTTATTTTAAGTATCTTAAAGCTAGGAAACTATGCGCGACCGCTATTAGCTTTATTTATAAAAGTTTTAATTTTAGTATTTATTATCTTAACTTATAGCGTAGGTACCCTTAGTTATCTATACTATATTCTAAGATACTAATAAATAACTTCTACCTAGGTTCGAACTTCCTAAGCCTGTTCTTAACATAGACCTTTATCTTACTATACGCACTATCTTTATCGCGTTTTACCTCTTACTATATAGTGTTAAAGTCTAGTTTACGTTACTTAGCAGGGCTATTGCCTCCTTAAAGGGTTAATATAGGTAGTTTAGGGCGTATTAAATAAGTAAGCACTAGGTTCTTGTTTACTTTAGTATAGTTAGGTTCCTCTATAGTAGTAGGTGTTTAGGGGACGAAAGACTTTAAGCTATTTTTTTTAGTAGATTTCTAAAGAAGCGTAAAGTATTTTAACTTTAATTTATTATTTTTACTATTCTTTAGTAGGTCTTAGTCCCTCTAGAAGAAGACATTCGCCCTAGAGTTTATTAACCCTAGTCTATATATAAACGTTATATCAATACGACTAAGTATATCTACCTACTAAACGTATTATTTGTCTAATTTTTATTTAGTAGCGAAATACGTAAGGTTCTTATAATTAGTGTAGACCGTAAGGTGCTTTACTACTTAATATATATAGTCTTATTTATCTACGTATTTAATAAATGTAAGCATTTCTTTATTATAAATAGCGTAGTTATATTCTACTAGGCTATTTTTTGCTAAGAAGTAAGCTATTAGGCGTAGAATCTTATTATTATTATACTAGAAGAAGCATCCCTTAGTTAACTAGCTAAAGGCGTCTACTTCTAGTACTAATTTTTATTTAGGGTTAAAGTAGGCTAGCGCAGGGTCCGTATAGAACGCTATCTTTAAGAAGTTAAATACATACTACTACTTTTATCCCTAGATAAATTCTGCTCCTTTACTAGTAAGCTTTATAAGGGGGCTTACTATACTAAAGAAGTTTTATATAAATTTTTAATAAAAATTTGCGAAGCCTATAAAGCTCTAAACTCCCTTTACTAAAGTTAGTAGCTTCTATTTTTAAATTATTTAGATTTTATTTAGGTTTATGCTTACGCCCTTATTAACTTTTATAATAAATTTAAGGTACTTAGTCTTTTAACGTAGAACTTAGATTTCTTAATATCTAAGTGTAGTCCTGCGGCCCTTAACTTTTAAATTATAGTACGTACTTTCTCTTCGTGGTCTTTTTAGCTACTACTAGAGAAGATAAGAACGTTATCTATATACGCTAAGTAGTAGTTATTAAGGTATTTCCTTAGCACCTAATTAATATACCGCTAAAACGTACTTAGCGCGTTAGCTAGGCTAAAAGGAACTACTAGCTACTTATAAAGACTAAATTAGGTTCTAAACGCTATCTTTTATTCCTCGCCTTTTACTATCTAAAGCTTATAAAAGGCTTAAATTACGTTAAGTTTACTAAACTATTTAGCCTTTACAGGGAGCTATAGGGTCTTACTAATTAATAATAAAGGATACTAGTCCTTCTTTAAGATAGCGTTTAGAGCTTAATAATTAACGTAAAAGTATAGTTCTCTACTAGATTTCTTAGTAAATAATACTAAGGTAGCGGTGCTAGACTTACTTACTTAAATAAAGCTTTTATCTAAGTATTTAATAAGCTTTTTTTAAAGGACAAGCAACTCTTCGCGAGATATATTAAATAGAAGGCTATAAGGGATCTCTACGGTTTTGCTATCTTTTTCTACGAGAGGGATAAAAAGATTTACTCTAGGTCTATAGTATAGGGGGAGCTTGTTAGCTTGTTCCTTATAGAAGATACGCTATAAGTCCTTAAAAGCTTTAGGTAGTAACTTTTGTGGGTTTACCTTTAGCTTACGGGTTAACGCCTTTTATATATCCTTTATTAATATAGAAAACACTTTAGCCCTGTTTCCTAGGCGTTAATTACGCTAATTTAAGACTATAAAGGCTATAGCTAATACCCCTTAAGGCTTTATTAATAGTTTCTTGCCTTTTTAGTTATAGATGCGGGTGCCTAAACTCCTAATCTAAATTAATTTTTTTACTAGGGCTAGTTTAACCCTATTCTTCTTTATTTAGGTTAGGCTAAGAATTAGATCGTACGACCTATTATTAGGTAAGACGTATAGTTATATTAATTTTATATAGCTATTAATATTTACTTTTAGTTAGACTACTTTACGTACGAAGAGTCGCATGCCTCTAATACTAATAACCTTTTATAAATAGGGTAGGTTCTTGCGCTGTAGGTGGGCTTTTATTATAAGTTTTTTTAATATAAATTTAAAGGTTAAATAACTTAAATTAATTATCGTTAATGTAAACACAATGTTATTAATAAGCGAGTATACTATTACTAGTATTAAGTCTAGCTATAGCCTTTAAAAGTTATTAAAACTTATTTTCTACTCTTTTCTTACTTTTACTTTTTAGCGGCGACTGTTGCTAGAAGGACCTAGTTTTCTAAATTAGTCGAGGCTATATTAAACTCTTTATTAAAAGATCTTTTAGTAGCGGGTGTAACGGCGCGAACTTATACTAGCTTTATTATAGGTAAAAGTTTATACTATTTTACGCGATGTCCTGTATCTCTATAATAAAAATAGGAGCTATTCTTTTTATAGGTTTCTATTACCTTGCGCGACACCTACGTGGCTTGTTTCTAGGTGTTACTAGACTTATGTCCTGTAGCTCTATCTATTGCTTAGTGTCTTCTATCTTAGCTTAGTTAGCCGGACATCCTTTTAGGGTTAGCTTAGGTAGGTTCCTAATCTATTTCGTCTAGCGCCCTATTCTTAGCAGAAAACTTTAGTAGCTATAATATATTTTAGAAGAAGTTTTTTTAATCTTATTAACTTTTTTTAGACCCCTTATAGGTCCTAATTATTATCTATATTTACTATAACTATTTAGTCCCGTAAGTCCTCGCGGAGGCTCTAAAGATATAAATTTTTTAAAATCTCTTAACTATGCTCCTTAGCTTCTATAGCATAGTTATTAAAGTTAAAATTAAAGTTACAAAGCTTCTGGTTCCCTTATTATATTATAAGTAAGTAGTTACGCGCGATTTCTTCCGCTAGGTAGTTATAAAAGTTATAGTCTAGTAGCTCCTAAAGGTTAGCTTTAGTGCACCCTAGGTAGTAGTCTAGGTATATAATTCCTACTATTACTACACGTCCTATTAATTAACTAATAATATATTTAAGTATATTTCTAAAGCAGTCCCTATCTTCTAGGAGCTTATATTATATTACTATCTTAAAGTAGTAGTAATCCTATTATTTACTATTAAAGTAGGCTAAGTTAGGGATTTTAGGGCGGCGGCTTCTTCCTTAGTTTAAGATAAGCTTTACTATTAATCTCTCTAGTAGCTCTATCTATTAGTCTACTTTTAATAGCTAATTTATACCTCCCGTCTCTTAAGAGTATTATTATATTATTAGGGGTTTTTAGCGCTTCTTTACTATTTCTTTAGTTAATCCTCTTACTCTTTATAGCAGAGTCTAAAGGGTGTTTTAGAGGTTAATAAGTGCTTTAACCTTACTTAGGAATTACTATATTTTATTCTCGTTATCTCCTAATGCCTAAAGCTTAGTTATAAATAAGGAGGCTATTCTTTTATTTCCCTAGCTATTACTTTTTTATAAGCTAATAGCTCGCTACGCATAATTATTCGCGCTAAAACGTAGACCTTTAGTAAAAGGTCTTATTCTTATTTCTATAACTTCTTTATTTAGTAAAGATAGTCTTGCTAACGTTAAGTGTTTATTAGGACTCCTTCTTAATTACTTGCTAAGAAGGATTCTATTTCCTTATAGGTCTAGGCGTTGCCTTTATAGTATTTATTTACGTAAGTCCTTTAACTTCGTATGCTACTTTGTAGCTTTAGTCTATAATTATATTTAAAATTTACTTATCCCGCGATAAGTAATTAAATTTAATATAAGGGGCTAGGTGCTTAAGGAGCTAAAGGTGCTAAAATAATACTTATAAATTTAATAGAGAGTCTAAAGTTAAGCTTTAGGCGTTAAACTTATATATCTAGGGTTCGCATAACCGAGGGTTAAGGATCCGAGGCAATAACTGGGCGTAGCCTATTACAACTACTACTATACTATATAAAAAATTATGTTTAGTAGTGTAAGGCTACTAAGATAATAATAAAGTAATAATCCTTACTTAGTCGCTAACTATCTAACAAGCTAGCTAACGAGCTATTCTATCAATTACTCTGTTAGTTATACGCCGTGGAATCTCGCTTTAGCTATAAAATATTACTTAGGCCTATATTTAGTCGTGTATAAAGCTTAATTAAGTTATTATCGCCTACTTGCCTAAGGAAATTGCCTATAAGTACCCGCCTAACATGGTTATAAGAGTCGAGAAGCCTCCATACGGCCTAGCTAAGGCTAGTACCTATTAGTAGGCAATATATAGTAATTATTATAAGAAGAAACTTTATATAAAGACTTTAATATTTAACCCGTGCCTACTTTTCTTTACTACTTAAGGTACCTTTAGTATTATAAGTATATAAACTAATAACACCCTTATCCTTGCGGATAAACGTTTCTCTAAACTAAAGAAGAAAGAGTTAATATTTATAGTAAAACTAAAAGAAAAACTAATACCTACTACTTTATTAATTTTTAATAGCTACGTTTTATTAATTAATAATAATAGCAATCTCGCACTATAATAAAAGGACTAAAATAATAAGATCTAACTTATTAGTGCAAGCTTAACTAGCTATCTATAAAAGTATATTAAGTAGAGGGCTTAAGGCGCCTATATAGTAAGTATCTACTAGCTAGAGGTAGCTTTTAACTTGTCTATTGCTACACAAACCTAAGAGCCTACTAAAGATAACGTTAACGCGCTAAATAAGCGCTTATAATAATAATTAAATAACTTTAACTATAGCCTTACCTATAGGGCACTTAACTTAGCTAAGACTAAGATTTTTATATTTATTAATAGCTCCTTTATAAATAATAAAGATTTAAGTACTTAAATTAGCTATATAATTATAGTCGCTATAGAAGATACTAATAATACTAAGTTTATAATTTATAGTAACCTTATCTACTAAAGCTCTATAAAAAGTAAACGCGTGACCTAGAGCGTACTTACATTAGAAATCTACGTAATAGTAGGAGGCGTCAACCTCGCCTACTCTATTACTATAATACTTATAATAATTATAAAGTAGCTTAGCTTGCTATCTCTCCCCCTAATAGTTTATATAGACTTATACTCGCTATACGAGTACATCGTTAAGCTAGGATTAACTAAGGAGAAGTAACTAATAATTAATATTATAGCTTTTTGCTAATTATATAAGAGAAGGGAATTATTTAAGGTTTAATAAGTAAATAGTTAAGATAATCCTACTAACGCTATAATAAAGGCGTTACTAAATAAAGCTCTTAAGATACTTATTAATACTAACTTATTACGCGTATAAGTTAAAGGTGTCCGATTACATGGCCCTTTGCATCTGCAAGGAGGCTGGCGCACCTACGCCCGTACATTCCGCCTATGCTGAGGGGGTGTGTCCGACCACATGGTCCTTTGCATATGCAAGGAGGCTGGCGCACTTACGCCCTTACATTCCGCCCTTATATTCCGCCCTCGCATTCCGCCCTCGCTTAACGCGCAAGGAATAACGCAAGGAATAAAGTAAGGATAAAGCAAGAGATAAAGTAAGGGATATCTAGGCAGGCAACCTAAAGATAAAAGGCAGAGTCCTAGACCTCTTAGACATAGAGAATTTAGCACACACAATTTATACCTTAATTTATCTTAATTAATTATTATCTTTTTATCTTATTAGATTACCCTTCTAATCTAACAATTAAGAGTCTCACTGCCTTAACTAAACCTTAAGAAAGGACAATGTCGCTGTTAATACTTCGCGACTTAACAATCGTGTTAACTAATTACACTAACTACACACCATAGCTGCTACAACTGAAAGCACGATGCGAACTAATAGATATATAGCCTATTATTAACCTAGATAGAGCCAAACTCCCACGCAAAAGGCCGACACCGCCGTTACTACTAGAAATAGCAAGTTACTAATTAATTATCCGCGTAAACGACGACGATTAATAGAACCCTCTAACACGCCCATTAAAGCTATCAAACTCAGGTCTTAAGGTATATAAAGAAGACATTAAGTTCTATAAAATATAGCTTAAAGACTATAAGATAAAGGACAAAGAATACCGCGAGGAGAGAACAAGCCTTAAGAAAGTGGTTATCTATATCTAATCCACTATGTCACAACACCTGCAACGCAACTGCTGCAAGCCTAGAGAGCAGATCTAGTAATAGATTACGTCTCTAACCCAGACTATAGGCGTTAATAAGGAAGATAAGCTGGATAGGGCAAGAGCACAATACCTATAGGCCCTTAAGCTAATAAGATAACCCTTAAACTAGGATACCTGGCTAACTAAGTATAATTAGGTAGCTATAGAAGTAGAGACAAATAATATTGCTAAAATATAATTAATCTATAATACTATAAAGGACTTCCTGGCTGCGATCATGAAGGCTGCCCCTACGTGGGGAGTGTCCTTTTAAGAAACTAGACGCCGAGACGCAGATATGACAAGGAAGGAGATAATAAAACGCTTCCGAGAATATATAGTAATACTACACCTGATTAAGGGCAAATAGTATAGGGGCGCCTTTACTACTAGTGAGCTATCTCTTGCTGTTGGTGGTGCATTTACCCCAGGCACTGACAGGGACGCCTCTTACGCTGCTGAAGACGCGCCATCTTCCACGAATAACTAACGTAGATAGGGAAGACCTTGACAAAAACGATTATTTAGTCAAAGTACCATATCTAAGCAGTCCTCGATAGAGGATACAACGGTAGTTGAAGGCAAAAAATGCCCTACTTATGAATAAAGGCATAGTCTAAAAGACTGCTTCTACGCATATCCGGACCATGCACCAGAGTGGTTTAGGCCACGACCTGGCTTTATAGATATAGTATAATTCAGGATCTAAAATGATTTAGGCCTACAAGAGAAGATGAGGAAGGTGAAAAGACTAAAGTCTTAAATACCTAGAATTAAATTATTACATACTCCTACTCCACCTCGAATCACTAAGGCTAATAATAAATGACTAGATAGACGCAAGATTACTAAAATCCTAGCGAGCTTTAATGTCGCATCCTTCTACACTAACCTAAACACGTACCCACTGCGACGCTTAGCCATACTTGATTTAGGCACAACCTGCCATATCTTTAACGACATTAATCGCTTTATCTTATACCGGCCACCGGCGCCAGGAGACTTTATATAGGCAGGAAATACATAAATATGGATTAAAGAATACGGGAGCGTCTATCTTAACGTATAGAGTGTAAACGGTAATTAATTAATATAGCTAGATAATATAGCCTATTACCCTAATCTGCTCTGCAACCTTGTATCGTTCCAATTACTCTAGAGGCAAGGCCTTTGGTGGGACACAAGGGCAGAACCAACCACTCTAAAGAGAAGAGATAATACTATGCTAGCAGAACTTTAAGAATTATATAGATAATGGGTGTTAGAACACAGAACAAGGCCAGTAGGCAGTACACCTACTAAAGCTACGCATGCCACCCACAAAACTAACACGCGCACTAAATAAAGACCGTAAAAGGCAAACGCGTAGACTTGGCACTAATAACTAGGCTATCTAGGCCCTTAGGCCCTCAAACACCTCGTGTAGTAATCTAAGGGGGTAAGGATTAAAGGCCTCCCTATAGTTAAGTGTAACGCCTGCGGTAAAGCAAAACTAAAATAGTAAATACGCCGGCAAGCCAAGGAGCAAATAGAAGGTCCTGGCGAGCGAGTTGCAATTAATTTTTACAACTATAAAATAGACAGCTTAATAAGAGAGAAGAGCTAAATACTAATTACTAATTAATTCTTAGGCTTTGCATAGGACCTCTACTTTAAGGATAACTACCTAGCACGCTTAATTATTAAATTACTTAGCACTTTTATATAGTTTATAAAAGTATAATACAATATTATAGTAAAAGTAATTAAATCTAATAATAAGATCTTCTCTATTAAGGTAAACGTTAAGAAGTGGTGCGCAGCGCAAGGCATTAAGATTAAGCCTTTAGTATCTAATACTTAAGTATAAAATAAAGAAGTAGAACGCTTAAGGGGTGTAATTAAGGACAAAGCGCGCGTAATACGACTTAACTCTAACCTACCCTAGTAGATATAGCCTAAGATTACCCAAGCCGCAGTCTACTTGTATAATTAAACACTAAACTACGCTAATTAATGGCGATCTCTATATAAAGTGTTCTTTACGATAATAGCCTTTTAGAACGGCATTATTACCTAACCAAAGAAGCCTAATTAAGCTTACCTAAAAGCATATGGCTGCAAAGCCTTTGCGAGGACCGATAATACAAAACGCGGCAAAAGCAGGCTTTAGAGGCTTAGCCCTAAAGTATAGATTAGCTACCTTGTTAGCTATAGATTAACTAATATCTGGAGAATATAGATTCCCTCTCTAGCGAAGACAATTAGTACTCGCGACGTAATATTCGACAAGAATACTATGTTCTTAGGTAAAACTAAAGACCTAATAGACAACCTTATGCACAGTACATTAGAAGAAATAGTAGCCTAGGTACGATTAGTAGAGGTACCTTCCTTACCTTAACAAGAGTATGCCACTGAGTCCTTCTTTAAGGATGAAACAATCAGTGAAGCGCCAGAGGAAGAGGCTCCTGAGTGCAGGCAAGGCAGGAGAGCTAGGTACAAATATCCAACGCCTCCCTTAACGCCGCCGCCAGTGACACTCCTTGCACAACTAATGGCAGGAGGCAATCAAGCTAAACTACCCTAAATATAGCAAATAGAGTAATTGCAAACAGGGCAGGTGCAAACAAACCTATAGGCCGCAGCCTTTATAGCAGGCACCAAAGCCAGTAGTAGCGGCAAATACAAAGGCAAGGCTCTTAATAAAGCGCAGCTTTAATAAATAATTATATTAGGCAAGAAGCCACATCGAAGCGTGCTTCTAGAGCCACCTACATGCTAAAACAAGCTCGAAGATCACCTACTCTATAATATATAGAAGGAAGCAGAACGTTCCCATCTACAGAGCCACAAGGAAATAAAGTCTTAGAGTGAGATCGTAGTAGCTCTAGTAAAGATAGTAGGCTATTAAATCCTCGACTGCATGTGGGTATATACCTATAAATTTAACAAACACCATTAATTGTAGAAATACAAAGCAAGACTGGTAGTGCGAGATAATTAATAGCGGCACCTTACCTCGCAAGAAACCTACGCTGTAATACTTATAAGATAATTATTCTACATGCTTATAGTAATTATAGCTTAGTTTAACCTAGAGCTTATCTAACACAACGTTACCAACGCGTTTGTCTATGCAAAGCTAGATAAAGAAATCTACATAAGAATGCCTCGCGGCTACTCGCGAGCAGGCATAGTCCTTAAACTACACAAAGCACTATATAGACTGCGCATATCTCTACTACTTTAGTAAAGAGAGTTTACATTAACGCTCCGTGATATTAGCTTTAAAACAGTGCCTCACGAGCCATGCTGCCTTATTAAAAACGGTATTATTATCTTCTTCTATATAGATAACCTTATTATTACCTATAATAAGTTATAAAAGCAGGCTGCTAAAGCTGCTCTTGTAATAATAGGTACTAAATTTATACTTACGGGTGGCAAAGACCTGTAGTGGTTTCTAGGAATTAAAATTATTAGGGACCGCTTAAGTAGAAAGATCTAGCTTTTATAAGCTTTATATATTAACAAAATATCGCGCCTTATTAATCACCATGAGATTCGCCATAATACCCTAATAGGTTCAATCGAATTACTTCTAAGGACAGGACTAGCTAGTAAGGGTGAGATTAATTAATACTAGCGCAAAGTTAGATTAATTCTCTATGCTATAGTTATATTTTAACTAGATATTGCCTTTGCAAGTTCCCGATTATCACGATTCCTATCTAACCTAAGTAAAGAGCACTAAGCGGCTGCCAACCAAGTTCTCCTTTACCTTGCTAATACTAGATTACTAGGTCTTTAGCTTAGGGGTGTAGATACTTTAGAAGTGGCAAGTGACGCATCCTTTGCCGATAATACACTTGACCGCAAGAGCTCGCAAGGATACATTATTAAGCTATTTAGTGGCCTAATCGCCTGGAAAGCAAATAAGCAAGATATAGTCACTACATTAATAACTAAAGCCGAATTACTAGCACTATTGTAAGTGGCTAAGGAGGCACTATTTACATCCCGATTGCTAAAGGAGCTAAAGATTAACCTTAGCAATTCCCTTATTATAATTAATTATAATAATTAGCAAATAATCTAACTTATTACTAAAGAAATTGCCAAGTTGCAGACTAAGCTCCGTTATATAGATATCTATAATTATTAGCTAAGACAAGAGGTCGCACTACGAACAATTAAGGTGGACTATTAACGCTTAGAGGACATGGCCGTAGATAGACTTATAAAGGCCTTGCCTATAAACAAATAGAGCAAGTTTCTAAGTAAACTAGGACTTAAAGATATATTAGACAAGATTACTAATTAAGAGGTTACCCTGCAGGATCTACAGCAGAGGATAGAGGCCTTTAAGTTAGAATAATAGACAAATGCGAAAGGTCTAGCTTAAGGATAGGCTTAAGCTGAGGGGGTGTATCCGATTACATGGCCCTTTGCATCTGCAAGGAGGCTGGCGCACCTACGCCCGTACATTCCGCCTATGCTGAGGGGGTGTGTCCGACCACATGGTCCTTTGCATATGCAAGGAGGCTAGCGCACTTACGCCCTTGCATTCCGCCCTTATATTCCGCCCTCGCATTCCGCCCTCGCTTAACGCGCAAGGAATGACGCAAGGAATAAAGTAAGAATAAAGCAAGGGATAAAGCAAGGGATATCTAGGCAGGCAACCTAAAGATAAAAGGCAGAGTCCTAGACCTCTTAGACACAGAGAATTCAGCACACACAATTTATACCTTAATTCATCTTAATCAATTATCATCTTTTCATCTTATCAGATTACCCTTCCAATCTGACAAAAGGATAGGTAATACGCAAGGCCTTTATAAACTAACTCTAATAGTAGCCACGATGCTTACTGCCCACAACCTTCCCCTACAACTAGAGGAGCCTAAGATCTTAGCCTATATGATCTACCCTTATATCGCCTATCGAGTGGACAGCTCCGCTAGTAGGCGTCTGCCCCACCCACACTCCTTTCACCATAAAAGAGAAGTTGCCAGTGTCTGTACCCCCTTGCTGTCTACACAATCTACTATACAACCTAACCGGAAACTTCGTCCCGTGCTGCTGCACAAACAACCGGAAGCTCCACTCCGTGCTGCTACACAAACCCGACGCCGTGTAACGTACACGTAGCGCAGCCTCACTGTAACTCCGTGTACTAACAAACACAGAGCAAACTTGGAGCTATATAGCACTATTTGGTCTAATAGTAGATAGAGAAGATAGAAACTAGAGATTTGTTACTTATGCACTTGTTATTCCCTTTCACACCTATGAACCAACAAACGTAGCTTAGTAAATTAACGCTAGCTGTAAGGCTATACTATTAGTATAAATATATGTAACTATTATTATTTATTTATAATTATTATTTTAAATAACCTACTAGCGTAGCCTTGCCTTATATTACCACCATATAAAGACTCTCTTTATTTTAGTAAGTATCTTAATAAGGAAGCCCTTCTTATTTATATTATAAATATTATATAGCTTAACGTTATATTAGATAATCTTATTACTTAGTAGCTTAAAAAAGTTTATATTTAAAGGTTAAATTAGCGCGATAGTGTTAAGTATTAATAAAAGTAGTCTACTAATTTATAAGCTTAATACTATTACGCTTAAAAAGGCAATTTACCTAATTTATTTTTAGTTTTTTTTAGGCTATCTAAGCTATAAAATTTTATATTATTTATTTTATAAGAGGTATTCCGCGTGCGTAAAGCTTATCTATATATTTTATTATATACTTTAAATATCCTGCCACCTTTTCAATAGCGTTATTTAATTAACGCCGTGTTTTTTTATAAGTTATATATAATTAGGTTTATTTCTAAGTTTTAGTAGTTATAGAGATATTAATTTTTAAAGTTTATGGTAGATTTGGTAAAAGTGGGCGTTGCCTGGGACCGTGCGTTGCTTGGCGGATCACGTTAGCTCCGAAGACGCCCCGACTTCACACCCTGCGCGCGTGCGACGTTGCCATCACGATCCTCAAAATGCCCACCGAAATTCTGATTGTTGGCGCAGGCGCCATTGGGGCCTTTTACGCGTCGCGCCTCGCCCAGGTCCCCGATGTACACGTCTCCGTCATCTGTCGCTCAAACTACAGTGCAGTAAAAGCGAATGGCTTCCAAGTGACATCACCACAATACGGTGACTACACATTCACACCGACGCACACATTCGCAAATCCGGACGAAGCGCGAAATAGTCGAAAAAAATGGGACTATATCGTCGTCAGTACAAAGGCGCTGCCTGACGTCAGCGACGACTCTGCGATACTGGAGGGTCTGGTTAGCGATCGGACTGCAATCGTGCTTATACAAAACGGGCTGGGCGTGGAAGAGCCGTATGCGAAGCGTTTTCCACGTGCCAGCATTTGCAGCGCTGTAACAATCGCGAGTTGTGCGCAGACGAGCCCCGGCTACATCAAACACAACCGCTGGACGCGAATAAACAGCGGCCCATACCTGCCTCATCTCGATACAGGAGGCGCGAAGGACACGGATAGCAGGGTCATCGAGCAAAACAATGTTTTTATAGTACTGCTACAAGAAGGCGGCATCACGGACGCGGAAGCCTATGACCACGCTAAACTGCAGCTGGTCCGCTGGCATAAGATCGCTATCAACGCCTCTATGAACCCGTCTTCTGTGCTTGCAGGCGGCATTTCGAATAACGCCATGTCAAACGATCCTGAACTTTCGATACATCTGAAAGGTGTCATGGAAGAGGTGCTCGCGACCGCACCCAAGGTCCTAGGCAAGCCATTTCCCAGCGAATTCGCGACCCCGGACCGTATCTTGCGAAGTACGCAGAAAAACACAAGCGGTAGCAAGCCGAGCATGGCGCTCGACTGGGATCAAGGGAAGACAATGGAGTTGGAAGTCATCCTCGGCAATCCGATTAGGATAGCCAGGGAGAGAGGTTTCGAAATGCCCAGGATGCAGACGTTGTATGCACTGCTGAGAATGGCGCAAGAGACTCGCAACAAGGCGAAGCAGAAGAGCAAACTATAACAGGTTTGGTACATACTTGCGTCGATTGGACTGCCATGTGAGCCTTTGCCCATGAGGGTGGATTAACGAGAGAAATGATATTTGGGTGACCTCGTCACAACCCACGAACAATCAAAAAGATAATTTTAGAGCGCTGAGCGCTGACCTTGGCGACCAGTGATTGAACCGCAGCGCTCATTTCCGCGACACCCACCGTCCATTTCTGTTTCCGTCCCCACTTTAACATCGCCCAGCCTTCACCCTCATCGACTTCCGGAACAAAACGATGCTCGGCTGGCCCGAATCCGTAGTTTTTAAACAAGGCGGTTCCGGGTTTTAAAACCTTTGGTGTTCGCTTCGAAACGCGGAGTTGAAACGATGGTCAATCAGCGCCAAGCTGCGATTAGCGAAGAGCTGGTTCAAGCCTCTGCTAGGAGCTCACGTTTCTACGATCAAGCACTGCTTGAAGCGACACTATTGAGTAAGAATTATCTTGGCTGTAGCTTGCTACCTCCTAGAGGCTTGTTGGTGGCCTTCTGACGGATCTTGCCGTGCCGGTCGCGCTGTTTGCCGATCCCGACCTCGCAATGCGGACAGTGCAACACGCATCCTTTCAGGTTTTCTAGAGGCCTCGAAAGAACCCGTATCTCGCAATGATCGAAAAGGAGCCGATGGGTATGCGTTTGTTGTGCGTCCTATAGGTCCCTACCCAGCGCCCATGCTCAAACACAGACGACTGTCCAGTCAAACGCACACGGCTGCCCAAAATCCAAAATGGGCAACACATGAAGCACCCCACATTGGCCACAAAAACACTCCACGCTTCGAAACGCTACCGGAGCCACATGCACAGTCGGTAACTATGCCTTTCTCCCTGCTCTCACCAGCAAACAGAGCGAAGCCAAGGGATTATGGAAACACTATATCACAGCCAAGTCTTCAGTAGCCACCCTTTGAGGCAAGAATCACTGCGGTTGTACCACAAACCCAGGCCTTGGTCTCCCACAAGGTTTAGACCGAGGGTGAAGAAAGGCGTCTGCGACCGCAACTGGCTCCTTCCGGCCAAAAACCAAGAAGCAAGGAGAGCACCGCCACTTGAGCCTCCAAAGACAGAGAGATATCGTGCATGTACAAATAGGCCGGTCAGGACGACAGTCAGAATGCATCCGGCATCACCATCCTCTCTACTCTACTCTTCTAATCCAGCCTGCAGCTAGTCTGGGTCCTTTAATTCTACATTCTATCATTTACAGGTTGATCCTTACACCTCTATTTCTTAACTCTTCACACATATCAAAATGCGCTACTCTCTCATCCTCACAGGCGCGCTCGCCACCTATGTCTCCGCTCACGGCACCGTCGTCCGCATGAACGGCGCCAACGGTGTCACGATGCCCGGCTTGACGGTCGCGGACGGCACTCCTCGTGATTGCTCCTCCAAGTGAGTCCTCTTATCACATCATTCGCATCAGATTACTAACAGCAACCAGTGGTTGCGGTTCCCAGGCCGACACTGCTATCATCCGCGACAAGGAGATCGCCTCTGGTAAGGCTGGACCTCTCGGTCGCACCCAGGGCAACGGCAACGTCGACCCTGCCGTTATGATCGCAGCCTTCATGGGAACTGGCGGTGCTGCGGCGCCCCCGGTCAACCAGGGTGCCTCCGGCGCAACTGGTGTTGAGGACGATCTCTCTGGCACTCCTGCCGGCAACACGAAGAAGAGGCAGCTTCTCGGTGGTCTCCTCGGTGGTGCGGGCGGTGGTGCGGGCGGTGCTGGTGCTACTGGCATCGCAGGCCTTCTCGGCGGCGGCGGTAATAAGGCTACGGGTCCCCCAGAGAGCAGTGTCGCTGCTGCGGCCGGCGCGGGTGCAACCAGCGGCTTGCCGACTGCCAACGCTGACGGCACCGTCAACATGACCTTCCGCCAGGTATATTCTCCCTTCCCCTTCCCCGACCACGCCACACGATCGCTAACAGAGAGCATAGATCAACCAGGACGGCGCAGGCCCCATGACGGCTGACGTCGACGGCACCTCCGGCGGTACTGATCCCGCTGCCTTCCAGCCGGCCACTGTCACGAAGGACGTCCCGGGTCTCGGTGTCCAGGGTATCTCGCTCGCCACCTCCACAGAGTTCGACATGCAGATCCAGATGCCGGCGGGCATGACCTGCGACGCGACCGTCGCGGGCGTCAACAACGTCTGCGTTGCCCGCGTGCGCAACGGCGCCGCCGCCGGGCCCTTCGGAGGGTCCGTCGCTTTCACCCAGGACGCGGCGACCCGCAAGAGGGCGATCGCTTACCGCCTCAAGAAGCGCATGGAGATTGGCAACATCCACTAGAGAGTAACAGGGATGTACGGTGAAACTTGTTGGATAGCGATGGAGTTAGAATGGAAGGGTTGTTAGTGGAGTGGGTTTGAGAGGATGCCTTGTTAATATGGATGCCTGGTACCGATAACTTTTCTTCTTGTGGATACACTCGCTTGGTAGGGCGGGTCTGTGTCCGCTGGGTCTGCGACTCGTGGACTATGACTGCAATGAATTTCCTGTCTCTTTATAAGTCTTGAAGGTGCCTGGGTGGAGGTGATGTCTTTGTTTGCGGGTTGTGAAGGTTGCGGAAGGATAGGAGAAGACGGGTTTGGTGCATCGGGATCTCTCTCCGAACAACTCGTTTAAGTTCATGTGATTATGCTGATAGTAAGACAACCTGACTTTGTCAGATATGTCATACGAAGTATTGTAGTGCTTGCTTCGAAAGTGATTATTTCCAGAGCATGGTAGGGCGGCTGTCTCAAAAGGGTAAATGCGGTGAATGGGAAGCATAGGACTGTGGACTGGGCAGGTCAACGTTCGTGGTGATACAAGAAAATTTTGATCCTGCGAAAAAGGGTACCCTTGGGACTTGAGGGCCAGAGCTACACCAGCGGAGGGAAATCATGCAGAATGGGAGACACCGGAAATTCATGGGAGATCTGTGCCCTATGCTAAACTTCCTGGCATCTGGGCCTGCAGTTCAGCTAGAGTTAGCCGTATCTAGGTAGGGACATCCAGCGTAGAACGTGGACGTAAGAACAAGATGAGAGATTCGATGCCTGAAGTTTCCCTTCGGCTTTAAAATCTAACGTTAAACGCAAGGTCATTTATCACATTGTGTATCTTTAATTGAGTTCCCTCGCTGCACCAACACTTCTAGAAGGAAATTTAGGCGTGCTTCTTATTACTGGACATGTCTATCTTCATATACTTCACGAACACGCCGGTCTCACAGCTTCGAAGCACAGCAGCCCGGTCCCGTGTTCTCGTCCGTGTATAGAATGCTCTTGTTCTTCTCTTGTGTAGAAGGCGCTACGTCCAAGCTTGGATTACCGTGGAAGAAGTTGACGGGCTTCAGACTGACCATCATCTTCTCGCTGGGCATCACTGGCCAATCCTCAATACGCGGGTTGTGAGTAGAACCGAACGTGTGCCAGACGACTAAATCGCTGTTCCTGACAGACTCCTGTTCGCCAGATGCTGCTCGATTTTGGATTGCGGATGCAATACCTTCCCCACCCATCGACTGCATCGTGTAACGTCCTGAAGGAAAGAGCTCGTCGTCTCTATACCTGGTCACCCACACAGCGTGCTGTCCGTACTCCGATCGCTTTGCGTGGAACGAGTTCTTGTCTGCCAACAACATCTGGCTGTAGAAAGGCATAAGTTTGAACCCGACAGGTGTATTGGTAATAGGGTTGACCTTCGCCTCATTGACGAATTTGAAGGTTCGGGCTTTGGATAAGTCCAGGTCGAAACCACCCTCCTTCTCGACAAACCGACTCTTGGTCACGTATCCCACACCAAAGGGATTGCTTTCATCAAGCGGCATGGCTTCAGACTCCTCGATTGAGACTGAGTTCTTCTGGCCGTCGATCGCTGTGTCAATGCGCAGGCAGAATAGATGTTGATGGTATGGTGCAAGGACCCCGGGTGCCACAATGGTGCCGTAGGGTATCTTAGCGTCCTCGCCGAAGTTTGTGGGGACGGTGGAGAGAATTCCAGTGGCGCGGACCTCATAGTATATCGATGCGTCCTGGCAGAAGTGGAAAGCAAAGATATATTCGTAGTTGCTGACAGTGATGATGGTCTGCAGGACGAGTATTCGTGATCGCGTTACGACCGCATGTCCTGTGCGGAAGTTGGTGTGCTTCCAGAGGATTCCGTCGTCTTGCTCGTGGCAGCAGACAACGTTGGGCAACTTCATTGGCTCACCGGAACGTGTGTTGTGCCACGCGTCAAAGTACTTGATGGTGCCTACAAATATTCTGTCATTAGTGTGATGCTGAACATGTGAGAAAGAGCGATGAGAGACCAACCTAGACAGTCGCAACCGAGCTTCAAGTTGTTGGCGTTGATGCCCGCACCATCGTTGCCCAAGTCGAAAGCCGCTTTTCTTGGGTACGGTGCCCGTGGATCACCATACGGCACAAACATCTCAGAAAGTGATAAGCGATAGAAAAGGCTGCGGTCATCATATCGGATATCGTGCAGTGTTAGACCCTCTCGGTAGTTGAAGCCAACCCGGAATGACCACTTCTCCCAGTTCAACTGGTTACCACCAATCTTGAACGAAGGGCCTTCGGGCTGAACCACCTGATAGGGTTTGGTGGAGGTGCGAAGGTTTGGCCGTAGTTCAGGGTGGTATTCGCTTGTCGCAGTCGAATGTATCTTTCGTCGATCGAATGGACGAGGCTCATTGTGGATTTGTTCGTCTGGAGAGGAAGCGAGACGATATACCCTGGTGATCTCTAGCTCCTCCGAGATCTCTGCGCAAATATCGAGTGGGTACGCATAATAATTTGCGTCTTGATGCTCCAGTAGACGGAGGTAGAACCAACACTAACACATAATTCAGCGAGTAATAGTAGGCTGTGGAATTGATGTTCATACCATAGTCACACGTTTTGACATGTCGTTTTGTCCATCGGTAGCATACGTCCACGGCTCAACGACCACGGAAGCCCTAGGAGGCAGTTCAAGCTTGCGTATCTCGTCTCGCACCCTCGGATCAGCCATGCAAGCGGCTTCCACTTCTTTCATGTAAACGGAATCGACGTGGGAGTGCTTGCCTTTCAGGACTTCGAGCTTTAGGACAGTATTCTTAGTAAGGTTTACATGAAGCTCGTGCAGCTCAAGTTCCCCGGTAGTGGCTTTAAGCGTTATCTCAACGCGCGCGCAACGTATTGGGATCCACTGATGAGGCAGCTGGCGATGCTCGTGGTCGAGGAAAGCGATCATCTCGTTCTTTGGTGGTTCCTTCAGTGTGATGACTTTGAAGCTGACATCTTGACCCGTGTATCGTGAGCGCACCACTTCAGCCGCCTTTCGAGTATCATTAGTTTGCTGATTGGAAGCACGATAGGATTGCGGAGGCACACTCACCTTGTTGATTTCCGAAGGAGTGAGCGGATCGAAAGGGTGCGGCACGGCCATACTGGAGAGCTTTACTGACCGTGTGTGATGCCAGGATGCAAGATGGAAAGTTTGCTTGCTGCATTTTATATATATCATCCTGTATCACGTGCGATAACCGGCGCCGCGATGGCCGCTGCAGCATCGACCGAGTTCGGGCGAAGCACGCCAGCACGCCCTATCATCATGTCAAGCATATACGCATACGAATGCCTTAGGAGGTATAGGTTCTCGTGTTCTCCTCAATGCTCGGAGCCACGCACCTCCAAAGGTAACGCTCGCTTGCGCGGCGCTTCCACTCAGCACCTGGTTTACGCTAATGATGCTGATGAATATAGAATTTCTGATGGTTGGATGATCATTTTGAGGTTGCGTATGCCTCTGACTAGCGATGAGAAGATAGCGACGACTAAGAATTCATTGCAAGTGCACGTATAACACAGGGCTTCAGAGGCCTGGTGTTGTGCGAACTGGATGTGTGAATTGACTAAGCAGGTCTTGGCCTGCCACCAGGTGGCGAGCTAATTCGTGATCGGTGTACGTAAGCAGCACTAGCCATCAACAACAGCCCCTCCATCTACAACAAAACTTCACCCTTACACTAATCACCCAAATCTCGTCCGATTCCTACGATGAGCAGCTCAATCGACGCGCCGCGAACGCCCGAACGCTCTGAACCTAATATCCAATATACTACGCCTACGAAATCAGCCTACCTACACCGTTGTAGCCACCGGGCGAATAGCGAGACTATTAACGACGTCAACAAGCTATTTTAAATCTCTAAGGCTATAAGTAGACGTTAGAGGCGTTAATAACGCAAGCTAGGTATAAAGATCGCGCAAAGGCGTACGCGCAAACCTTTAGCTAAGCTTAATAGTAACAAGCTTAGGAGAGCTTTTTAAACGCCTATACAAGTTCTTAAACACATAGCAGAGCCTAAGTAGAATCCCTACAGTTAACGCCCGCTTACCTATTAAGCTAAAAAGTATAGCGTTAAGCTCTCTAAGCGTTAGTTATAATACAACTTTAGTTAACGACTCGACGCTTACATGTACATGGCGCCCTATAGTAATTCTTTAACAAACGCCAACAAAGCTGCGCGCGTATAGTATGGCTAGTAGAACAAGAATCTACCTATTGCAGGTTACTAGGATCAAGTTTTCTTCACTAACAAGGCTCATTTTAACCTACATAAGCGCCTCTAAAAGCCTCGTCAGCTGCGTCGACGCGGGCAGCAAAAACGATACAGAAAAGTTACTAATATGCAGCCTTGGAGCGCTCCTAAGGGTCAGGTTTTACACATGTACGCCTGCGTTAACTGGGACTTCAAATCAGAGCTCTACTTTTACAACGATAATAAAGAGATACCTACAGTCGTTAAGCCTCCGCCGAAACCTCGTAAAAGGATGTATAAGTCCTCTCAGCAGTACAAAGAGCGCGTACAAGAATAGGAGGCTCATAAGCCTCCTAAAGTCGACGTAGATCCTCAGGGGAACCATATGACGCAAGCCTACTATACAGAGCATGTACTACCTACGTATATTAAGATCCTCAACGACGCGCGCACTCGTAATCCTTATAAATATCTTATTCTATAAGAAGATAATAACCTATTGCATAGTATAAGATTAAAACACAACGTTGCGCGTATATTTAAGATATCTTAAGGAGTGCGGCTCCTCATACACCCAGGGAGGTCACCAGATCTCAATCCTACAGAAGGATGCTGGCTCATCCTTAAAGAAAAGGCCAAAAGGCGTCTCCACAAGCCATGTGAAGGTGAGACGCCTTAGGATAGGACTACAAAACACCTCAAGGATATACTACGGCAAATATGGGATGAGATCTCTATCAATGAGATCAGGGAGCTTATCGAGGAGATGCCAGATCGCTGCCAAAGGCTCATAGAAACTGGCGGCGAGAAGATACGCTCACAACGCTGGTGAATATACTGTAGAGATCCTGAGATCTCAACACCAAATCTGAGCTCTACGCGTCAGATTTAAGCTTTAAAATCAAGTTCAGCCTCAAATCAAGTCAATATGCGTCAAGAACCTCAGAATCTCGACTTTGTATGGTGATTACTATGGGAGAACAAAATTTGGCGGTTGTGCTTACATAAACCGATCACGAATTAGCTCGCCACCTGGTGCTGCCACAGCCCGCTCCGTATCAACGTGACCTCCGAACGACGCAATCTGGCCGTAGAGCTCAAGCTCGCGCAAGCTCACCACACCGCGAATCTCCGCTATTCCGCAACATGGCGAACAGAGGCTATGATGTCGTTGTCGATGTCGACCAAGAAGTACGTACAGCCCGCGTTTTTGATCTCTTACCCTACTTACGGAACTGCAGGGCGACCTAGGCCATACCGACCTGCAAGAGGACCTCGAGTTCCATAGCTCCAGTAAGCTTCGCTGTTCTATTCTGATAGCTGCAACTAATAGAGACGTGTGAAGACTTTGAAAATTCATCCAATACGCGCAACAAGATCCAGCCCGATTCTACCTCCACCGGTTTCCTCCCCGCGCCTGCCTCTGCATCCTCGAACCGCAAACACTACCTCTGGACGCTCTCGTTCTACGCGCAAGCTTTCGATGTCGACACCAATGAGGTTCTCCGCCGCTGCACAGCCACTGTATACCCACGCGCGAACTTTCTCGACGTGCTCGAAGGCAATCCCGACCTCTACGGCCCGGTATGGGTAGCCACGACAGTTGTAGTGATACTTTTCTTGACCGGCACCATCAATCAGTATCTCGCAAGCGAAGGCAAGAAGCACTTTGCGTACGATTTCAAGCTCTTGAGTGGCGCGGCGGGGCTAGTGTATGGGTATACGGGGGTTGTGCCGGCGGGGCTGTGGGCAGTGCTCAAATGGTATGGGAGCGAGAGTGCAAATTTGCTAGAGTGTATCTGCCTCTACGGGTACGCGAATCTCGTATGGATACCGGTGGCGATTGCTAGCATCAGCACTATAAACAGTAAGTCGATCCCTTATCGGACGAAAGCAGAGCGGACATGCTGACATTGGGGTGGTGTAGTCCTCAACTTCATCTTCGTAGCGCTCGGCTTCGCTGCCTCCGTTTTCTTCCTCCTCCGCAACCTCTACCCTATTCTGAGCTCCACTGAAGCGAAGACTTCGAAGATCCTCCTCATCGTCGTCCTCGTCTTGCACACCGGCTTCGCGATCGCCATCAAGGTCTTGTTTTTTGCAGCTACAAGTCCTGTGGGACCGAAAGATGGTGACAAGAGAGCCGGGGGCGCCGGAGGAGATAAGAAGGGCAACATGTTGAGGATGTTGCGGAGGATGTGAGGGATCTGGGGTAGGTAGGTTTGAGGAGCATGGGAAATGGCATTTTGGGCCTGATACTGTACGGGTATATTTTTTGGACAATTATAGAGAGTATGGACACTTGGTTTGACCGTTCATGGCATCGAACTCTAGTTCTTTCCCAAATGCTTGCTCCATGTATATGCAGGGTCAACTCATTCTAGAAAGCATTTGCACACGATTTAATGGTCTATCAGTTGCGAGTTCGATTTGATGAACAGAACATTAGCGACCTGGCTACATTATGGCGGTGTTCACACAGTAATGTTTTGCGCATGTGAGGAAGATTTAGAGTTAGACCTGGGTGGCTCCTTTGCCTATCTACACGCGATTAGACCATGCCATGGGCTACTCCGATCACGAAGAAGCGTTCGCTTCTTCGGTGTGTTGCCAGTCGCAGAATGATGTTCTACGAGCTACAACATTGACATAGGAGCCAAAATTATGTTGTCATAGCAGCCCAGGTAGCTGTGATAGGGTCCGGTTCGGGACGGCCGACCTATTTTCCGGGCCGCGAAAGCATGCGTGAAGCGAGTCATGGCAGATGTTCACATGGTATACGCTAGAACATTGAGCATCCAGGGCATTTCAAATAGATCGTTGATATACACACACACACACTTCATTAACGCCCGGCGGCTAAGCTAAAAGGGCTACTAACGCTAATTTACTATTTCACTTCCTCTAGTAATCTTAGCTTTATTTAGCCCTTATATCTACATTATTCTACTTCCTCTAGCAGGTTCTAATCTTATTTAGCCTATATTTAATCCCTTTACGCTTTCGTCCTTCTCTACTTGCCCTTTCTCTCTAATTTCTCGTGGGTTAGTAGTGTTAATCGCAGACTAGCTTAGAGTGTATTCTCTAAGTATTTAACGTCCTATCTTTAGCGGGTGAAGCGGCGCCTGCTTCTATGCCATAAGGTAATGTGTAGGATGGGTTAATTATATAAGGTGGTTAAGAATCTTCGTTTGTCTGCTGTTAGTTTGCGTTAAGGCGACCTATAGCGATTATAAACCGTATTATTACTCGGACCGCGTTTATATTTGGAGCCCATTTCTCGTCATCCGTAGGGGCCTTTCCACCTAGGTAGAAAGACATGTTGCTTCTATTTATTTATGTATATTATAATATCTCCGTCCTCTGCGTTATCTATCTTCTATATTAGAAGAGAAAGTGTTTTACTATCTCTTGCGCTTGTCTGCACTCGCACTAATCTATTATAAAGGCTTTAATTTAGTGTAAATATGCGTTTAACCTTGCTATGCCTGTTCTAAGTTAGGCAAGTACGCTAGCTTCTTTTTATAGTAGTTAGTCGTAGAGTTGCCGCGTATGCTTTCCCGATAGTGCTATATTAATCGTTTTAGAGTATTTCCTAACCCTTTTTAGTAGCCTTTTAGCAGTGCTAAGTTTTCTTACGATGTTAAGTGTTGTCAATCGCATCCTAGAGAGCGGTGCCTATAGTATAGCGCCTGGTCTTGTGGCTTCCTTTGCCTTCCTTTTGGCGAGTGTTGCAAGTTCGTATTCTTCGCTTATTAGGAGCCATAGGAACGATATCGTATTCCCCTCTCTTTCTAATGCTATGATCGATCTGTAGATG
This sequence comes from Bimuria novae-zelandiae CBS 107.79, assembly GCA_010015655.1. NCBI lineage: Eukaryota > Fungi > Ascomycota > Dothideomycetes > Pleosporales > Didymosphaeriaceae > Bimuria > Bimuria novae-zelandiae. The sequence goes on from ML976724.1 coordinate 71,827, forward strand.
CTGCTAATATATCTCTGTCCTAATTATTAGTGTGGTCTTCTTAGTGTGAGTACGATAGCTTTATTTCTTATTACTAGTGCAATATTGCAGGACCTAAGCTTTAGTAGCATGTCTATAGTTTTTACTATTACTGCTAACTCTCTTGCGTACGGGTTCTGCTCTTCCCTCTTGCCTAGTGTGGTAGAGAGGACAAGAGTTTTTTATTATAGATTTTAATTGCTCCGCCTATTCCTACTACACTATTTTATAACAAGCTACTTACGGCGATGCGTACTGCCTAGTCTAAGTTAAGGCTTAGTGCTACGTCCTTAGTAATTATCTATGCTCTTTTCTCCTATGGCGCTAGTAGGCACGGATTAATAATTTCTAGTTCTTTTATTATAATGCCCTTAAGCGCTTCCGCTACTTAGTAGAGTGGCGAGCGGTGTTATCTCCTAAATTTTCGCATCCAAGATGTGTTCCTTTAAAGGGGGTTGCTCTTAGGTAGCGTATAAATATCTGTCTATAGCTTAGTCGCCTGTTTCTAGAACCATTCCTGCGCGCTGGAGATGTGTGCTTCGGCTTTCGCTACACTTATTACTACTATAGTAAACGTCCCTATAATCGCTTGCGCTCTAATTCTTTAGACCCTATTAATAGGTTCTATAAGTTTGTCTTTAAAGGCGTGCATCTAGACATTAGAGGCATAGTTTATTATTAGGGCGACTATTACTATAAAGAGTTATCGTGCTGTAGCAGGGGAAAGGCCTCTAAGCTATTTAAGCTCTATTACTACTTTTAGGCCCTTAATGGCTGCTCTCGCGATGTGCTTCTAATACTTTAATTTAGCGTCTATAAGAACTCCGAGTATTTTAACGTAATCCTTTAGTGGTACAGTTTATCCTTTAATAGTAAACAGTTTGGTAGCACTCTTGTATAATTTACGAGTAAAGTAAATAATTACTATTTTTTCTACTTTAAACATCGCTCTACTTCTTTTCTCCTAGTCTAGGGCATCGTTAATAATAGCTTTAATACCTTCTTGGTTGCTTTGTGCCGTGGGCCCCGAAACCTATGCTATAAAGTCGTCGACGAAAGCTATCGCTCCTCCGTGGCTGTTGATGCGTCGTTGTACCAGGTTGGCATTAAAGAAGAGAAACAGGATTAGCGAAAGAGGAGACCCTTACGGTAGTCTAGCCTATAGTAAGTCTTAAACCTTAGAGGTCTGCTCGTTAACTTGTATCGTGGCAGTGCGTGCTGAGCAAAACGCTTTTATCTACTATAGTAGCTTCTCTAATATGCCTCGTGCTTTCATTCTCTGCAGCAGTCTCTCTTTATAGACTCTATTATACGCCCCTTTAACGTTAAAACTAATTAGGCTAATAATCTATTAACCCTGCCACGCGGTATAAATCTACTCTTGTAGGAGAACTAGTGCTTATTTAGCTAATTATTATTTGCGAGCTCTAAAGTGGTTAGTAGGGAGGAGGCCGTGTACCTCCACTATGTGCAAAATCCTTTCTATAACTACCAACTCTAGGAGCTTCCTAAGCGTCGCTAGGAGTAAGATTAGCCTCTAGGCCTTTGCGATTATGTAGTCTTCCTTACTAGGCTTCTTAAGCGGGATAATCTTAGCGTATTACTATTAGCTAGGTAGCACTCCCTCCTCTAGCGACTTTCGGAATAGCAATAAGACGTGGTATTTAACCACTAGCTAGGTCTACTTTTAGATTATAGCTAGCAGGCTATTATCTTCTAGTGTCTTCTAAGGCTTCGCGGCGTGTAGCTACCTTTTCACCTCCTTAAGTATAATGTCTAGCATCTTAATAAGAGCTCTTTGCGGTTTAGGCCCTTTATCTTCTATATTACTCGGAAGTAGGGGAAAAAATATAGCTAATAACTCCTCTGCTTGCTCCTTATAGTTAGCCGTAGTTATCCCGTTAGCTCTATTAAGCTATAGGATTTTCCTAAACGCCTTGCTACCAGCTTTTAGGTATTTAGCCGCCTTCTAGATATTGTCGTTGTCTGCTAGAAACTTATTCTAGTGCCTTTTCTTTTGTTACTGGATAGCATCGTGGTACTATTTTAACGCTCCTTTTGCTATTTCTTCTAGATCTGGCTTGGCTACACCTGCTTGCCTCTCGGCTCGGGCGCGGTTCCTCTAGTATATATAGATACGGCGTAGCTGCGTCAGGTCCTGGGTCCACCATCTTTTCGTGTAAGGTAATAGTTTAGCCCTAGGTGTTAGTGCGTGGACTGCCTCTGAGACTGCTGCCATTAGTCTATCCGTCCTCTACTGTACTATGCCCTCTACCAAGGCGGAGCTAAGTGTCCTAGCAATCTTATTATTTATTTCTTTCTAAGGTGCGTTTTTAAGTAGAAGCCGCTCCTGCTACTATAGTATTAGAACTAAAGTATCAAAGAACGTTTAGATTGTTTAGTAGTCGGAGCTATATTCTATTTTGTGTATTACGCATTTAAGCGCTGTATTAGCCAGATCCTTTAATACTAGAACTAAGTTAATAGTTATCTTATAGTCCCTACCATGCTATGTCTTCGTGCCTTGTTAGAGTAGGCTGCTAAGTGCGAATTTGTTTATTAGGTTAATAATTAGGTCTACTTTGCCTTATCTCTCTACTGTTACGTCTTCTCCTCCCCAAAGCTAGTCGTGTTAGTTGAAGTCCCCAGCTAGTAGTATATCTACTATTGTGCTAGCATTCTGTCTAGCGTTGTAGATAAGCTTGCGTAGGGTGTCGCATGATTCTCGTAGCACCCTTAGATTTCCTCCGGGTATATAGACTAACACTACCAGGAGTTAACGTTCATAAAGCCGTATAATCGCTGCTATTATATCCAGGGACTCGATCTATACTTGCTCTATATTTACTTCTTTGTTAACCTAAAGCATGCTCTGGATTGGCCACCTTCCTTCTCGCTAGGTTAACGGTACTATCTTAACCTACTTATAGTATTATATTAGGATTATTAAGAGCTAGCCTTAGATCCTCCGTGCGTATAGTTCTTAAATAGCTAATACTATTACGTCTTATATTTCTTTATTGTTTATTAGGCTGTTATATACCTCTTCTTATTTTCTTACGTTTAGCTGGAACATGCTGAAGACTCTACTTATTTTAAGATAAGTAGAGCTTCTAGTAGTTTCTACTAAATAATTCGTGTGGACCTCCGCATGGGATGCACCTTAGTACTACTTCGCTATAGTTCTTATAGTAGTAGGCTTCTTTAGCGCACCTTGCGCACTTTTATGCATTTTTATATTAATAAGCCTTATAACTAATCTCCTAGTAGTTATAGCATTACTTTAGTCGCGATTAGTATTTAAATGCGCTTATTGTGCCAGATTCTCCTCTAGCGTGAAAGAAGCCTTCTATAATAAGTCTCTTCGCATCGCTAGCCTTGTTAAGGTATATAAATATTAAGCTATAAGCTTTTGGAACGTCCTTCTTACTTAGCTATACTATCTTAATAACTATTATTTTGTTTTCCTTACTAAAGGCCTCTGCTGCTCCCGCTTTAACTTTATTATATTTATCTAGCACTACTATTCTTTTAATATTATTAACCTTAATTAGATAGAGATTATCGCGTAGTACACGCGTACTTGCTCTAATCTTTTCTACTACTCTCTTTACTAGTTAGTGCTTAGCTTCGTTTTGACATGCGATTTTAATCCGATTTTGGTTCTTTTAGACAATGGTTACAGCGCGACACCGCTAGTTTTTATAGTTCTCTATTATGCGGAACTTTTTTTTAATTATTGCTCTAATCGCGCCTGCTAACGTCCTATTATTTTCATGTCCTGTCCTCGAGGTATTAATTATATAATAGAGTAAGTTAGTAGGGGAGGGCCTAGCTGCTTTAGCGTGCAAGTGGCTTGCTAGCGCCCTAAAAGTGGCGTTAAACCTAATAGGTTCGCCTTTTGCTGCTATCGCCGCCCAGCTACGCGTGCTAGGGGTACTTAACAAGAGGTTATTAACACGCGTTTTAAGCTTAGCGATTTCGTTAAGAAGGTTAATATTTTAGTCTATAAGGACCTGTTATTTTTATCTTACTTCTCTAATTTCGCGTCCTAGTTTGGTGATAGTTTCGCTTTGTTTTTGGATAATGTCTGTTAAAGCGGAGAGCAGGTCTTTGTTTATAGCATTCTTCTTTATCTATAGGGTAGGTTGACTATTTTTGACTAGAATACACCCACTTCTATACAACCTCACTTGCCATTGCTAGTAGTGGTGTTGAGTAACGCTTTAATTGGCGGCGTAGGCTCTCACGTGCGGAGTAAGAGGGAATGTGGAGGTATGCTCCCGCTCGTTTCCTCTACTTAGCAGCGTGTTGGCCCAATCGCAGACTATGTAGAAAGCAAATATAACTAACTATATATCTATTAATTATTAAACGCCAGGTACTAAGGGAGGAGGAAAGGTGAAATTTGCGCAGTATTCGTACGAATTCCTATAGTGGCAATAAGGTAGTAGGTAGATGGGGGCATCGTCCAAATGCATCGCTTCTTTATAATACTGCACTTCTTTGTGTAGTGCTTGGCGGCTCGATCGAGTATAGAACCTTTTATCTATATAACCTCACTTGCTATTACTAGTAGTAGTGTTAAGTAATGCTTTGATTAGCGGCGTAGGCTCTCACGTGTAGAGTAAGAGGGAATGTGGAGATATGCTCCCGCTTGTTTCCTCTACTTAGTAGCGTGTTGGCCACTCCTACGCCATTTATTGTTATTGTTTTAGGTTTAGGTTAAGTGGTAAGGTCTGGCCTGTAAGGAACTATTTTTGTAGGGCGAATAGCTAATATAGGTTAGTCTTATAGTAGCGTCTTACTGCGTCTGAGGACTATCTGCCTAAGGCCTGTATCTGTTCCATGGTGAGGTGTTAATCGTAGGCGTGTTGGGCCGCCCCTTTGCGGAAGCTATGGCCTGTGTAGCCTAGAGCACTTCTGCCGCATCTCTAAAGGCAGGCTGATAGTAGCTATAGCACTCTTGCACGTGTGAAGGCTCCGTTATAAAGGCGAAAGAGTGGCTGATCGTCCTCTAGCTGGCTCTATAATAGAAAATGGCCCTAGCCCCGTTATGGGAAGCAATTTTAGTCCTATTGCGGGAAAGAGTCCTATTGCAGGAGGTTCGCCATGTGCTAGCTTAGGCAGGCAGCGTCGTATAATACTGTAATAACTATGTTTACGCCTTCGTTGTTAAGATCTGTCTTGCTCCGTAGAAGATGCAAAACAAAGTAGTCTCCTGTTGCTAAGCCTATTACGCAGCGGCGGGTAAGATTTTCTGTGCGGAAACGTCTTATATCTTTAAGATCTAAATCTTTGTGGGTAAATTCACCTATTCTTAGAAAGCCCGCAAAGGCTAGTAAAAACGCTACGTTTAGATTAACTATATCTACTAGGTGCTCTCCGCTAAATACTCTCTCTAAGAGTATATTAATTAGCGTGTCTCTTGTAATTAGTACTTAATTATGCCTTAACTTCTTTAAAAATAGGTTCTTTGCGTCTTGTATAAGCCTTTAGACATGACTACTATTAAATACATCGACCAGGAGGTTAAGATCTATGTAGACTAACCGTAGAGCTGCGACGTAGCTCTAGATTATTATGCTATTAATTTGGCTTTATAGCGGGAGGTTACTGCTATTTGCCTATTTTACTATCTAATAACTAAGGCTGGTGCGCGTTGCTAACTATTTTAGGAGATTATTTAGCGCACAGAACTGCTTATAGGACTTGGCCACTAAGCTATAGTTCCGTCTTGTGTTAGGCTTAAGGCCTGCCTATAGTAGCTTAGCGTATAGGTAAGACTTAGTTACTAATTATACGAGCTTAACAAACTCTAGGGGCGGTTCGATAAGAAGGGCATCTGCTAGTTTTTAGTAAAATTAGCTATAAGGGGCTAGTTAAATTATAATAAGGCATTAGCAAGAGTATTATCCCGCGTTAAGATCCGTCGTAAGTATAGGGTAACGTCTATTGCCGCAGCTTGTATAAGGATTTCGCGGAGGTAATCTATAGAGGCCTGTCCTCGGGTGGTTCTATCCTTTAGGCCAGTCTCTACTATTGTATTATCCGTATAGACGATCACCGTGCTATGCGCCCAGTTTACGCCCTAGAGCTTAAAGGCTAGCTTAATTACGCGAATCTCTAGTGCATTTATCTAGAGACTTTGTTTATCTCGCTTAAGTTTATATAAGAAGGCGTGCCGTTACGGCACCTTCTTTAAATAGAACTACTAGTCCCCCTGTGCGAGGTTGCCCGTGTACTAAAAGGCGCCTATCGCTCTATTTAATGCGTTAGTGAAGAGATAATAGACAGGGCAGCTGGCATCGTTAAATAGCCATATTCTGTTAAACTATGGTAGCAGGTCTCTCTACCAGGTTAGGTCTTTAGTTACACCTTTAGTAAGTAGGCGGAAGCTTCTAGGCTTCGCGAATGTAGCCATGTAATCCTATAGTTATCTCAAGAACGTACGTCCTAGCGTGACGACTTAGCTACAAAAGCTAAGGAATCCAGCTATCTTATAGGCTTATAGCTATGTAAGTCTGTTGTTAGCGAGCGCCGTTAAGACTAGCCAAATTACCTTATTAAGTTTTCTTTTTAGAAGGCGAGCCATTATAGAGATCGTATTAATCTTAACTCTTAAGCCCTCTATAGTAGTGCCTACGGTGTCTTTAGTGCCGTTGCAGCGTAAGCCTAGCACGTTAGTAATTACGTTATAGTCTTTATTAATTAATTAAAGTACTTCCTCCGCCGGTGTTACTAACGGCTTAAGGACGTATATAAAGTTATCTAAATAGTGTACAAGGTATTTCTATCCGAGGTGTAACTAGAGTGCCCAATGGAAGCCTTCTGCGAATAAGTTAAATAGGAAGGGTACTATACGTAGGCCAAAGGGAAGGCAGTTCTCGTGGTAGAACTAGCCGTGCTACTAAAAGCCAAGTAGCCATTATTAGTGTAGTGCTACTAGTATTATCCTAAAGGCGTCCTTAAGGTCCTTTTTAACAAGAAGGACTCCTCTACCTACATGGCGTACTAGCTTAAAGATGTCTTCTACTATAGTGTAGTATAGTGTAGCGACGTCAGGGTGTATCCAGTCATTAACCGAGTCGCCTATAGAATAAGAGAAATAATGTATTCGTCTCTATCCTCCGTCTACTTTAGGTACTAGTCCAAGTGGGGAGCTGTAAAATAGGAAGTCTCTATTATGCTAAGAAACCCTTCCTAGCCATAGGTTTATATCCAGCGCGTCCAATAGTACGTACTACGGTCCGTAATCTACGGTCCGTAGTTGGTTTTTGACAGTACGTACCGTAGTGAGGCGCCCACCGTACCGTA
>ML976724.1:81816-190379 GCA_010015655.1 Bimuria novae-zelandiae CBS 107.79
AGAACTGGCTGAGGAGAAACGTCGTGCCAAGTTACCTCAAGGACCTGACTAGCTATATAAATAACAAGGAGAAACAGGAGGCAGAGGTTGCCGAGGACGACGCTGCTAGCATGGAGGATCTGGACGTCGACGCTCCCGAAGACCTCTATTCACAGGACTTTCCTAATTAGGAAATATTACAGCCGTAATATCAATACCGTACTGGCTTTCGAACCGTAGCGTACGTACCGTATTAGCTAGCAACCGTAGCGTAACCGTAGCGAGGTCGAACAGTACGTACTACGTACTGTTGGACGCGCTGTTTATATCTAGCTATTAAGTGATTGCGTCCGGATCTTCGTGGGCTAATAATAGATTCTTTAAGATAACTAACTTATGGTCTCCTTCGTACCCGATCTGCGCGCCGTATTTTAGGATGTTATATAAGATTACTGGCAAGCTATCTAGGTAGCCTTCTAGAGCTTTTAGCTAGTTATTAGGTTTTAGCGGTGAAGGTGATTGTTCTAAGGGAGGGTATAAAGGGTTGTAGACGTTAAATTGTGGGTACGTGTTTACCCTTAGGCGCTTATTAATAGTTATACTTACTTATTTAAGAATATCGTGTTAATTAGATAAGTAGCGCCGTCCTGGCGCAGGTTCCTATTTCTTATAGTTAATTATACTATAGTTAGCTTTATAGTTTTTGTAAATATGCTTTCGTTTACACTAGTCTCTTTTGCAGCCTTTAGGCAGGTTGTAGTTCTTGTAGATAACTGATTCGTTGTTTGGGAGTAATCCTCCTAGACCCCTGCCTAGTGGAGGCCTGGTGCGCTTCGCGCTGCGAAGTGTGGATGAGTTAAAATAGTGACTAGTCTATTTATCTAGTACCTTCTGCCAGCTGTCAGGATCTAGCTCTTGCTTTGCTAGGGCGTGTTTGTGCTAGTTAATAGCGAATTGCAAGACAGATTGCTATTCGTAGTTATACGTGTGCCGTATCACCTATGAAAGGAAATGTAGTATTACAGGACTAATTATCTAGTTCTGAGCCCCAAACAGCAGCCCTATAATCCGGATATAGTTTATAAAGCACTCTACCTAGACTAGTAGGTTGTCTCTAAAGTCTTTAAGGCTGCCGCGGCCGCGTTTTACCACTAACTATTAGGTACTTAGGTCTAACTTTGTGACACTTTATAATTTAGTAGTTCTGGAACCAATGACGATGCGGAGGCGGGTAAGGTTATATAGGTTAAATTTATGGTTTAGGATAAGGTGGATATTCTTTGGATGGACGCCCCGGATCTACTCGACGACCTGTATTATCTACGGGGAGAAACGCTCACCTACTAAACCACCGTTATTATTAGTTATTAGCGTGACGCCTTAACGGAGCTAAGCTAGCTCTAGCATCGCCTTCTTAGCCTCTAGCTCTCGCATTCTTTCTTGGTGTTGGAGCTCTTAAAGCTTGGCCTGTAACTTATATTATTAAAGCTCTTTATTTGTGATTGTGGCTTTATGACTTGTTATTGGCCGTGTAGGCTATTATTAGGTAGGTATTGCAATCGTCTGGCTATGCTGGGGCCGTTAAAGCATAGTAGGGTCGACGGTAGAGGCGGTGTTGCCGCTAGGAAAGGCCAGAAAGTTGGCCATAGTAAGCGTAATAAAATTCTGAAATTTGCGCAGTATTCGTACGAATTCCTGCAGTGGCAATGAGGTAGTAGGTAGATGGGGGCATCGTCCGGATGCATCGCTTCTTTATAATGCTGCACTTCTTTGTGTAGTGCTTGGCGGCTCGATCGAGTATAGAACCTTTCATTTATCTAAGGACAAATCAAGCCGTTTCTGTAATCTCTAATACTATGTGCTCTTCTTAGTGGGCTTTCGTGTACGGTTCTTCTATAGTGCTGCTAGTTTGATTAGGAACAGCGGTGCAATAGGGTTGCGTTTAGGGGTTAAGATGGCCATCGGCGCGTCGGGTACCGCAGCGGTGGGTCCTTGGGACCGCTGCAACGCGGTGCACGATTGATCAAGTGTGCGCGATGCGAATAAAAGAATGTCCGACGATCAATCGGGTTCAGTAGGCGTTCTTCCTTCGATGGGGGTATCCCTTTTTGTGATAACATGTACAGTCACCTCGTTGATATAGTTGCGGACAGTTTGAGGCTTTGACAGCTTCGGAGCAGATCCCTGCAGTCCTAGCCCCGTCTCCACACCAGCCCACGCGTAGCAACAACCCACCGCAAGCTTCCCCACGCATTGCTAGTTCTCAACATTCAGGAATAAAGCGCCATGCGTTAACCCGCGAGATGCCCATAAATCATAGTCTTCGTGGGTGGCATTATTATTACTAAGCCGAATCCGTTCTTTCCTTCCCGACGCGAAGCACCGCCGGTAGAAGCTCCCGAGAGCTCGCCACGGCAGGCACCATGGTCGCCCCGCGCAAAGGCGCCTTCGCAGAGGAGGCCGCCGAGGTGGAGGTGCTCGAGTCCAATATCGAGAAAATGAAGACCTTGACGAAAAAGATCCAAGCCTCGCGGAACAGGCTGGAGACAAGCGGCAAGGCGATGAACGAAGCAATGGCGCCTATCTACGGGAATACGGCGAAGCTGCAGACGACGAATCGGAGTATGTGTCATGGCATGGAGGTTTAGACAAGCGGCTGACACGATTTACAGACATTGACAGAATATTGGATGCCATTGATAAGCTGCGAGCTCCCCTAGATCAGTCGAACCGGGAGGACCCCATAATTAACAAGGGGTACGTTTTGGGGGAGGAACCGTGGCTATATGATATGCTGACATGCGCAGTCTGCGAAATGTCGACCTCCAAGATTACATAGCCTCTCTCGGACGCACCAGCCAGTCCCTCGCCGAGCTCAGACGAACGAACATGCGCGCAAATCAACAAGCCGTTGCCGAAATGAGCGCACTCTTGAAGCGCGGCTTGAGGGAGCTGGAGGATGTGTTCAGAGACATCTTGCGGGACAGCTGCAGACAGACCGTCGTACCTCTGGAATATGTCATGAAGAGTGCGGATCTCATTTCTTTTGGAAGCTCAAATGCTAACAAGAGAAGACAACCCATTCCCTACGATACCACAAGAACAGCTTTCAACCCTGCGCCTCATCAACACCCACATTTCCAACAGCTTCGCGCAAATTTCACAGCCAGACGTGCGCGAGACGCCTACACAGAAGATATACGCCGAGATCAGAGGCGAATACGTTACGAGATCACTACAGGATTTAGCGGCAGCGTCGATAAACACAGCCAAGAAAGTGGCAGCGGACGCTATTTACAGGAAGGGAACGAACGGCATCGGGATATATGCGCAGGGGATGGAGGGCATGTTTGTTGCCGAGTACGACAACATAACCAACATATTTCCCCGCGATGAGTGGACAACGGTCTGTGGAGCTACTTGTGGAGCACCGCTGGCAGACTTCACCAAGACATTACGTGAGCTCAACGGCCACATCCAACGAAACCTAATGACGGACTGCTTCCTCGGATACGAAATCGTCGAGATTGCCTCTAAGCTGTCCATGCGATTGGAGCAGAGGATGTCCGCTCTGAGGCGACCTATTCAAGATAGCATTAAACCCGTCCGCGAGACTTCGAAATCGTCGATGAACAAGCTGTTGGAGGACACCAGGGCACGGATACAAACACTTGTTGCTCTGCCCATGGATGGGGCAGCTGTTCCTGTCACAACGGCGACTATGACCCGGCTGCAAGAGATGACCAACTACTTGAGCCCCATCAGCTCCATCCTAGCGTCGCTGGGCGACGGAGGGTGGAAGTCTAGTGCGACAACGGGCTCGTCTTCCTCCCTTCCGCTAGACGTTGGCCCGGACGGTCAAAGGTTGTTCGAGCACTATGCTTCCGACACCATCGAGACCCTTCTTCAGAACCTGGACGGCAAGTCTCGGGCGCTCATGAAAAATAAGAGCTTGCAAGGAGTCTTCCTAAGCAACAACGCTGCGATCGTTGAGCGCATGATTCGATCGTCAGAATTAGCACCCTTGATGGAAGACTACATGCAGAGGAAGTTGGAGCCGTGGAAGAAGAAGGCATCTTCATGGTACCTGGAGGCCTGGCGAGAACCCTCGGGTTACCTACTCGATGTCCAGTATACGAATCGCAAAGAACGACCACACTCTAGCAGCGCAGGTTCAGCCGACTCGGTCGCGATTGTCAAGGCTCTTGGGTCGAAGGACAAGGATGCGATCAAAGAAAAATTCAAGAGCTTTAACACGAGCTTCGAAGAACTGTCACAACGCCACAAGTCATACAAGATGGAGCGTGAGGTGCGGATGCATCTAGGCAAAGAGGTGCAGAATATCATGGAGCCTTTGTACAGCCGTTTCTGGGACAGATACCACGAAATCGACAAGGGAAAAGGCAAGTATGTCAAGTACAGCAAGGTCGAGTTGGGACAGGCATTGTCGGGGCTGTCATGAAGCGATGTTTGAGGCGTTGGGTGTAGTTTTTGCAGAATACCCTTGGTTTCACTGTAGTTGAATAGGCAGATGGCTGGATAATGCGCAGGGTAATTGGAGATTGGTGGAGGCAGGTGTGGAGGCAGGTGCGACACGCATCGCATGCAATAAGAATGGCAGCGACGACCTGCGGTTGGGCAAGCTGATGGTGCCACGATAGCCGGTGAGGTCTGCCGTGTCTTGTGGTAGTTTGCAAATTGCAGCCTCGCCGTTTGTACACCATGGTACATACCCCTAGTGATACCAAGCTCGGTAGACAATCTGTTCAACCAAATTTCGCGACCCCGGCCTCGCTTCCACACGTGATATTGCTTGTTTAGGCAGGGGCGCTACGCGACAGCTTCGTGCGCAGCTGCGGAACAACGCACAGGAACAGTCGACGCAACACATAACAAACTCTGTCGATTGCGGCCTGCACCTGAACCTTCACCTCTACGGCTTGCCCTGCGTCTTCTATACCTACTGTTTACACGGAGAGACCAGTGCTGCGCGGCTTGCGGGGAATTTAAGCTAGCGCGCCGTGACCTTTGCTCCAACGCTGCTCCCAATCCCTGTGCGGACCCCTTTCCTCAAGCCCCAGGAGCGCACCACGCCTTCTCCAGCACAACAGCAGACTCACCCGACCCACGCTTTCGCCGTCCGCTCGACGTCGCCTGCTCAGCCCCATTGCTTTGCGTACATCCATCGCTCAGCAAGCATACCTACCTGACTGGTACGCGCCGCCCCGGCCTCCATCCCGACATTTTTCTCCAGGTTTCGGCCTGGCGCTCGTGTCGCATCTCCGTTTTGTTTGGCAGTGTCAACAAGTCGTCCGTCATTCGCTGAGCTTGTGCTGACCTGAAGCTTCGCTCTGCAGGAGTCTTTCCTTGACGACATTATCTCTGCGTCCGCGGTCCCTCGTCCACCATGGGTAAGGAGAACTCCCAATCGAGCACCTGTGCCAGCCATTGTGCGACGCAGCACCGCACTCAGGTGCTTCTTCGTACGGCACCGCAGCCATTGCAGCATGCGGTCGCCTCGAAGCGGGCGTGGCTGCGTTGACATGGCAGGCCCCGCAGACGCATCTTGCCTCTACATGTCGACAGCCGCTAACACGCATACAGCATCCAACGGCGCGTCTCCGATCGCACCCACGCGTACCTCTCCGTCGCCGCCTACCTCGGCCGGGTCGAATCTCGTCGAACAGATGAACGCGGTCCACAGGGAGCAGGCCTCTGAGCCGGCTCCTACAACCATCTCGTCGAAGAACCCCAAGGCTGCCGCTGCGGCAGCGAGCGATATGAACATTGTGCGCAGGAAACTCACTGGATACGTGGGTTTTGCGAACTTGCCCAACCAGTGGCACCGCAAGAGTGTGCGCAAAGGGTTCAACTTCAACGTCATGGTAGTTGGTATGTGGATGCAAAGTTAGGTGCGAGGACAATAGTGCATCTAACATGGTTTCCAGGTGAATCTGGCCTCGGAAAATCTACCCTGGTGAACACCCTTTTCAACACATCCCTCTACCCTCCCAAGGAGCGCAAGCCCCCGAGCCTTGATATCTCCAAGACTGTAGCGATACAGTCGATCAGCGCCGACATTGAGGAGAACGGCGTGCGTCTGCGGTTGACTGTCGTCGACACACCCGGCTTTGGCGACTACATCAACAACGACGAGTCCTGGGATCCCATTGTTAAGAACATTGAGCAACGATTCGACGCCTACTTGGAGCAGGAGAACAAGGTGAACCGCATGAACATTGTGGACAACCGCATTCACGCCGTTGTATTCTTTATCCAACCCACCGGGCACTCGCTGAAGCCTCTCGATGTCGAAGTTATGAAGAAGCTGCACACCAAGGTCAATTTGATCCCGGTCATTGCCAAGGCAGATACTTTGACCGACGAGGAAATCGCGGCATTCAAAGCCAGAGTATGCAGCACTACCATTGGAGAAAGCATGCGCTAACAATGTTTAGATCCTTGCCGACATTGAATACCACAAGATCCAAATCTTCGAGGGCCCTCGCTATGAACTCGACGATGAGGAGACAATCGCCGAGAACGCCGAGATCATGTCCAAGGTGCCTTTCGCCGTCGTCGGTGCCAACTACGAAGTCAGCACTAGCGATGGTCGTAAGGTTCGTGGGCGTCGGTACCCGTGGGGTGTTATCGAGGTGGACAACGAGGAGCACTGCGATTTTGTCAAGCTGCGTCAGATGCTCATCCGGACCCATATGGAGGAGCTCAAGGAGCACACCAACAACCAGCTGTACGAGAACTACCGTTCCGACAAGCTTACCGCGATGGGTGTCCAGCAGGACTCCAGCGTGTTCAAGGAGATCAACCCGGCCGTCAAGCAGGAGGAGGAGCGCTCGCTGCACGAGGCGAAGCTCGCCAAGATGGAGATGGAAATGAAGATGGTCTTCCAGCAGAAGGTTGCAGAGAAGGAGAGCAAGCTGCGTCAAAGCGAAGAAGAGCTTTACGCCCGACACAGGGAAATGAAGGAGCAGCTGGAGCGACAGCGACAGGAACTAGAAGAGAAGAAGACGCGCATCGAGCAGGGACGGCCGCTCGAGGAGAAGGGCAAGAGGAAGGGTTTCTCGCTCCGTTAGAGCCTCGGGTCCGAGTGACGATGGGACGTACACACTTCCCACCTTCCACACGACTCTTGCAACAGAAAACTTCGAACAGTCTCTTCTCTCTTCTCTCATCCTATTTATCAGACCTTGTAATTTGCTCTTGGTTGCCGACACCACTGGTGCTGCCGGCGACGTAATACATGGCGGCGCGGTCTTGGAGCGCGATAGAGGGGCCGAGCGATGTCTCATTGGTTTAGTTGCTTCGGTTGTTGATTGATACCAGCAGCATTGCGCTCCTTCCGGTCCATTATCTCCTTACGGTACCTTTTTATTATTTAGTTGACGGGCAGACGTAGTTTTGGGTGGCGTGGCGTGGGCAGGGGGCTTCTTTTCGTGTATTCTACACATCATCCTAGTAGTGAATTGGTTTCTTATGTGGACAAAACGTGTAATGGTAGCAACGACATGTGACGTGGATCGCGTGCGTAAATGATGAACTGGAAAAGGGCACGCAACCAAGCACACGGGACGAGAGCGCGGCTGATGGTGATCACCAGGGTTTTTCGCTAGTGAGAAGCGAATGGGTGCGCGAAGGATAACGTCACCAGCCCAAAGGTTGGATTCCTGCCTTGCCGGCGCAACGTACAGCCCGCTGCCCCCATATAGCCTTGCCCCTCCTCTTCACCTTTGTAACCGTACACCTCCGTATCATTTGAGCGCACTCAGCTTCGAAGTTTACAACTTGCGCACCCTTGGTTGAAAGCACCACCCCGCCGGTAAGTGCCCACCGCATTCACGCACCAACCGCGTTATGATGGATTGTGTGCCACGTTGGTCTCACACGAGAAGCCCAGCCACCGGCAAACAGCTTGCACGTTCCGCTTTCCCAGACTCCACAATAGGCAGCAGTGACGGTTGCGCAGCTTGTCCGAGCTTCCCTTGCCTCTGCCAGTCCATTTTGACCCCGCATTGGCCCTCGGAAGACCACGAGATAAAGACCTGAACTCCGCTGACGCACAAATTGTGTTCGCTCCAGACCCCACTCGCACACACGACACCCAGCGAAATAGCTACATCACAACCACATACCATGGCTCCCCCACCGCCCGCCACGATGCCCCTGGGGCAGCGCCTGGCCGCCCTTGCGCAGACGCTTCAGTTCGCATGGTTCGCCGGCCATGTAACGCTGTTGCTGTCGGCTTTCCGCTACAGCTTATCGTACATCACCTTCAACTACGGCTCAAAATGGGCAGCCTTTTCATACCGCACAGCCTTTCTGTCTGCGTGCGTCACGTATGGTATCGTTGTCTACAAGGCATATCGCGCCCGTGTTAGGCAAGGAAAGCAAGGCAGTGTCTTGTCGTTGGCCACGGACGAGAATGTGCAGTATTTGAGTGAGTCCTCCAAAGCAAGAAGTAGCCACAAGCCAAACATTTGAGTGTCTTGGCTCCATTCTGCCTATACACGGGAAACACAGAGTGCTCACCTGTTGGCTTTTGGTCTTTTGGCTGTCTGCTGTGTAGACTAACCGACCCTAGTCATGGCTCTCATCTGGCTCTTCTCTCGCCAGATCCCGCTGGCCGTCCTTCCTTTCGCAGTCTACTCCGTGTTCCATGTTGCTACCTATGTGCGCTCGAACCTGCTGCCCACCATCCAGCCCCCGCCGGCTGGCGCCCAAGCCGGCGCCAAGGCCCAATCAGGCATGTCCGATGCCATTGGCAAGTTCGTGAAGGAGTATTATGACGGCAGTATGACCCTTGTTGCCATCCTCGAGATCGCCCTCTGGTTCCGTGTCTTTGGCTCTGCTCTTCTCTTCCAGAAGGGCTCCTGGATCTTGATCGTTGTGTACACCGTTTTCTTCCGTGCGCGGTACGCCCAGAGCACCTTTGTCCAGGGCGCCATTAGCCAGCTCACTTCCCGCATCGACGCCCAGCTTGCCAACCAGAGCACTCCTCCGGTCGCTCGCCAGGGCTGGGGTACTTTCAAGAACGTCATCAAGCAAGCCGCGGATGCGACTGACATCCGCAAGTATGTTGGTGGGCAGCAGCAAGCCGGACCCAAGAAGACGCACTAAATGCGCGTCCCAGTGCGGAGACAGTCCATCTCTGACCCGTCAGGGAGAAAGAACAGACAGAGATACTGGGACTGGAGAAGAATACACCGCTGGATGGAGTGTCGAACTGTGGATGGGACGGATTCGACTAGAGAGAACGTGGGACCTTTGAGTACTGGTGGCGACCGATGCCCCACTCGTGCGGGATAGGATGATTGAGACGTTGATATGGCATATGTTATGAGCGTTCGTACCTGGACAGACGCTAGTCACGACGGATGGGATGGGCTGGGAAGGATTATGGGTATTCTTCGAAAATCGGGGAGAGGACGGGCTTCTGTAGCCAAGGCATTTGGAATAGCCTCTCCCGTGTGATCATGCTTATGTTACTACTCATGGGTAGCGTGGCCTTCTTTGCATTATACAAATGTACGCAATTCTGCTTCATCCGTTCCATATTTCCAAGGTTGCTGAGTGCGCATGTGATACTGTAGCGCCTCGACATGTGAACTATTTCTCCAGGGTCATTGCGATGCAGGATCGAAACTTTCGGTCAGATCCTTTGGGCCAGCAGTTCGTGGCACAGCTGCGATGGAGCTGAAGCGTAGCTCGCAGCTCGCGTACGCCACTGCTTGTATCAAGCTTCCACCAAGCGTCCTCACGGCGTTATTGTTGTGCCGCGGGCTGTCACTTGCATGTAACGACGCAATGTTGCGACATATCGCTTAAGTAGCCACAGCAGGAAGACATTGCGGGCTTGACCGCCTCGAAGCTCTCTATATGCAGGGCAGAGGATGCCGTGGGGGACTAAAAGCTTGGGCTTTGGCCGCTACAGTGGCGCGCTGTGCTCGACGTCGAAAGTTTAGGAAGAAGCTCCGTTGTACTAGGGTACCGGTATACTCAAATATCCATCCTTATGTGTGTGCGTGTGAAATCAAGGGATATGCAAGCGTACACCGTCCATACGGTGAACGAGTCGCCCACGCACGTGCTCGGCCCACACAGGCTCCGTGCAGCAGTATCGATTGCGAGTCACGTACGCTCTCGTCTACAGCAAAATGCCCTGAGGGCCGAGTGGACAACGCATCAAAGGGCCTCGAAGTGGCATCAAGCAGAGAGGAGAGGGTCTTTTGGAGCCTCGCTTCCGCGCGCGCCCGCACACTCAATATTGCGCGGCCCTCGAACGGGGATAACGCGGCTTGTCGGGGTCCACTGGCGCCGCGCGCAGATTGGCGAGCAGGCGGATATCTGCCGACGCCGTGGTGTTTAGTGGATTCCCGTTTGAGTTTTACGGACGAGACTGCATTGTATTGTAAGAATTATGACAGTGGCGGTGAGGGGGAAAGGGTCAGGCCACCGACCCGTGAGCACGTCGACGGTGCGAAACAGAGCAGAGGCGCCCGTACTACATGCGAGGGAGCGGGAGGATTGCGTGAGGGGACCTGGAGGCCAGCGGGATTCGCCTGGTTGGCGTTTCTCGGAGGCGGAAGTTGCAGGACGCGCGCGGAGGCGCTGGGGGTGGGTGCGTATGCTAAAGGGTTCTCGGAGGAAATACTGTGCGGATGTATTACGTGCACGTACTCTGTATATACGCACTGTACAGTGTTGGCTGTACACAAAGTTGAGTGGTTCTCGGGCTACGTAGGAGGCACCGGCACTCAAGCACTATATGAGGCTTCAATAACGAGACTGCGGAGGAAGTTCGGTGCGTATATTA
Source organism: Bimuria novae-zelandiae CBS 107.79 (assembly GCA_010015655.1). Classification (NCBI taxonomy): domain Eukaryota; kingdom Fungi; phylum Ascomycota; class Dothideomycetes; order Pleosporales; family Didymosphaeriaceae; genus Bimuria; species Bimuria novae-zelandiae. The sequence continues at coordinate 92,627 of ML976724.1, forward strand.
CTCATGTGCTTTCGCATGGTGAGGCATATGAAATCCCTACTGGCCGGGTCCAGAATCTATCCATAAGCTATTTGGAACTCGGACATTGCAGCGGAAAGTTTGTGTGGCAGTATGACACACAGGCTCACGCCGGACATTGTTCTTGTTGCAGCGGATGTGCGGTTTTTGACAGGCGGCGCTCAGGTGTGCATGAGGATGTGTACGTGGGCCAAGGGCGCGGCGGTGCTATCCCGTTAGCGCAGGTAGGTGCGGATGCGAAGCACGTCAGCCGCTTCGCCGTCCCACGACCCGTTTTGGCGAGCGGCTGGGCCAGGGCGACTGAGCGTGCGCAGAGGGGAGTGAACCCTATATAGAATGCGGCGTGCGCCCTCTACTTTTGCTCTTCTCTCCGCTTGGGTTATTCGCCGGGCACCCACAAGGTTCAGGAACTGTTTTGCAATTGCACTTCACGAATCATTCACCAGAGCTGTTTATAAAGTTGATGTTTTGGAATGAGCCTTCGACAACTCCGTGCAGAAGGGACCTGGAGCTGTGTACACGACCAGCCATGAACAACACACACGGGACTATGGCCTCCCCAGCACTATCTGTCCGCAGTGATTTTTCCGACATGGACGATGAAGAGTTGGACCAGTATTTGGCCTCGTGTATGCCGCTCTCGCACCTCCCGACTCCGCCGCCTGCAAAGGAACCACCACACCCATCATCAACTCTGCCTTCACCACCTTCTGAGGCCGACATCGAACGCCACAGGCGGTCCCCTGAACTAGAAGGTTAGTTCCCTTTCACGTGTTTTGTTTCTATTTCCGGTCGGAGGTCGGCATGATCCTCGGCCATCCCTGCACCGTGCGGAGTCGGCCCTGACGCGACGCCATACGCCAACACTGCACCGGTGCATCGAAGGAATTTCCCCTGAACATCAGGCACCACCGGCCTGTTTCCTGTGGAGTGCACTTGCCACTCAATACATTTCTATATTTTGCTGTGGAGCCAGGCTAACCGACATCGATAGTTTATGCATTACACCTTGCCAGCCTGGTTCCCAGGAATGCCTCTAGGCAGAAGGCATCCGTGGCGGCCATCGAGGGGTTTCTGGAACGCGCGTGTTTGCCCGTCGAGATGATTGCGTTTGCGGCCTGCGTGCTTGGTGCGCTGTCGGATGGGTTTGCGGAGCGGTGGCGAGAAGCGTTGCTGCCGATGAAGACGAGCGCGCTGGACTTCTACCTGGGCACAAATTGCTGGGAGCAGCCCAGCGCGAGCCCGGACCTGATTGTGCTGGCGGCGTTGGCCCTGGCGCATGGCTTCATAGACGACCGCGGACGCTCGAATGCGCACTGGGCGAAAATTGAGATAATGGGCCGGTTCGACGCGAAAGAGTTGGACAAGACCAAAATGTGCATTTTGGAGGATATCGACTATGGCCTTTTCCGGATCGGTGTGGAGAGCATCCAGCAGATGGCGTGGGAGATGCAGCAGGCGACCTACTTCACTACGCCGAGACCCTCCATCTCGTGGACCGACAGCGAGGGGAAGGAACGTCGACCAAGGCTGTCGCTAAGTACGGGCTCAGGTGCGGCTGTGTGGGCGTACGGCGTACACACGCCCGAGCCGAGCCCGTAAAGTCGCACGTCGATATTCTTTGGAGTTACACAGTTCCTAGGCGAGGAAGAGCACCCGACATGTTTCGGATTCCGTCATTGATGATGATACCCATTTCCTCTTCATGTTTCTCGTTTGTTACGGTCTATAACCATTTCACGCATTTCTGGGAGTATGTACGGCGCCTCTGGAGGAGTATACGGGTCAAGAGAATACTGTGTTGGTGGCTTCACGGCAGGCATGCCGTGGAGTTCATGTATCTTGTATTACGGGAGCGATCTCGGTTATGGTGGGATGGGCAGTTTGCGCTCTCGGGCTGGGTGGCCTGATATGTTTGCGTGCGTCTGCTTGATTGCATGATACCCTTCTATGCGGCCGGCGTTTTGTATTTCATCACTGCAATAGTATTACAGCTTGTGCGATAGGAACGGCTAGTAACAATTCCTTGTACCGCCTGTTGTAGTGTCTCCATCCAGAATACGTTGCGTGTCAGGGCTGGTCAGCTGTTTAGTATCTGTCGACGAATCATTAACGACGGCGACATTTCCAGACGCGCCTCAGCATCGGCATCGGACGATTGGTGTTCAGGAACATTTGCAGATGGTGGGGCGTGCAGTTGGTGGCGCGAGGTCCGTGTATCTCTCTATATACAACGATTTAACACCGACGTCACGTCGTTCGAGTCCATTTCACGATGTGCTGCTCACCGCAATTCCGCAGCAGGAATTGAGTTTTACTAGCTCTACTACGGTACCTGCGAGCTGCTCCGTATAGAGTGCTGGGTTAGGCTGGTCTGGATGTCGTTCGCCGTATTGACAACGCTTACCCCACTTCATTGGCTTGCTCCCATGCATGCGTTCGAGCTCAACAGATGTTGGTGCATTATTCAGTATGGGGGAATCCACTTTCACGCGCCTGCCTGCTCCCCGCGCTTTCCATGCAGTCGTCATACTCGGCTGATATTTGGAAAGCAACACGCACTAGACGGGGCCTTTGTCCTGCTTGAGTGCGCGACCCCGCCGTAAACAGTCCAGCGCGGCTTCGTAAACACCTCAGCTTGCCCTCCTCCTCTCAGACTTTCTCAATTACTCCCTCTTCCTTTCACCTGTGATTTTGAATTCCTTGTGTGGAAAGAGCAATTGCAACTCCTCCGCCCGTGGTTGGTGCCGCTCCCACCATTCGTCCTTCAACCCCGCCCTCACCCCTCTCGCACCAACACTCTCTTAGCAACTGACGCTTTTCTGGAATTGACATCCTGAGAATGGCTACTGCTGCGACTGAATCCCAGCCGCGCGAGCGCCGGCCTTCTACCAGTGCCCCGCTGTCAGACTTCAAGGGCCCTGTTGGTCCTCAGTTTACGCGCCCCAAGCACAAGAGAACCGTCACCGGATTCGGCCCCGGCGAGATCAAGAGCGTTGAAGCGAGCATCCCAGAGCCCCAGCGAGCCGCTTGGAGGAAATTCGTATGTGTTCATCAATTCCTCTTGATCTGCCACTTTCCTATCTCTAGTGAAACGGATGGGTCCGGGTCGCGGGGATGGTGGGGTTAGTGGGGGGATACGTGGGACGAATGGGCATTGCTAACTTATGTGGTATGCTAGACGCCCAAGCCTTTTGTGACCTCCGAGGAATTCGAGAAAGAGACTGTGAAGCATATCGAGACGACGCTTGCGCGGTCGCTGTACAACTGCGATGAAGTCGCCGCGTACGGAGGGACGGCGCTGGCGTTCAGGGATCGTTTGATCCTGGACTGGAACAAGACGCAGCAGAGTCAGACGTTTGCTGATCAGAAGCGCATATACTATCTCTCGCTCGAGTTTTTGATGGGTCGCGCTTTGGACAATGCTATGCTCAATGTGGGACAGAAGGACTCGGCTACTAGTAAGTGCAGGACAGCGGGCGTAGGCATTTAGAAGCTAATAATTCGCAGAGGGCCTCGGAGACCTTGGTTTCCGTATCGAAGACATCATCTCCCAGGAGCATGATGCTGCGCTCGGAAACGGTGGTCTTGGACGTCTCGCCGCCTGCTTCCTCGATTCGATGGCCTCGCTGAATTATCCGGCCTGGGGCTACGGTCTCCGATACAGATACGGTATCTTCAAGCAGGAGATCATCGATGGATACCAGGTCGAGGTGCCAGACTACTGGCTCGACTTCAATCCCTGGGAGTTTGCGCGCCACGATATCACCGTGGACGTGCAATTTTATGGCCAGGTGAACCGCTGGCAGGATGATGAGGGGAAGCAGCATACCACTTGGGAGAACGGCGAGACTGTTCAGGCAGTCGCTTTTGATGTGCCAGGTGAGCCCCAGAAACTCTTACCTTTCTGAAATATGACCTAATTTTGTAGTGCCGGGATACGAAACCCAGACTTGCAACAACCTCCGTCTTTGGGGCTCCAAGGCCGCGAGCGGAGAATTTGACTTCCAGAAGTTCAACTCGGGCGAGTACGAGGCTTCAGTTGCGGATCAACAGCGCGCAGAGACCATCTCGGCTGTCTTGTACCCCAACGACAAGTGAGTGCCAAATATACTTATAATTGCAGACTGTGCTAACAGCTGGATAGCTTGGATCGCGGTAAGGAGCTTCGCTTGAAGCAGCAGTACTTTTGGTGCGCTGCATCCCTGTACGACATCGTGCGTCGCTTCAAGAAGACGAAGCGCTCGTGGAAGGAATTCCCCAACCAGGTTGCTATTCAGCTTAACGACACCCACCCAACTCTCGCTATTCCCGAGCTCCAGCGCATACTGGTAGATTTGGAAGGTCTCGATTGGGATGAGGCATGGAGCATCGTCCAAAAGACTTTCGGATACACAAACCACACTGTGCTCCCAGAAGCTCTGGAAAAATGGTCGGTACCACTGATGCAGCACCTTCTTCCTAGGCATCTCCAGATCATCTACGTACGTAATGCCCCGCTATGAACAGGACTTGATTCGTTGACTTTTTGCAGGACATCAACCTGAACTTCCTGCAGTACGTGGAACGCAATTTTCCCAAAGACCGTGACATGCTCGGACGCGTCTCGATTATCGAAGAGTCAACCCCTAAGATGGTGCGGATGGCTTACCTTGCTTTGATTGGTTCGCACAAGGTCAACGGTGTTGCTGAGCTGCACTCCGATCTGATCAAGACTACTATCTTCAAGGACTTCGTGAAGATTTATGGACCTGACAAGTTCACTAACGTGACTAACGGCATCACGCCACGAAGATGGCTGCACCAAGCCAACCCCAAACTTTCTGCTCTGATCGCCTCGAAGCTTGGTGGTCACGAGTTCTTGAAAGATCTTACTCTGCTCGGTAAACTCGAGGCTTTTGTCGACGACAAAGAGTTCCGAAAGGAGTTCCGTGAAATCAAGTACGCGAACAAGGTTCGTCTCGCAAAGCACATCAAGGAGCACAACGGTGTTACTGTCAACCCTGCTGCACTCTTTGATGTGCAGGTGAAGCGAATCCACGAGTACAAGCGTCAGCAGCTTAACATTTTCGGCGTCATCCACCGGTACTTGCAGATCAAGGCTATGTCTGCAGAAGAGAGGAAGAAGCTCGCTCCTCGCGTGTCCATCTTTGGTGGAAAGGCGGCACCTGGATATTGGATGGCTAAGACCGTCATCCACCTCATCAACAAGGTTGGTGATGTTGTGAACAACGACTCTGACGTTGGCGATTTGCTCAAGGTCATCTTCTTGGAAGACTACAATGTCAGCAAAGCCGAGATCATCACCCCTGCTAGCGATATCTCTGAACACATCTCCACCGCTGGTACCGAGGCGTCGGGCACGAGCAACATGAAGTTCTGCTTGAACGGTGGCCTCATCATCGGTACCTGCGACGGTGCTAACGTAAGCATTTCACTCACCCATCTTGCAAATCCATCGGACTGACAGATTCTAGATCGAAATCACTCGCGAAATCGGCGAAGAAAACATCTTCCTCTTCGGCAACCTCGCCGAAGACGTCGAAGACCTGCGCCACGCCCATCTCTACAACCACTACGAGCTCGAGCCCAAGCTCGCGAAGGTCTTCGACGAGATCCACAAAGGCCGCTTCGGCGACGCGGGCGCCTTCTCCGCGCTGCTCAACGGCATCGTCGAGCACGGTGACTACTATCTCGTCTCGGACGACTTTGCGTCGTACGTGCAGACGCAGGAGCTGATTGATGAGGCGTACAAGGATAGCGAGGCGTGGACTACTAAGGCTATTCTGACGGTGGCGAGAATGGGCTTCTTCAGTAGTGATCGCTGCATTGATGAGTATGCGGAGAGTATTTGGAATATTGAACCGCTGGTGCAGAAAAAGGAGGAGGCTTAGATGGAGGCTAGCACTACTTAGATATATATGTAGATGAGCTTGGGTGGGTGGCTCAATTGATGGTGTGCTAGCGTTATCACTGGAAAATGATTAATCTGTTTGCGATGAGAACTGTGGATGTGTGTGAGGTGTGTGAGGTGTGTGTGCTGCTGTGTGTGCTGTGTGATTGAGATGGGATTAAGAGGCCTTTTGTGCTCTGAAGGATGCGGTGCTGGTGTTGGGTCTGAGGTGCACGATGTGTTACTAACAGCGCCCGGTGAGCACTGCGATTCTAGGGTGAATGAGGTGGAAAGTAGGTCGGTCGTTCTAGATGCTTTAGGGAGGTTGCGGTCCAGGAGTCCTATGTCTCAAATATGTACGTGACCGGGTCGAGAAGCCGAGAAGCCGAGAAGCTCAGCCTAAGTAGGAATAAGCAGTGAGCCTTACCATCCGGGAAGAAATGATAATGACGGGATGTTGTGAAATGTGCAGGAGCTCAGGCAAAGGCGTCCATACCTGAGGTCTGTATAACTGGTGCCTGGATTTCGTTGACGGTTGAATATGGTTGAGGTGGGGAAGGCTGGAGTGAGCTGAACTGGTGAGGCTGCGGTGCGACTCTTCATCGGAGCTAGAAATTGCAGTGCTGGTGCTTCGCTGATGATCTCGTTTGGGGAAGTGTAGTGTCGGGGAAAGTCGTTGTAGTTGGGAGCAAAGTAAGGCTAGAGTGAGTTTGCAGGCTGCAGTAGATGGAACTATTCGTTAGGTTGGAGCTTGCTGTTCTGTGATCCGCATACGCCATCAAGGCGGGGAGTGTTGTAGGCAATGCGGGAGTAGGCTTGCATGCTGCAACCGAACTCTTACGTGGGGCTAATAATTGCAGTGCAGTCGATGTTTGTAGCTCTGACGAATATTCTTTTCATCGGTGTCCTAGTATTCATCGTACGTACGCAGACATCCGCGCAGTAGATATGAATCATGTTTTGGGGGTTTGATAATATTTAAACCGGGATTGAGGTAGGGACTATGATTTAGAATATTAGGAGTGAGCGTGGGCTTTTCATCTAGTATACTTCTGTCCTTCTTTGGATTCGGCCTCCTTATCTGCGCTCGTGCTTACGCGTGTGATTCTTGTTACAGCTCGGTGTTCGGACATCTTATGCATGCGTATATATACAAAGAACTTATGGAAGTAGTTAGATACGAGGCTGGAGTGCGCTTGCAAGGCTGTATTGAAGTTCTTCGTCGGAATTGGCGGTCGCGTTGAGGAGACTCTATTAGAATGATAAGTCATGCTCGAGACTTCCACGCCACGGATCTTGCGTGATTCTCTAGCAAAGCCGCGTGGGTGAAAAAGGCGTCTCTGTTCGGCTGGATATTGCAGCGTGCCCGTGATGCAGACGGTGGCTGTGGGTAGGAGGAGTGATAGGTTCGCTTAGGCATGCCATGTGTGAAGTTGATGAGGGGGAAAGGTAGATAACGCTGGATGATTATCGCATGGCTGAGCAAAATATTGCGGAGGCTGGTAGGTATCGTCAGTTGAACAAGTGCAGCGGCTCTCACTGGACGGTTTTCATGGTAGGGTTGTTTAGTGTAGATCACCGGCGTTTCGCGACCGTGGAGTTGCCCTTCTTTGCTGTGCCTCCGGAGTCATCATGCCTGGTCGGCTGTGAAACGAATAAATGCGGGGTCAGGCCATTCTCGTGTGAGTGATAGGCTGGCTCCTACCTACCATAGGTACCTATATAAATACTTGCGTGGATTAAGTCCAGGCTTCCTTCACCATACCTCTAAAGTGATTTTTAGGACATAGAATATATCTCGGCATTCGAAACTTGGCGAATTTCGATCGAATTGCCGCTCTCGTCCGGGAGTCGTTGGCAGTCGCCCATTCAAATTTTCGTTGTTTTCGACGTCGCATCGGTGCCGTGGCCTAACAATGACGAGCATCGACACTTATAATTTGATTCAATCAGTCCTGCATCCGGAACTGTAGCATCGGTTCGTGGTCCCGATTTGCGAAAGGTCGGACAGCCCTTAGGGATACGCCATACAAACATCATCCGTCTTGGGAAGATTTGGATGCTGCGGTAAAATTTGGCTGCCCCATCTGAATTGCTGTCCAAAACGACAGTCTTCGGGCATGTCCTGACTTGTTCGATACGGGCTCAAGGCGGGGTCTGTGGATGACCCAGCATTCACCAATAAACTTTGAGATCAACTCGCGGGACCCCGTCTTCCAGAAAGAATTTTCCCTTGTGTCATCAAGTTACGAGTATACTGCTCAATCATTACATTTTGCGGCTTCATATGAGTATCCGAAGTGCACTGGCGACCCGGACGTAGCGAAACTGTACGTGCTTGGCTGGGCTATTGTATCAGAGAACATCAACTGTGTAGTCAAGCGACTAACTACCTCCCCCGAAGAATACTTGATCTTTTTGGAAACAGTATCGGTCTGCGACTTCCAGAGTTTCAGTAACGAGGAAAGGAGCAAGAAATATGCCACATTCAGCCATTGCTGGGGTGAAAATCCGCAATTCATTCGTTTGACGACAGAAAATATTGCTCAATTTTCGGAAGAGATCTCGTTCCAAGACCTTCCTCGCAATTTCCAAGATGCAGTCACACTGTGCAAGCGGATGCAAATACGATACCTCTGGATTGACTCCCTATGTATCATTCAGTCGGGAGAAGGGAGCATACAAGACTGGAACTTTCATGTTAACGAGATGCGGCGGATCTATCTGAATAGTTTACTTACCATCGCTGCCAGTCGCGCCAAAGATGCGGAGCAAGGCATGTTCACCGAACGCGATCCGAACACAATCATGCCGGTTGTACTGAAAACTTACACAGTGCCACTTGACTACAACTCGTCTTCTGAAACTCTTGTGTACGAGTTTGATTGTCAATCTGGCCACCACCTTTATGTTGAAGAGGGTGAAATTCTCCGATACAAGGAAGAGCCACTGTCTGAACGGGCCTGGGTTTTCCAGGAGCGCCTTCTCTCACCCCGCGTTGTACATTTTGGGAACAGTCAGGTTTTCTGGGAGTGCTCTGGAATGGAAGGTGTCTGCGAGAAATACCATATGGGTCTGAACCGGATAATTTGGGATTCATTTGACTCCGCGTTGCCAACAAGAGAGAAAATTTACAGCAATCCTCTCCTTGCGAAACTTCAAGCTTCGTGTTCCGGAAAAATTCATTATCATCAGCGAAAGGTGTTTGCGGAGCTGTATTGCTTCTACCGTTTCGTCCACGCTTACAGTAAATGCCAACTTACGTATCCGAACAAAGACAAGCTCGGAGCATTTGAAAGAGTTACTGAAAATTTCAGCACTCTACTAGAGGATTCATACATCACCGGGGTCGTTCGGAAACATATGCCCTATGCTCTATGTTGGCACAGGATTCAAAGAAGTCAGTTGGCAAAAACCCCGGAGCCCCTACAGTTTCCCTTCGTGGAGCTGGGCTAAAATAGATGATGTAATATCCATGCCGTTCTTTGAGCACATTGATGTTGGAGAAACTTTGGCGCAAGTCGTTCGGTTTGACTGCATGTACGAAAACAAATCATTTGTGCAGAATCACCTCAAGGGCGTCCGTTTGATACTTCGAGGCTATTTAATGGACATGCATCGAGACACAATGAGCTCGTAAAATGCGCCTTATTGGTGGCTTCACACCTTCGGAAGCCTTGGGGGGCCTTGGGAGTTGATGATAACCTTCGACGGAGATGTTGAAAGCTGCATACGGACTGACCTTTACTTTATGCCTATCTGAACACGGACTAGCGAATCTTTTGGTCCTGTCGGAATTATCCTGCATCGAACTTCGGCGAACTGGCACGAGCTGTTTGAGAGAGTTGGCTTCGGGAGGGTAAGGCCTGGGCACGGGACTATGCCGACCCCGAACGACCTTGAACAGGCTATGAAAAGCTCGTTCAATAACGAGCGAGATATAGAGTTAGTATAGAGCGGTATTGCAGAACCATGGAACGAATCAACTTGGAGCTTTGCAAGATTCGTGCAGCCGCCATGGAACGAGTACACTTTTTCTAACAGTCTATGCGTTGATAGGCAGCTTGAGCTTCAACAGCGTCTTTGCCGAGTGCCACCCAAGACTCGGATTCCTGCCACTCGTCAGTATCGAGCAGCAAAAGTTACGTTTATCTTAAAAGAATCGCCCCGGAACAGGAGTCACAAAGATATCTCACTATTCTCCTGTTTTTCTATACACAAAACCAAATCGTTTACCTCTACAGTTTGAGACTTCCATCACCCACTTCCTTAGGCATAACGAGACATCCACCGCGGTACATCTGTGCTCCACACAATTGTTATCAATTCACTATTATGTCCTCAATTTTCAGACTGCACGAAAGTATCAGCCTCACATGCACATTCCTCATTACCTTAAACCCTTTCCGACCTTATAGGAACCCATCTTCTATAATCACTACTCAAATCTAAGGCTAATCAGCCATATCAGAGTTTTCATTTATCGTTACCGACGACCTGAACAGATCAAACGACTTACATTAACAAAGAAACGCGATGACTTAACTAGTTAGTTAAGTCATGCACCACTCCTCCAAAGCCAAATCACCGAGCACCACCATTCCAGCACCAAACGCCCAGCGGAGAAAAAATAGGTGAGTATTACTTTATCAACACAATCCATAAGACCATCTAGCAGTGGACCTGTCTCTTAGTGCGCATGGCCGGCTGCCAGGCACAAATACCAGCTCGTCCCTCTACGTTACAACCCACACCGCAGCACACCAAATAGACTGATCTGGTCACCAAATAAACGGAAGGTGTATACTCTACGCAGAACAGACTCCTTACCTTAATACCACCACCGCCCACCCGCCAATGCACCCCAACAGCCACAGGCACAGCACACCACTTCCGTAACTCAACGCTTTAACTCATTATCTCACAGATGGGTGTACCCTGAATTTCCGCAAACCCCACCGTGAACGCGTCCACATCGAGCTTTCCTCTCATGTACAACACGTCGAACCCGGATATCACACGCCAGAACCAATCACTTACATTCCACGGAAGAACTTGCTTCGAAATTTGATTCTTGTTTGCTCGCTATCCAGATCCTATACGCAGCCGCTCAAAGCGCCCCCAGCGCTATGCAGTACACGCCCGTACGCCAACGCTTCAACGGTCATAAGCCAGCGGCGAACTACCAGCCCCATAGCAAAAGAACTATACAATAATTCGCCATCTGGCAATCATGCACAACAAGCCTCCGCCTCCGCCTCCGTCTCAGCAACAGTAATCACTCACCTCACCTCCTGCGGAAGCAAGGCCCTACGCCTCCACCCCCTCCACCTTTCTCAAAAACTCCTTCACGCGCCCGACATCCGCACCTTCAAGCGGATCACTATCCAGCGCCTGCACCAGCAAATCCAGCACGCTGTCCACCCTATCTTCGTCCACTTTCGTGCACAGCGACACGACTTTCCTGTACATGACTTCGAGCTGGCCGTCTTTCTCCTTCAGCATGCTGCTGCGCTCCGCAAGCTTGCGGTTCACTTTCGTGTACACTTCTAGCTTATTCCTCAGCGTAGCTATCGATGGGAGGCTAGCCAAGAGCGACGAGTTCGTTTGCGTGAGGAAAGCTGCGTCGGCGGGTAAGGGCGTATTTAGATAAGCGGGTCCGTCAGAGGCTTTGCGGATGAGAAGGTCGCCTGCGCCGAGCAGTTGGTTTGGCAGGTCTGAGGCTGAGATCGCGAGATTGGAGCCTTCGATGTCGGCGTAGCCGATCTGCCGTATTTGGTCAATGTTCGCGTCTGTGGAGACGGCGAGGCTCTTGCGTTGAAGATCAACCCAGCGTCTTAGATTGGATATGCGCTTTGCGCGGTCTTGTCGCGCGCGCATGCGTGAGCGCAGATTGTCTAGGCGTTGTGACTCTGTCTTCTGGAGGGCCGAGAGCTGCGCGATGGCTTCGTTGGTGCGATCAATAGTGTCTTGTTTGAGCCGTGCTTCTTGTGTAAATTGCATGCTTGCACTCTGCAAGAAGCTGTTCATGACTTCGGATTGTTAGCAGGACAGCTTTCAAGGACTATTTGCTGCACCTACGTGGTTGTATCTCCTTGCTGGTTTCCTCGACCTTACTCAACGGCGCTTTGCCTTTACTGGGGCTGCTGACCGCGGTAGGTAAGTCGGCATTTGCGTCGCTGCCAACACCAAAGTCTATAGGCCGAGTGCCTTTGTGGTTCGGTATTGTAGGATCCGCTTGAACTTCCATCAACTGTGATATTATATTCCTGTTACCTATTCTGGCTGCGAGGTTCAGCGCAGTGTTGCCAGCTTTATCCCGAGCGTTCACCATGTCTTGCATAAATCGCATCAGCCCGATAGGCTTGGGCCCATTGCCATTCCCTTCGTATGCGGAGTGGGTGGCGCCAATGTTACTTCGCACCAAGTACTCCAACAGAGCCTCGAGGTAGTACTTGCTTGATGCTGCGCGGCCTTTGATGGCGCAAGTAACAGCGATGTGGTGCAAGATGGTCCGACCTTGAGCATCGCGTAGTTCAATCAGCGGAGCCAAAATTTCAAGTGTTTCAGGAAAACAGCTATGATCCAAACTGTTGTTGACTGAAACGGCGCTCATCAATGGCGTCTGGCCCGCCGCATTGCCTCTGAACATGTTCGCGCCTTTAGATACCAGAAGACGCATCAGAGACACACGTGCCAATGTTGCTGCCCAGTGCAAAGCCGTGTTTGAACTGTTGTCAATGGGCATATCGAGGTCGGTCCCAGAGAGGTGCAGAATGGCGGGATGATGGCTAAAGTCTGTGCGTGACTGGTCGGCGAAAAGGTCGGTGAGCATAGCCTGTTTTTCCTCGGAAAGCTTGTCACTTGGGTGAGGTAACGGTGGTAATGCCGTGGGTACCTCGCCGTCGGGAGTGGTGACAGGCTGGCCTGTTTGATAGAACGACTCATTCGGCTCCGTGGGAGAGCCAGGGTCATACATTACTGCGTCGCCTCCGTTCGGCTGTGGTTGCAAAACTGGTTCGTCTTGAGACGGGCGCATCCTTTTCCGAGGTGGTTCCTGGATATCGTCCACACCTGTCCCATATGCTGAATCCGTGTGGCCATTCGTAGCGCCAAAACTGCGCTCAGATGCAAGGCTCGGAACGCTCTGCTGGCTGCTTGCGCGGAACGATTCCTGGCTTCCAATGGGATTTTGCGAAGGTCGACCTATGGATCTTCGTCCTTGTGAAGAACTCGCAGGACGAGGCGGGGCGGGCGAGTTGAGTCTGGCGACTTTGTTCATGGCGGCGAGAGCACTTGTGGCGGTTGATGATATGTTTGAAAAAAAGGTGCCACCCACACCCTGGCTCCCCGCGCGGCCGTCCATGCTCTGGGTGTAGAAGCGTTTTCTGTTTGCTGCCATGGCCTGCTCCTTGGTCGGCGTCTCAATGCCCTGTCCCTGATTCCCATCTGCACTGACATCGTAGTCCAGCAATGGGCGGAGGATATCCTCTACGCCGTACTGTCGACAGAACTCCCTCCCCCGGCGGTAGTTGATCCAGGTGCCCTGATACTTTCCGTAGCCACCCTGAACCTTTTCGTGCTCACCCGTCAATATCTCCTTTTCGAGCACCTTTGTGCGCTTGCCCTTGTCGACGCCTGCGACCTTGAGAATCTGAGTCGCGTTGAGCCATCCGTCGGAGCGCCGGCGCATGACGGCCACGCGATTCACCTCCATTTCGTACACGGAGACGCCCGAGTAGACGGCCTGGAGAGATTAGCAAACATGTAGAGCATGGTCCGCACCATGCGCACCGTGTATATCTGCGGCTTCTCCATCGAGTGCTGCTGGTAGCCCGGGTTGGCGTCGGAGAAAGAGCGGTTGAACGAGGGCGCGGCCATGGCACCGTGGGCGCCGTGCGGCGAGTGGGCATACATTTGGGGCTGCGACGACGAGCCCGAGGGGAAGGACTGAGCAGCCGACGGACGCGCGACTTGCATGCTGCCGCTGCTGCTGCGGAAAGCGGTGTGTGTGTGTGGAGCGATGCTCAGTCGGCGCGGCGCGGCGCAGCGCAGCCGGGACGTCACGATACAATACACGCTGCTGCAATGGGCGCTCGATTAGCTGGCACACGCGCGCGCACTGCGGGCTTCAATCTGGGCTGTCGGCGTGGGCTGCGGTGTGCGATTGCCCGCTGGGGTGGGGAAGCGGTCGCGATTGCCTTGGTGGAGCGGAGAGGGAAGGCGCGTCTTTCGTGCGCGTCCTGCAGCGCGCTGATTGGACGCGTCACTCGGTTCACAATCACCATCACTCTCCAGCCAGGTGCAGCACATCATCCATTCCTCATGCAGGTACAGCTACCGCCGCAGACCGTGTCCAGTCTCAAGTCTGTTCATCTGCTGCGCGCCCTGCTCCGCGAAGCCTCGTACCTTCCCGATGCGAACGCCCGCCAGTACTTCCGTCGCTACATTGTAAACCGCTTCAGAGCTTATCAGCCCGCCCAGAATGCCTCCTCTTCCTTACACGCAAAGGCCGTCGAGAAGCACCGCCACCGCTTTGGCAAGCGAAGGCACATCTCCGTCATCGAGCAGCGTACGCAGCTCATGCAGCGCAAGGCAAGGAAGGGGCTGAACTACCTGCGCCTCGCGAATCTGGGACACTATCGATGTCTGCGGAAGATACTGTACTTCACGTATGGTCGCATTGGGACGCGAAAATATGTTTTGCTGGACCATCTGTTGCGCCCAGACGATCCAACCGCTGTGCAGGAGCCGTCCCCGTTGCAGAAGCTCTACTACAGCAACGAACGCTTCCTCTCGTTCTTCGACGCGCCCAAAAAATCCAAATCTGATAGTTACAGCATCCACATCTCGGATCGTTATTCCAGACTCAGGACAGCCATCAAGGCACAGCATCACAAGGAAGTCGCCCTAAATCGCGAACTCAAACGCTCCTACCTCCTGACACCCATCAACAACATCTGGGAACGTCCGATGCCAATAAAGCGAGCTCGCAATAATGTGCGGAGATGGTATGCCGAGACAATGACGAGACTACTGCCACCCCTCCCGACTGAGGAATTCGAATTCGTCAAAGCCATGGCCGAGGGGACAAAACGACCAAGCTTCGTCAAGCGCCGTTCACCTGCTATCGAGCTTCGCCCTGTAGAGGAGGTACCGGAAGTGGAGCAGTTCACGAAGCTCGTACAAGACGCCCTCGCTCTAGAAAAACCGAGCAGGTTTGACGCACGAGCGGACACCCTTCGTCCAAACCGCCGCCTCATGAGACGCCTCTATACCGACCTGCTGGGATTCTGCAGCAAGTTGGAGTGGAATGAAAGCTTCAAGAAGTGGGAGTCTGTATGGGGCAACCGTCTACAAGGAATCAACTCTCAGGTCAGCTCTGAGGCAGCTGATCTTTTCGCCGGAGTAGATGCCAGTGGCAAAGTGCCCCAGCAGCAGTCCGAACTCCACGATGTAGCAGCTCAAAAACACAACGCGGATCTCAAAGCCCGTCTCAAAGACTACCAGAAGAGCAAGCCCAAGAAAGAGAGGCATACGACCTTGCCATTCTACACCGAGTTCTTGCCTCCGGACCACCCTATCCGCAAAGCAGCGGGTGCGAATTAGGAACAGAAAGGAAGGGACCGATCGGCAAGTGGGGCAGGAGTACCCCTCGCAAAAACGGTCGTGCCGACAACACGACCCGGGCGGACGACATAGGGCGCGAAAAGTGCACACCACCAAGCACACGAATTCTTCTCCAAATAAATAGTCTTGGGATTGCCAGACTCACAATTCTGCCGCGCAACGCAAACCATCAATCATGGCGTCCGACGGATACACAATCCGCCACGCGACGCGTGAAGGTACGTGCGAGATACCAAGCTCTAGACATACCCGTGACACCGTCACTCCAGCTGATACACTGATAACGCATGGTGTATAGGCCGATTCCTTTTCCTATAACTCTGATATTGCAGCATTTCTAACGTCTTGCATAGATGTCGACACCATCTACTCCCTCATCCACGAGCTCGCCGACTACGAAAAGGCAGCTTCATCCGTAAAGGCCACGCCCGAGATCCTTGCGAAAACGCTCGCATTCCATGACCCTTCCGCACCTGACTCCTTCACGCCCGGCTACGCGCGCACCTTCTTGCTCATCGCTCCCGACAACGAGGTCGCTGGCATGGCTCTTTACTTCTACAATTACAGCACCTGGACTGGGGTACCTGGTGTATATCTTGAAGACCTTTTCGTCAAGCCCAAGTACAGGAAGAGGGGCTACGGCAAAGCGTTGATAAAGGCATGCGCGAAGGAAGTCATCCGGATCAACGGACAAAGGCTGGAATGGAGTTGTTTGGACTGGAACACGCCGAGTCTGAAGTTCTATGAAAGTTTGGGTGCGACACGGAAGAAGGAATGGGTTGGACTACGAGTAGAGGGTGAGGCTTTGCGGAAGTTAGCGGCTTAGCTATCGAAGAGTTGTCGGTCGCGGCTAGGCCTCGCGTCTGCAGTGCCCCTCTCATCAATAAAACACAGCTTGGCGGCGTTCATCTCTCGCCCTGGTCACCTACCCTGGTCCCCTTATCCTAGCTTGGTGTTCTTGTATGACCGCCAAGTGACGGAAAGATCCACAAATCCTAGAATCGCATCACGCGTGGCCATTCACCATCCCACGCCCCAAGGAAATATTCCTAAACCCACCAAACAAAGGGGCGGAAAGTGACATGGGGAAACCCGACCATGATTGCATTTCGGCGGTGGGCCGCTTTGGTAATTTGTCCGCGCCCGGAACATGTTTCCGAAACACTGGGTGCACGCTAAAGGGCTTTTGGGGTCTAAACACGTCGACGCACAGCCCTTACCCGTTGATAGCGTGTCGCCCTATCGGTTTGACAACGGCAAACAACAACCTGGAACATTTTGAACCCCTGTTTTCACGATGAAGGCCAGAGGCGAAAAATTGCTAACGGAGTAATTACTGCACAGGTTGATTGCGTGCAAAGGAGGCTGCAATTTGCCGTGTACATAAGAGATGCTGTAGTTATCCCTCGATGAAAGGGTTTTGTTGATCCACAGATACATTCACTCTTTTACATTGTTCAAGTCCTATCTATTGCTCAGTGAGCGTCCATTCTTTATCATTTATATCTACGTTTCGCGAACATGAAGTTCGCTGCTGCTCTCGCGCTTGCGGGCGCCATGGCGGTCGATGCCGCTGTACTTGGAGAGCGGGCTGCGTACGCCGTCAAGGGCAAGCCTGAAGGTTAGTTTGTTTTGACTTGTTGAGACTTGCTTGATATAAGATCGCAAATACTGACTCGTCAATTAGGTTTCGCTACCGGCACCACTGGAGGTGGAAGCGCTGCCTGCGTCGTCCCATCCTCCACCGCCCAACTGAAGACCTGGCTTGCTGACAACGTTGCCCGTTGCATCGTTCTTGACAAGGGTAAGTCTCCCGAATACAATACGATTTTCTCTTTCTTCGTTTGGACGCTAGAATCCTATGTTCGAGTCAGGGAGACATCCGTTGATTACCATACCTACACCTATGAGACAGACGCTGATTCCTGTGAACAGAGTTCAACTTCAAGGGCTCCGAGGGCAGTGTCACCGAGAACGGATGTCGGCCCGCCTCGAACAAATGCCCCGGCAAGGGTGGACAGGATGCTATCAACAAGGCCAGCTGGTGCACCAACGGCAACGCCGGTGCGGGCGTGACGACCATCAAGGTCACGTACGACAAGGCAGGTGTCGCCGGCCTCACTGTCGGTTCCAACAAGTCCATCATCGGTGTGGGTTCCAAGGGTGTCCTCCGTGGAAAGGGTCTCCGCATCGCCAACGGCGCAAAGAATGTCATCATCCAGAACATCCACATTACCGAGCTGAACCCTCAGTACATTTGGGGTGGTGATGCCATCACTTTGGACGGGACGGACTTAGTTTGGATCGGTAAGCCCTCCGCTTCCTCGCTCCTTTCTACCAGATCAACAACAAAACACGGCTAACACCTCCGACTGTCTAGACCACAACAAGTTCTCCCTCATCGGCCGCCAGATGATCGTCCTTGGCAACGGCGCCTCCAACCGCGTGACCATCAGCAACAACGAGTTCGACGGCGTCACCTCCTGGTCCGCGACCTGCGACGGTCGCCACTACTGGGCCATCTACCTGACCGGCTCCAGCGACCTCGTCACCATGAAGGGCAACTACATCCACCACACGTCGGGCCGCTCGCCCAAGACCGGTGGCAACTCGCTCATCCACGCCGTCAACAACTACTGGTACGCCAACTCCGGCCACGCCTTCGACAACGGCGCCGGAGCCAACGTCATCGCCGAAGGCAACGTGTTCCAGAACGTCGTCACCCCGCTGCTCGAGAACAAGGGCCAATTTTTCGGCGGCCCGAGCACCGCCGCGAACGCGGTTTGCGCGGCAAACTTGGGACATACCTGCGTGACGAACTCTTTCGGCTCCTCGGGCACGCTTGGTGGAACGAACACTGGTTTCCTTGCCAAATTCAAGGGCAAGTCTGTCGCCAGTGTGTCTGCGGCGAGCACTGCTCCTTCGACGAAGGCTGGTGTTGGCAAGATCTAAAGTGGGGAAGATGGGTTCTGTTGAATTTAATTCTCTCGGGCTTTGTGCCATACTTGTGGATGCTCACGGCTGCGGCGGTGCAGGTTAGTGTGTAGTGTCCAGTTTGCAGTTTGTAAATACTTCTTCTATTCTTCATCTACATTAATCGAATCAATTAATTTGGCTTGCCATCCGACGTCTATGACTTCCAGGAAGTGTGGAAATAACATACCCATCAACTGAAGCTGATGAATCGGCGTATGTTCATTGGTAGTGAATATTTGTTCTCCTGAGAACTAGGATCAATAGCGGAATCGATGTTCGAGAGGCCGAGTGAGGAAGTGTGGACAGAAGTGGAAAGCGAGGCTGTTATGCGCGGAGCAGCAATGAGATCAGCACGAGGATGACGGTGACCGTGAGGACTACACGACAGGAGAAGTGTCACATCGCATCCTGGAGCTCTTGCACCTTCTCGGTATCCTCTCCGCTTTGTGTGCGAAGTGTCGTCGGCCACTCTCCTTCCCAGTATTCGCGCCCTGGAAGTCCAGGCGAGGTAAATACATCGATGATATTCGTCTGTGAGTCATAAAGGTCGAACTTCGGTAGTTCTATCGACTCGTAAGCAATCTCCTCCGGTAGCCATCGTACTATACTGTCGACCGGAATCTGCCCGACAAGTGCCAGTCCCACGATATCATCTGCTTCTGCTAGATCTGCTAGCGTTCCGTTGAGCCATTGATAACTCGCGAAGTCTGCAATCCAATCCGCAGGACGAGATGGATGCCGTCCGACGTCGTATTTCCGATACGTGTACAAGTACTCGATGTGCAGTGCACGGTGACCATCAGGGTCAATCGCCTGATACTGGTGGAATAGCAGCCGGGCAGCTAAGCTAGCGAATAGAAGTATCTGAGGCAGATCCGTGCGAATGCCAGCTTTCAAAGACTCTGGACGGTGGTTGCTGCTAAGGTAGCCAGAGAGGTGCTCCCGGGCCGGGTCACAAAGCTCGGCGAGACTCGCAACATCTGTCCCGTTCTTCTTGGCCAGGAACTGTTCCACGATGATGCCGATGCCGAATTCGAGCAGGTACAAGGAATATAGATCATCGGTTCCGATGATTTTAGGCCGCTTTTCGAGAATGAAGTTTTCCAGCGTTCGTGTGATGGTTGGGGCCGCTCCGTGGTTGATTTGTTTGGAGACGGCGAGGATGGAGGTGGTTGTCGTCGGGCGGAGAAGTATGAGTGGTCCTCACTTTCCTGCGGTGCCCAGGGGAACTTGCTTGAGTTCTCGTGGAACTTGTTCGTAGACCATGAGACGCAGCTCTATGGGAGGGCCATGAAGGGAAACGGCTTTGGAGAAGTTGACTGTTTTGAGGTGAAGATGCTCTTCATCATTGACATCATTGACATAATTTTCCCTGATGCTTGGGGAAGTAGAACCGAAGAGTGTGGAGTTGGTCGTGAACTCGGGGAGGCAGGGGTCTTATGTGGCGGAGAGAAGACGCCAAGATGGACTTCCAGTTGGCGCGGCCACGATATCTTTCACTGAATTGTATAGATCGGTCGGCTCTGACCAGATTTGGCTATGGTGAAAAAGCGTAGGGCTAGGACCCCTAACTAGTCAAAAAGCAGGGGCATTATATCCTAGTGTGTTACGGTGTGCCCTTCCGTTGTTGTAGTTATCGTCGCGTTTCTTGGTTGCTGCGTGTCGCATGACATCTGGATCTATTCATGTCGGAAGACAATAACAGAAAAGCTTGACCCAGCTGCGATCAGCAAACGCATTTTGGTTTATGCAAACAACCAAACAGCTCTATATTTAAAAGCTCAACATGTCTCGCCCCCAGCTCGGAATAGAGTATCCATCTATTAGCTTTCGTGAGCAACGCTCGCGAGTAAAATCGTCGCAGTTCGGCCTCGCCGATAGTTATTGTCTACGCTCGAAGTATCTATCATCGCCGTGTATAAAATGGTTTTTACTGTTTTCCGAAACGCAAATACACGCAAGCTGTTTCCTGGTTGTGCCGTGAGTGTACGATGTTCACTTGATAGTGCGGTTGAAAATGCTTTATCCAGGAAACATCGTGAGAGCACGTATATAAGGACTAACTGTGATAGTCAACCTCAAGAAGAACAAGCCCCACGTAGCCTTCCATCGTCACTTGCCTGGCATACACCCAACTTCACCCAGACACGACCAAAAAAACGCAATCACAATCAGACCCAAAGACAGCAGACGAACAGCCTTGTTTCGCATCAAAAGTTACAGCGAAACACACTCCCATAGTTGAGCTCAGCCTGTACGTATATATCTCTTCGAATTCTCCCGAAATTGTCACCCAGTGCTCCTATGGCGGAGTACCCTGCTGTTCGTAGCGTTGGGTTTCACACCGACCACAACGAGCTACAGCTCGAGGAGCGCCTCCAATCAATAGTAGACTATCACAACTCCCAGGCGACAAACATTAAGCAGCTTATTTCCCACAACTACTTCACGGTCACTGTAATAGACCCGCCGTCAAAATCTTTGGCGCTCTTGCAGGACCTGCATCGCTCCGCCGTCGCAACGCTCATCTGCGAGACTCCTACCGCCCAGAAGCACTCCATGCCCATACCTATCGCCCCGCAAGCCTTTGGTACTGGGCCAGAACAGCGGTGGGCGGGCCTCTCGCCCGCCGAAATCCGCGCTGGTCCCATCCGCGAAGAATCCGACGTCCACCAGGCCGAGAAAGAAATCGAAGCCAAGGTCATACGCCGGAGAATTAGCATGAACGTGAAGAACGGAAGGGCATATTTCGCGCGAGACTGAGTTGGCCGCCCTGCAAGAGTACGGCCAGGAGTGGCTGGAGACCTTGGAGGGTTTGGGCGAGGAAGATGACAGTGCTGTTTTCACCCGGGATATGGAGGTAGAAACGGACAGCGACGTGAAATGGCGGACGGAAGCGACGACGAGGAGACGGAGGAAGTGGATGACCACGATGACGACGAATATCAAGGTGAGTCAGAAGACTTCTCCGAGTGGGAAGACCCTGACGACCATGATTATGAGTCCCTAACTTACCCCTTTCTAGATGAGGACTGAAGCTCGAGCTCGATGTCGTCGGGGGACCCTGTTGGCATCCACCTCTACCAGGACATAACGAGCTTTTTCACCTTCGAACATCGAATTACAGGATGAGTGATGTAGTAATTTCTCAGCTGCTGTAAATTCAAACAATACATCTCCTTTGGCAAATTATATTCCAATGTGAAGTGAAGTGACAGTGATGTGCGACGTAGACGTCATGCGACATTTACCTCCAACACCTCGGCACGTCAGAACCAAGACGCGCTAGCCGTTAGTGTCGCGGCGCGGTGCCCCCAGCCTCCCCTCCAAAGTCGAACGAACAAGCGCTCGCCAAATGATTTTTCGAGTATTCAATCTTCTCGTATCGGCGAGCGCGCGCCAGGGGCACAGCAGTCTGCAGTCATTGGGACCTCCATTTTGCCTCTCCCAAGCCCCATGCGCCCTCACCGCACGCGTCTCCGCCCTATTTTTGTTTTAGTATACCCTTCTATTACTGTAAGTATTACGTTTCTTGCTTGATATTTATTACATGATCTATTTAGCTCTTTAGTGACGATAAAATCAAAGCTCGAAAGCTCGACATAGGACACCACTCACCGACTTCAGTTAAACAAATGTTTCCGAGCAGACGCTTACGCCGCATTCCTTCGAGGATCAAGCTCCTAGGACTTTAATCTAAATATTACCTATAGCCTATGTTGAAAGCTGCCGGAATCACTCCGAAATCCTTTCGTGTTAGAGAACGTCCAATAGCGGGACTACCTACGGTACTGTTTGTTGGCAGGTTCATTGATGATTTCTGGATCTTGACACTGATTGGGCATCTCAAACGCAAGAGTAAAGATAGGCCGCGACATTTTACCAGCATGATGTTTGTTACCCACTCCAGGACTGGGCTGTGTGCCATTGGATGTTGATAATGATTAAAGAGAGGGTGAGCTACGGACGCGACCCTTACACGCATTCAACTCTGTATCTTAGCTTTGCGACTCTCCAGTTCGGCTGCTTACAAATTCTACAATGGCTCGCATAGTAGACGTGCTAATCATCGGCGGTGGCCCCGCAGGCCTCACGGCGGCGTCTATTCTCGCACGCCAGGTCATTACCTGCGTCATTTTCGACAATGGAACGTATCGAAACAAATTGAGCAACGAAATGCATACTGTTCTGACTGCAGAAAACGGCAGTCCGGAAGCGTTCCGTGCTAAAGCCCGACAGGAATTGCTTCAGAAGTACGAGACAATCGCGTTCCAGGACACAACCATCGCCAAGGTGACTAAGTTAGAAGGAGGTTTCGAGGCTGAAGACCGCGACGGGACCAAGTGGCAGGGAAAGAAGCTTATCTTGGCAACGGGCGTTGAAGATATATTTCCTGCGATCGAGGGCTATGCTGAGTGTTGGGCTGTCGGCATGTACGTATTTCCAATCTACAAGTCCGTGCTGTGGGTTCATTTGAACTGAACTACCGCAGCTATCACTGCATATTCTGCAAAGGCTTCGAGGACCGCGGCGCAGATTCATGCGGCCTCCTTGCTATCGACAAGCCCATGAATATTCAACACGCTATGAATGCCGCCCGAATGGCAAGCCAATTTTCGAAAAGGGTCGTCTTCTACACCAACGGGGATGAAGCGTTGGCAGCACAATTTGTTGCAGTCTTTCCCAGTGCACCTGTCTTCAGCAGCGACTCCCGTAAGATCGCCAAACTCGTCAAAGGGCCCTCCGGAGGCCAAGTCATTATCCACTTTGAGAATGGAATGCAAACTACAGAGGGTTTCATCTTCCATAAACCGTTAACCAAAGCGAAGGGACCATTCGCCGAACAACTAGGCTTGGAGACCACGCCGGAGGGTGATCTGGTCGTCAAACCACCCTTTGCGCAAACAAGTGACAAAGACGTGTTTGCTGCAGGAGACAATGCCAGCCTGTTCAAGATGGTGACCGTTGCTATGCACATGGGAGGTCTAGCTGGTGCACAGGTGGCTTCGCGGCTCGCTGCGGAGAAACTGGGGCAGACCAGCTTGTTTTGAAGGTGCTTTGACCTGGGCGGCTGCTCTTAAAACTTGCATCAGCTGTTCTCTTCGCACAGTGCAATTGCTACATATGCTACCTACAGTCAACAGGGAAGTAACACAGACCTAGCACTCCAGCGCTCTTACTTTCATGATAGCGAATTGAGTCTTGAACCCAAGGCACCTCCATTCATATATCTGTGATTCCCGGTGATTACGAGGCGCAAAAGTGGATTTTCGTGACGCCATCGTCAAGAAACCTGCGTGTAGGAAATCGATTCATTTCAGGTAGATCACTCAATGGGTGGAGAATGAATGCTTTTTACATGTTGTTTTGAAGCGCCCATCATCAGAAAACTCCTTGACAAAGGTATCGCGATATGTTCTCTGGTCCAATTAACAGGATAGGACGTTATAATGCGAAGGCATGGGGAAACAGCGGGGCGCGGGGTAGCCGTGTTGACACTTACGGAAGGATGACGGAATTCCCGTGTGACCCTGCATTAGACCATCTTGCGACAACAGTACTTGAGCATCAATCTCCGCAGAAAAGCATTGAGATGCATCTGACTGACGATCATCATGCGGCTAGACCCTAATGGTGACGCTGCGAGCTTCCCCAAGCGCACTGCTCTTCCAAACGTCGCGGGGACGCCTGACGGAGCGGCGTGGTTCTGGGGCGGAAGCGATGAGGTACGTCTCAATGGCCCCTACAAGGTATATTCAATGGCTTACAATCGATGGTAGCTGGGAAGACTGAATCTGCTTACCCCAGAACGCATACGCAAATCCACGCAAGACGTACAAACCGGCGAAGTCGTTTCACTGAACTTACCCCTCGACGTGCCTCGTCCGCCCATCTTCGACCGCCAACCAATACAGCATCAGATACACTCTACAGCACCCAATACACTCGACGATACTTATGCCATGAATACGCAATCATCTAGTCAGTGGGATGGGTTCCGACATTTTGCTGACCCTCGGACGGGCTATTTCTACAACGGCGTCATATCACAGGAAATACTTGGAGATGAGGACGAGGATATTGAAGAGACAGGAAAGCTGGGCATTGACGCATGGGCGAGGCATGGCATCGTAGGTCGCGGTGTACTACTAGACGTCTTCCGGTGGGCGAAGGAGTCCGGCAAGGAATACGATCCGTTCTCAAGGCACGAGATCACAGTCGAGGATCTTCAAGCGTGCGCAAAGAAGCAAGGCGTATCCTTCCGGACCGGCGACATTCTTCTTATCCGTACTGGCTGGCTGCAACACTACTTCTCCCTGTCAGCGGGTTCTCAGGACGATCGCTCGAAACAGTCGTCCTCACAAAAGCAGTATGCAGGCCTTGCAGCTTCTTCATCGATGAAAGATTTTCTCCATAATAATTATTTTGCTGCTGCTGCGTCTGACAACGCGAACTTTGAGGTGTGGCCACCAGAAAGTGCTCAAGAGTGCTTGCACGCAAGCATGCTTCCACTATGGGGAATGCCTATCGGGGAGTTGTGGAATCTGGAGGCGCTAAGCGACAAATGTGTCGCGCAAAGAAGATGGACATTCTTGCTGACCAGCTCGCCTGGAAATGTACCGGGTGGTGTTGGAAGTCCTCCAAATGCGTTAGCGATATTCTGATTTGGTCTTCATTGTTGGCAGGACGAGCAGCACGCTCAACTAGAATACACGATGGTGTTCTTTTAGCTTTTTCAGCTACCGTTTCACGGCCAATCGAAGGACCTGCCACCTCAGTCGCACACTGCCTCGCCATAGCCAGAAAGTTTCCTTCTCGATACCTCGATATGCGCTTGCACGGAAGTCAGGAGATATGCAGAACCGAATTTCGTGCATAGAGATGGAGCAGCGACGACTACCTACTGTTTCGGCGATAAGTGAATGGGCCTTTGGGGCCCATTTGACGGGCTGGAGGTTGAATCAGCTCCATAGGAACATACATGATGTATCATCTTCCTATCTTGCCCCATCGAAAGGTCAAATCAGAGCCGTTCGGTTGTGGTGGTGCCCCTGGAAAACTCCGCCCTGTGCTGACCCCCGCTAAACCACATCAGGTATGATACATGAATGGTTCAGTCGCATGTCGTCATCGTTAGGTATCCAGTCTTGGCCATGATACACTCCCAATTCGGAATGATGCCCAAAGTCACAGCCACAGCCACAGCCTCACCATCGCGAACAGGTCGTGTTCAGCGTGTATTTATGGACGTACGCGGAATCAGATTCGCGATATAAGAGCGAGCGACCGAACATTTCATTTCATCATACACCGTCTCATTATCCCTTTCATCACTATCTTGCCAATTCATTAAACATTTCCAACAAATTCTTTAGGCTCTACATTCTAAGACCACAGTTAACAGTCAACCATGTCTCCACCGCCACCCAGTCCACTCCCGGCACTACCTGCGCCGGGTATCACCCTTCACAGCCCACACTACATCGCACATGATCCAACGCTCCTTCACCTCAAGGAATCCAGCGGAAACTGGTCGAATAAATATGCCGTCACCATTACACAACAGGGCGCACCGTATCTTGAGGCACGCGAAGAGCAGCGTCGCGAGATGGTGTTCCGAACAACGGCCGGCGAAGAAGTGCTGCGTGTCGTAAAACAGGTGCACAAATGGTGTGGTCGAGGCGAGGAGTACCATGGCATGCGACCAGATGGAAGCGAGGCATGGCACGTGAAGTTGCATCGCAGACTGACCGGAACGGATTATCGTACGTATACCTACTCTTGTGGAGCGCAACATCGGATTCTAACTTTTCCAGGCCTGACGATCTTCCCCACTCCGTACGACGAGCAGACAATGCTTGTGCAGAACAAGGTTCTTGAACAAGAGAAGGGGATCTTGTGGAATGGATACGTGGCTGCAACCATGTCGATGCACGAGAAGTGGAAGCATATGCACCGTGAAGATATTCTGAACATCGCGCCGGGAATGGATATCTTGCTGGCTCTGGGTGTGTGCTATGTGCGATACGACAAGCAGCAGACGGATGCGAAGACCGCGGCGGCGAGTACATAGGCGGCGAACGCCGGTGCGACTGCAGCTGTATCTGCGGTTTAGTAGAGGCATAGGATAGGAACGTTTTTAGCGTCTTCAGCGAGCGCGGCGTTAGTTGGAACAACTTCTTGGTGATCAAGGGATTTAGATCGACTGGTTGGTTGAGACAATATGTATACACTGCATCAACGTTGAGCAATGATCGTGCTAGTCACAGGACATCTGTACCATCTCCGTTCGCTCTTCGGCGGCGTCGACGGTCGAATTAGGTCTGTGCTGGAATAATTCTCGTCTCTCAAGAACTCGGTACTCGGAAGAGCCGTCAAGTCACTATTATTGCTCCCACAGCTGGAATAGGCTTGAGCGGTGGGTTCCGGTTCCGAAACGAAGCCCATCTCTACATCCTGGGAAGCTCGCGGAAACTATTCGATAACCGGCGGCGTGTACGTCCGTATATGGGAAAAGTTCATGCGCTCAGATCCATGGTTGCTGCCCAGTCTCCGATGAGTCTTCGTTCGGGGCGGCGATGGGCCAGACCAGGGTCTTGGACCCCAACCCGCGGGCCATCCCATAGAAGCTGCTGAATTGGAACCGTCGCAATGGGCCATTTCCGAAAGACGCATCTAAACCGACTGTCTCTTCGCCTTGACTTGTGCAGGTATCGCCTGGGGCATGGATTTCGGGTACATAATCTGCGGGGTCGTTGGATTAGTCGTGTTGCGCGAGCGGTTCGCTGAGGAGAAGATGCTGTGTAGGAACATTTTGACGAGTAGGATGCGTATGGCAGGGAGCGAGACGCAGGCGAAGGCGCACGAGAGCTCAACTTCGGACCAAATCGTGATAGGGACGTAGTCCCACGTAGGGTCGATCGTTGTCTTGAAGGTCAAAAGAGACTGGAGACGAATGAAGGTTGCAATGCATCCGCTAAATGAGTTAGCAAATTTCTCAGGGAGGCTTGGGCTGTAACAGGGCCTACAAAGTCCCTAGAGCAAACATCAAGCCGCAGCGATCTTGCAATGACGCACCATCCTCAGCTGGCGTATGCAAGTCACCGGGAATATGAGCAAAATGATGTCCTGGGCAATCGCTGACGCGGAATTGGCGAAGGCCAAAGCAGTGATGTTGATGCAGCGTCCCTGAACATCTCTGTCCCAGAAGGCTTTGATTGGCCAGCAGTTGAAAATCGTAAGAAGGCAAATAACCAGAGAGTTGACTATGATCCATGCGAGGATGACATACGCTATTCTCTGGATCCGCGGTTCTGGGAAGATTTCAAGGTAAAATAAGACCAAAGAGCATTTGGTCATACCTAAAACAATAACGTATGTCCACCATGAGATATAAACTATCAACGTTAGCACTGCTACCTAGTAAGACGAGGACATTTTTACATTAAAGAAAGTTTGACGTAGTTCACCAGGTTACAGGTTCCACAAATGCTCGCCGAAGCCGATATTGGTTGCTAATGGTGTGGTCAGTGTAGCCCCCTCGATATGGTAGTTCAATGCCACTTACTCTTCAGGATGCACGCAACAGGTACCGCAGCTAGAATGACTGCAACAAGAATGATCCAGTCGTCCATCCGGATCCTCTTGGTGATCACCTTCCCAACAAGCCGTAAAAGTACGAAAAGGACGGCAATCGGGTAAGTGATACTTGCGTACAGAAGCACATCGTATGTCTTGGAAGCCTCGGAGAGGCCGCACATATCATCCTGGACCTTTGCGAACCCTGATGCGCAGTTACGTCAGCGATAGATGTTGTTGTGGCTTATTTGGTCGCATACCGAAGCCGTCATCCACTGTGCAGTTCACAAGCATACATGCTGTCATTGATTTAAACAGGGAATCGCTGCCACACTGGCATTGAAGATTACCGAGTGCACACCCGGAATCAGGTACTTTGAGTTGCAGGCAGTTCAGCTACTGGCGTAACAGCGGTTAAATTCCTTGCTCTCCGACGTTCACACTTGCACTACAGGGCGGAATGTCTGCCATTCCGAGTTCACGCGACCGTACGCCTAAATCAAACCCTTTGACGCTCCCCAACATCAGAAGGCATATAACAGCGACAATACCAGCGCACGGAAACCCATGTTTTTTGAACAAACAGCATTTCAGTCTGTAACACAGGGACGGAAGACCCCAATAATGTATTTTTCGACATCGTCTCGAGAACAAACGAACAGGCTGGAAGCTTTGGTGGAGGCAGGCGTCGAAAGTTTGGCTGACTGTCGCACGCATCGTATTTCTGATAAACTTCACACGGGCGAAACTCTTTCATTGAAACAATGGCTGGAGCGAATCACAGGCCCGGCGGACGACGGCAGCGGTGCAGCCACCCGGCGCCAAAATGAGCTAGAGAAAGTCGGGTAGCCCATAGGCGCACCAATCTCGACAATGGACCCAGAACACAGGCAGGAACGAGGTCATGTTGTAGGACCATCCGCCGTAATACTGCATCCAACACATCTTTCTCCACGAACATACACCTTATCTCGAATCGTCCCTTCAAGATCTTGACTAGCCTGCTTGCGGTAACAGTTTCAGTATCCCAGCCTAGCTCGAGAAGAGTCTGAGTTATCGCTTTACAATCCTGCGTCGCGGTGGAGAGGAGCGCCTCGTAGAGTCTGCCTTCACGTATCTGCGATAGTTCGATCGCAGTCAGACGGGCCCACAGAAGTTTGAAAACGTGAACTTCCCCATATTTGACTCTTTGTTCAAGGAGTTATATGTGCGAGTCCAGGTGCAAGAAGCCGGAGTTGACGAAATATGCGACTACGGAGTAGCGCCTGTTTTTCATGGCGAAGGTCGCTATTCGAACCATTTATTTTGGGACATCGTGCTGTTCCCGTTGTGAAAGAGTAGCTCCATCACAGTCTTTTTTCATCTCGAGAGAATATTCAAGCAAGTGCATTTATGCATCCGTAAACGGGTTTACCGTAAAAAGGCCTCTAAGTTGACCGGATTCCATCCACTTATTGAGTGTCATGTCGATGATAGTATGATAGCTTCCTCGCAGGACAAGTTCTAGTGTCCATGTCACGTCAACCAATGTATTTGTAGGTCGAGAACCGTGCTCCTCAAAACTCTTGCGCAGAATGACTTCTACAATTGCTTCTGCGCGCGCTCCGAAAGCTTTGGGCAAGAGAGAGGGATGGGCCGAAAGGTTCATCGAGTCGACCTAGCGTAATAGCTATTAGTGGACACTTTCGGGCATGCAGTTAGGCTGGAGACAAACCTATTTCGTGAAAGTATGCTAGTAGGTGGCCTTCGTTGGCTTCGAAAAGATGCGTGCAAATCCCTTTCCTGTTGAAGAAATTGAAAGTTCGCTTGATTCTTCTTAGGCCCTTTTTCGCAACTTGTCGATAGAGCTCTTTTAATGCTGGGGGCCGTGGTTGAACTTGAAGTTCAGCCTCTAAAAAGTTGTCCAGAACGTCTTGGCTATCCGTTGCTAGAGCCGCGAAGAGAGGAAGACCATAGCGATGAGGCGTGATGTCAATGTAGGCCAGTACGCAGTCCAGTCGACTGCAAAGATTCGCTGCATTCCTTTCTGCCAGCATGTATAAGAGGCTACCACTATGTATCTTGCGGTACTCTCGAACGTCGTGCTTTTCAAACAAATTGGTGTACATGGCCCAGGGAGATAGGGAAAATGATGCGAGGAACGCGCCCTGATCAATACCGCTGCTTTGAGCTAGGTTGGCGTAGAGTAGGAGGTTCTGTGTCGCATGTTCCAGAAACGGCCATTGTTCCACGGCGCTATCAACATTCAAGGCTGAAAACTCTGGTACGCTTACCGGAAGCTCTACTGGTCGAAGAAGAAATCGCGATATGATGTCGAGGTAGTCATAACAGCATGTTTTGAGTCGGTCACAGCTTTGTGCATGGCCTTGTTCGTGAGATCAGAGCTGATGCTAGCTAATCCGTTTTCCTTGAGCAGAAAATCTCTCACCGACTCATGGATGAACTGAACCCTGGGTTACTTTGACTTTGTAATCTCGGTCAGTACTTTCGATTGATTGAGCAAGGATCTGCTCATGTTGTCCAACGTCAATTCCTGCGCATCCCAAGGGCCGACAGCATCAGGTGATGTACCAGAGAGTATTGCAAAGTACAATTCCGCTGGGCTCATGGGTTTTGCTGAGAATAATACCCATTGGAGACATAGTAGTAGCCCATCCATGTTATCATTGTCTCGAGTAAAGATGTCGTCAAAAAGAGTGTGCAAGTCTCTTGGAAGCGCCTGGAGTTTCCTGTCAAGAGCGTGTACATTTCCACGGTCAAATTCTTTGTTGAGAAAACTAACAACAGGCACCACCTACATGAATACTCCAGAGGCTTTTTCTAGAACTCTGCTGCGGATTTGCTCAGCACGCTTCGTCTTGCCAATCTTAAGCTGAGTGTTCAGATAGCTAGCGATATCTTGCTCATGTCCTTCATGGCCCTCCAAAACCAGCTCTATGGCTTTCTCCGCGTAGATTGGTGGATAATGCCTGCTAGCAAAGCACGAACTGAAGTCTCGGCCGACCATTGTGCAGTGACTGCCAACACGTTCAAAGAAGGATATCATTGCCCGTATCTGGTCTTCTTCGCACTCTTCTAACGCATCGATGAAGCACACAATGGAAGTGTCGCCCAAATTTTGAATGGCGTGCTTAAGCAACACTTCGAGTAATGCGACGCTCCAATGGAATGTCGAAGTAATAGTTCCCTCTGGGACCTTCAAATGGCCCAGGACGCACTTGAGCTTGGGTAATTGCTCAAATAATTGTACCAGTAGTGATCGATATGTAACGGTGGTGGACTTTTCCAACTCTTCCCCCCGCGCATTGAAAAAGAAGGACACAACAACTGCATTGCGCATGGTCTTGCGTGAATGCGCAGTCAAAAACTTCATCAACGTTGACTTGCCGGCCCCGGGCTTGCCTTTGATCCAGAGTAATCCATTATGATCTGCGATTTCCCCCGCATCAAGCCAGTTCTTATATCCAGAGGTGTTCAAAAACCAACGGCAAGTCTTGGCGTGAGCCACTTTTATGCTCATCTGGCGAGCATCAAGCTGGTCGAAGTTCAAGTATTCCATGAGCATCTGCACGTGTTCTTCGCTGATCAACGAAAAGACACCGACTCGTTGTCTGTCGTATGTCGCCTGTGTCATTCTTGCCAAAGCTCGGGTTACTTTCTTGTACTCA
Organism: Bimuria novae-zelandiae CBS 107.79; assembly: GCA_010015655.1. Classification (NCBI taxonomy): domain Eukaryota; kingdom Fungi; phylum Ascomycota; class Dothideomycetes; order Pleosporales; family Didymosphaeriaceae; genus Bimuria; species Bimuria novae-zelandiae. Next base: position 124,391 of record ML976724.1, read on the forward strand.
GGATCATCGAGCTCTGCAAAGCGACACATTTCCATATGGTTGCGTCCGATGTGTTCTGCAATCTCTTCCGACCATAGATTGAAGAAGATGATATGTCTTTGACGACTTTCGCACCGCCAAGGGCTATGACGCCGTGCTGCTCCTGAAACGAATATATGAGCCATTTTTGTTCTTCTACAAGCGGTCCGAACTCGTCTCGTAGCTCTTTCGGACGCTCTCCAGAAGGCAACAAAGTATTCACCACTTGTTAAAAGTGAACCCGGCGGCTTTAAGTAGCTTCTCAGCGACATGGTGAAGAAGTCCGCGTGGGTCAGCACCACCGTGCGGTGTGCCAAAGAAGATGATACCTCGTGTAGAGTCAATAATTTGACGAAGGTGAGTTTGGGCTTTCGAACAGCCGTTAGATCCTCGCAGTATCTCTTTCATTACGATTCCGCCTAGGCTGTGGACAATGAAGATGATTAGCCTTACTGGCTCTGCTCTGCGTTCACCCTCTAAAGCAACCAGAAAATCCCAGGCAATATCGCACACTGTAGTCTAGAGTGCAGGAGTGTCGAGCCTAGATTAGGTCAGCAGGAACCCGGAAAACATTTCAAAATTGGTTTTGCTTCACAGCACCTGGTATCAAGTGCTCAGCTAAACTTACCTGTGTCTGATATGTGTATCATAGCCGTACGTCAGAATCCTTGCACCGGGAACGGTGCGTGGTAGTAAGTCGCGTGGCCAAAATACCGTGGAAATTGTCTCGTCTTCTTTCCTACTTGTAATAGTATGAATTGTTTGGCTGAGCTTTTGTCGCTTCGAAGAGGGTTCGATCAACGACCCAGAGTCGCCATGGCTGACTTTTTTGCACGACCAGGTCCTCTCAGGATGACCGGTAAACCCATGGAGGAAGACGATATCTAGGTCAGGCTGTTCAGGGTCCACGATGACCGACAATCCTGTCAGAGGTATCCGCGGACAACTGCCGCACCCGCTGTCCATGACGAGCAGCTCGTCGACTGCAGTCGGAATTTGTGAACCAGCTGACGAAAGTGGTTACTGATAGCCCTCATTGTATCTGCAGGTCTCAGTTGGAGTTGGTGTTGTTGTAGCCTGATCGTACCCAGCCGAAGTTGAGGGGGTTGAGCGCGGTGTGGCCGCAGCCGCCCGCAGCCTGCAGCCTGGTGCATCCTGCATCTCTATTGGCTATACCGGTATTATGTATTCTGGGGCAACACGAATAAATGTTGAAGTTGAGGAAGATAGATCTCGTTGAATCGGCGTGGAAGGAAGCCATGGTCTGACTTCGCGAGTGGGAAGCTGCTCTCGGCGTCATCAAATCAAACCAGCGCAGGAAGGCACGATGCGCACTCAGCCGCGACTTCCCATGATACATTTGTGCAGTACATATGATGCAAACGATGAGAAAGGTTTTCAAAACACCGCATTCGAAATGGGGTATGAGAATCAAGGTGTGCATTAATCCATGATAATGTATCCAGGACACGGCAAAGCCTAAGCCTGAAGAAGCCTACCACCCGCCTGTGCCGTCCATGAGAAGCACCGTGCACTTGTGTCATACTCGTTCATTATCCATGAAGCGTAATATATCCGTCTATTCGTAGCGCCATCGCTCATGCTGTTCGGGGTCTACTGCGTCTTGACTTCGGAGTCCGCCTCAACTGTGATATGATCGTTGGTCTCCAGAGCATTAACCTTGTCCTCTGGGAACTCGGCGCTAGATGACAATGTTAGACCATTAAGACAGAGGTGTCCACTAGACAGATGGACATACGTGAATCCCTTGATAAGGGTGAACTCGTTGGTGATCTTGCCGCCCTGTTCCTGGACCTTCTTCTTTGCGTTCTCGAGCTCCTCGGGCGAGGCGCCGGACTTGAGAGTGACCTGTTCATCCTCTTGTCAAAAATGCTACACTTATAGCATACATTGCGGTGGTATAATGGTAACTAACGTTGACAGCAGGCATATTGCAGGAGTTGCGAGGAAAGTTGTTGGGATTTGAGAAGGCTGAGAGTATGGTAGATAGATAAGGAGTAGCACGAGTCAAGCGGGCAGTGGTGTGTTTATATAGCCATTTGATAGACAAATCCACGGTCCCGGTCCACGTCTCGGCCTTGGTTTACTGTGCGTACGTCATCGTCATATGCATCACGCGTCCCCTTCACCCTGAGCCCCGCCAGCCCACTTCGTGTGTGTCTTATCGATAGTGGATCCCTGCGCGAAAATCTTGGCACGGCCGCTAGCACGAAATTTTGGAAACGCGACACCGGCTAGAATCAGCTCCTCGCCTCCGCGCACCTCTCGCATATTTTCGTATACGTCTTCGAGGTGGGAAGGAAAAATGTCGGAACAGGCGAACCGACCGCATCGGAAAACGAAGGAGAAGAAGGCGCCTTCGAGTGGAGAGAGGAATCCAAAGGCGTTTGCGTATGCGGCGCCCGGGCGATTGGCGAAGCAGGCGGCGCGATCGCATGATGTATGATTGTCCCGTGGCTCTGGCGTGAAAGTAATAACATTATCTGTAGGTAAAAGAAAAGCGCCTCCATGTACCGCTCGTCGACCGTCTTCCGGAAGAGGCGCCTCCAATCGTTGTTGGTGTCGTTGGGCCCCCGGGCGTCGGGAAAACTACACTGATCAAATCTTTGATTCGAAGATATACGAAACAAACGCTGTCTACACCGGCTGGACCCCTCACCGTCGTTACCTCGAAGCGCCGACGCCTCACCTTTATAGAGTGTCCCGCCGACTCACTCGCAAGCATGATCGATATCGCGAAAGTGGTGGATATAGTGCTGCTCATGATTGACGGCAACTACGGCTTCGAAATGGAGACTATGGAGTTTCTGAACGTGCTATCAGCCAGTGGTATGCCGGGCAACGTTTTCGGCATCCTCACACATCTGGACCTCTTCCGGAAGCAGGAAACGCTAAAGCTGCAAAAGAAGAGGCTGAAACATAGATTCTGGAGCGAGCTTTACCAGGGTGCGAAGCTCTTCTACCTCTCCGGCGTGCAGAACGGGCGATACCCAGACCGAGAAATAATGAACCTGTCGCGTTTTCTGAGCGTCATGAAGAACCCAAGACCGCTGGTGTGGAGGAACTCGCATCCATACTGCTTAGTAGACAGGTTTCTCGACATCACCCCGCCGACCAATATCGAAACGGATCCAAAGTGCGACCGAACAATAGCCCTGTATGGGTACCTGCGAGGCACGAACTTTCCCGCTGGAGGGTCGAGAGTACACGTGCCAGGTGTAGGCGATCTCACCGTCTCCCAAACCGAAGCGCTACCCGACCCGTGTCCAACGCCTTATTTCGAGAAGCAGCTAGAAAAAGTGACAGGCAAGAAGAAGCGAACACGCCTTGGCGAAAAGCAGAAGATTCTGTTTGCACCCATGTCCGATGTTGGCGGTGTGTTGGTAGACAAAGATGCCGTGTACATTGACGTAAAAACAGCGACGTTCGATGCGGATGCGGACCCAGATCAAGAACGAGGATTAGGCGAGCAGATGGTGCTGGGTCTGCAGGGAGGGCGAAAGTTGCTTGGCGAAGACGACGCGGGCATCAAACTATTTAGTGGCGGTCAAGCTGTCAATGGCGCAGTGGATGACGGAGTGGCAGATTTCGGCCGCAAGGCGCAGCGGCACGCGAGGATGGCAGACGACCAGAACTTGGACGAAGCAGATCTCGACGGAATCGCAAGCGATGATGAGGAATTGCAACAGGACTACGAGTCTGGGGACGACGAGGACGACACTGGGTTTCTGGAAGGCGACTCAATACCCAACGGCAAGCCGGCTTTTGCGCGAAGAAGAGATTCGGAACACAAAGACCCCACGGCCGAAGATATAGCATTCGCCGATAGTGATTCTGATCTTGGATCGATATCAGGAAACGAGCGGGATCTGGACGAGCTCGAGGACGGCGATTTCGACTCAGAGGACTTTGACGAAAACGACGACGATGGTGCACTCAGATGGAAGGACAAGATGCGTGGAAATGCCGCGAGGATGCATAACCGGAAACGAGCGTACCAACCTGCAGATCTTTCCAGGCTGATGGAGAACCTGGAATTGTCTCCTGCCGAAGTGGTGAAGAAGTGGCGTGGTGAGGAGGACGAAGTGGAAGAGGTAGAAGACAATAGCGAGGATGATTTCTTCAACAAGTCAAAAGTTGACGATGCTGCTAATACGGAGGATCGCTATATACCCTTTTTTGATTATGCCGCCCTGGAAGAGAAGTGGGAGGATGAAGATAATATCGAGGCACTCAAAAGTCGGTTTGCGGTAGGCCACATGAACGGAAAGGATGGAGGGAGTGGCGATGAGGATGATGAGTTCGAAGGCTTCGACGAAAATGATGAAGGCGATGGCGAATTTGAGGATCTGGAGACTGGCGAGAAGTTTGGTGGCAAACAGGGCAACGAAGAAGCCGTGGAAGCTGCCGCCGCAATCGAGGACGAACGAGAAAAGAACGCTCGGCGAAAGGAAGAACTCAAGCTCCGTTTCGAAGAAGAGGATCGCGAGGGCTTCATGAACGACAAGGCCAACGCGCGCCAAGAGTCAGGCCAGAAAGAGGAATTTGGCGAAGACGATTGGTACGACGCACAGAAGGCCATGATCCAAAAACAGCTCGACATCAACCGCAACGAATTCGACCAGTTAGATCAAGCATCCCGCGTCCGCGTCGAAGGCCACAAAGCCGGGACCTACGCCCGCATCGTCCTCGAGCAAGTCCCCTACGAGTTCTCCGCCAACTTCAACCCTCGCTTCCCCATCCTCATCGGCGGCCTCACCCCGACAGAAGAGCGCTTCGGCTTCGTCCAAGTCCGCATCAAGCGCCACCGCTGGCACAAAAAGATTTTGAAGACCTCCGACCCCCTCATCTTCTCTCTCGGCTGGCGCCGCTTCCAAGTCACGCCCATCTACAGCATCCACGAAAACAGACAGCGCCACCGCATGCTCAAGTACACGCCCGAGCACATGCACTGCCACGGCACCTTCTACGGCCCGCTTGTCGCGCCCAACACAGGTTTCTGCTGCGTGCAATCCTTCTCTAACAAGACGCCCGGCTTCCGCATCGCAGCCACAGGCGTTGTCCTCGCCGTCGACGAATCCTTCGAAATTGTCAAGAAACTGAAACTCACAGGCCACCCCTACAAAATCTTCAAGAACACGGCGTTCATAAAAGACATGTTCCAGTCCGCGCTCGAAGTAGCAAAGTTCGAGGGCGCCTCCATCCGCACTGTCTCAGGTGTACGCGGGCAAATCAAGCGCGCGCTGTCCAAGCCAGAGGGAACCTTCCGCGCCACCTTCGAAGACAAGATCCTCATGTCCGACATCGTGTTCCTTCGCGCATGGTACCCGATTAAACCGCACAGATTCTACAACCCCGTTACGAATTTGTTGGACGTGGTGCGCGCAGGCGACGAGTCCGGCGAGTCCACCGCGTGGACCGGCATGCGTCTCACAGGCCAAGTCCGCCACGAACTCAATCTGCCCACCCCGGCGCTCAAAAACTCTGCATACCGCCCCGTCGAGCGGCAAGAGCGGCATTTCAACCCCTTACGTGTTCCGCGCAAACTCGCCGCGGACCTACCCTTCAAGTCGCAGATCGCGCAGATGAAGCCCCAGAAGAAGCAGACGTATCTGCAGAAGCGCGCTGTTGTGCTCGGCGGCGAGGAGAAGAAGGCGCGCCGTCTGCTCGACCAGGTCATGACGCTGAGGAACGAGAAAGTGGAGAAGAGGCGCAAGGCGCAGGAGCAAAGGAAGGAGGGGTATAGGAAGAAGGTGGCGGATGGGCTTGAGAAGAAGGCGGCGCGTGAGAAGAGGGAGAAGCAGGAGTTTTGGGAGAAGGAGGGGAAGAAGAGGAGATATCAGGAGCAGGATGGCGCGGGTGGTGGGCGCGGTGGGAAGAGGAGGAAATAGGTTAGATGGACTGGGTGGGTGTATATAGGTTCATGTTGGTATCGAAATATGTTCACTTCTTGAGTTGTTTGTGTATATTGCTGTGGTTTCTGGTTATTCCATGTCCGCACTGGTATCCCTATGGTACCGGTGTAACCAGTTATCATCTTCTACATTGCCGACGCCTCGTAAGCTGAGATACACGTCCGTACCCCAGCCCCAGAGACTTTGTATCGCTATCCCGCCGCCAAAGTACTCCGCGTATGCTCTTCCTAATGGCAGTCCATACCCTAGCCCAGCAAGACTGTTCGCGCCATCGCCGCCAGGCCCAGAAATCGCACTCAGCGCATCCATGTTACTGCTCCGTCCTGACAGGGTACTCGACGCCTTATCCTCATTAAACGTCGTAAAGCTGTAGTCCCATATATGCGGCAGTGTCTCGGGACTAATACCACCGCCTCTATCCCGTATCCTGATTGTGACACCCGGCGTGCTATGCGCAAGAGGCAGTATTTGACTACTCGACGGCGCCGACGGTATATTGCCCGTCCAGCGATTACTCACAATATCGGTAGTCCCCTGCTCCACATTCTTCACCCTCGGCCTGCCCTCCAGCCCACTCTCACCCTCCTGGCCATCAGATATGTCTTTAGGCAGCGGCGCAATAGTAACCTCAATCGGCTCGCGCTCCTGGCCGCTCTCAAGCGTCGCGCGAAACGCGTTCTTCAGCAGCTCAGTAATGATATACTCCAGATGCACAGGGACATGCGCAAACGCGTAGTCCGGCTCGCCGTTCACAACAATGTGCGGCCTCACGCCGTACTTGAGCTCGCAGATCTCACCCACGACGTTAGCGCAGTGCTCCACGATCGTCGCCGGCCGTAGTGCGGTATCAATAACGCCGTTCCACCCCTCGCTCTGCACGCTCTCATGCATAAGCTCCGCATGAGGCTGCGAGCTAAAATGCAGCGCGAGATGCTGCTCCGCGATCAACCTCGTGCCTATCCTCGCGCGCAGGTGCTCATCCAAGAACCGCGTGACATCCTTCGGACTGATATACTTCCGTGCTTCGAGGAACCCGCGCGCGAGGATGCTGATGGTGTTGGCGTGCGTGTTCACGAGGTCGGCCATTACCTCTGTGAAGTTGACCTCTTGTTCGAGCGTGCAGATGTCGCGTTCTGCCCAGGGCAGCAGCGTCGACAGCGAGTGGATGTAGTTGGAGTGAATTTTGGAGATGTGCGGGTTCGAGACGACAATGAAGGGGAGGTTACGCAGGGATTGGATGCGGTGGGCGAGGCGGGCGGGGAGGATGGAGAGGGTGAAGTTTGCGGATTGGAGGAGTTGCGGGGTTGTGAGCGGGGGGCGGCCGTGTCTGTGGAGGTTGCTGTCAGCAGTGATTCCAGAGGCAGGGTGTGTTTGTGTGGATTTACTGACTTTACGAGATCCGCGAGCGTGAGGGGGTGTAATGGGAGGCTTGCTAGTCGCGAGATGTCGCCGTCTGTGACTGCTGCTGTGGAGAGCTGCCGTTGCTGCCGTATCCGCGCAAAGAGCGGCCCTGGTGCTCGTCGGGCATTCTGGGGGCAGAATTGGCGCACGAATTGCGACTGGATCACCAGAGGTCGTTGTGTTTGCGCCATATTGCTTCGCTCACTGAGTAGTGAGAGTCCCGCCGATTTTTGATGCGGTTGCAAGCCTGAGCTCCACTGGCACTTGCGTAATCAGCGTGGATGATAAGAACACGCTACCGTCCCATTATTCTGTCTAGGAAGAGGAGAGTAATGCGTCTTGGGGCGTCACTTGCACATGATCAAAACTCGTGCGGCGTGGGTGAATGTTTACATGATGGTACGCTTGTAGCGGTGTGTCATCAGAGGCTGGAGCTCGGGCCGCAGAACTCGAGTTTGAAGGTCACACGAATCTATATTGCTTCCTTTTGCTCCCACGCAACCACTCATCACAGTCACTTATACTATCATCCGTAATTCAAGGATATTATGCAATAGCATCGCATTCTGGCTTCGGTTTACTATAGAGAAACTTGTTCTTCCCACGCGATTTTGGTGCGGTAGTCAATGGGCATTCGAAAAAAAGGAAAATACTCCGGAGGGTGGATGTGAAGAGGCTGAAAACCCTGAGTGGGCCTGCAAAATATCAGCAGGATTTTTTCCCCTCGTATGTGATCCCTTCCTCGAAGACAGGTATAGTAGGCAAGCTTCGGAACGTCCCTGGCGTAGATAGAAACAAGAAATAGAAATTCCTTAGCCCTGGAAGCTCCTGAAGGTCGTTTCTGCTGTAAGATAAAGCACGATCGCGTAAGTCATTAGCGGTTTACTTCTGGCTCTGTAAAATAGGCAATAATGTGTTCCTCATGTTTCTGACCTGGTAAATCAACTAAGAATAAGTAGTGTAGAAGCGCCGGGCGAAGGGGTACAATTCGAGGTTCAGAGACATTGTTTGGCGGCCACTACCGAGGCACGGCAGAGCCTCCGAATTCTCCTGCTGCGCTGATAAAAAGGACATGTCGCTATCATGCCCTCATACAGCAGCTTTAAAGAAATGTGTAGTCTTCGTTTCGTCTAATAGACGGTACTGGCAGAGGTTGTAGGACCTGGTCTTGAGGAATAACTCGTCGAGGTTGTGTCAGAGAGGAAGCTTAGTGCAACAACCTAACCCTACCCCGCCGTCCTACGACCCCTCCTCCACAACCACGATCTTCACCTAAAAAGACTCCAGCCACGATAAGGGCAAGCTAATCCATGTAGAAGATGCATAGCATCAATCCTGCTTCCCAATAAAGAATTGCTAGAACAACATTATTAAATAAGGTGAAGCCGAAGGCAAACAGCCTCCAAAAAAACTCAATAGAGATAAAAACCAGCGCCAATCCCCCAGATACTCATTAAAAAAAACCCCCACGGAAACACATAACAGCACAGATGTCATCTGTTCTTGACGATTCGCCGGGTCCACCGACCGCCTTCAATTGGCCCCACGCCCTCGGACCCAACACAACTTTAACACCCGAGCAACCCGACGACACCATACACTCGCATACCTAGCAGTTCTCTATCTTCTTAAAGTGCCACTCAAATCCCCTACCCACTTAACTGATTTTCTCGCAATTTCCTGTCTCCAGGAACTTTACCCTTCCCTCACATATCTATCCTAAGCACACCCACCATGCTCGACCACTTCGTCTTCAACGTTCCCAAAGCCCAGTTCTCAGATATCGTAACATGGTACCTCACGGCCCTCGCGCCACTTACCTACACAAAACAGTATGACTACCCCGGCCAAGCATGCGGTCTCGGAACCAGCCCGGACGCCGCGCCCTTCTGGATCGGCGCCAGCGACACCCCCGGCGCGAGCGGTTTCCATCTAGCGTTCAAAGCGAAGAGCCACGAAGAGGTGGACAGGTTCCATGCGGCGGCGCTAAAGGCGGGCGGGACGTGTAATGGGAAGCCGGGGCTGAGGGAGATGTATGGGCCGAATTATTATGGGGCTTTCGTGTTGGATCCGCTTGGGTGAGTAGGAGGAGAGCTGAGGGAGAAGGGAGGTGTGCTAATTGGTGGGCGGTAGGAATAATATCGAGGTCGTGGATAAGACGGTTGCGGTGAAGGAGTAGGGGTATCTAAAGGGTCTAGTGTAGGAATTCATCAGGTTCGTTTAGATCATATTGGAAGAGCGGCGGAAAGGTTATATTTATACATTCTATTGAATTTCCTCTAGGAAAAGAAATGGGGTTGTTTACAGGTCTGCCCGAAATGCCACTTGTAGGTATGAGCATGTCTCATCCTTCAAGTATCTCCACTCGTCCTGGAATACCGGTTGTTCGCTACGTTACGGCGATCTAGGCACTCGCTAGAGAAGCCATCCACCGCGCCGCCTCATCTGCCATACCATTGTTTCCATACACAAAGTGCGGAGGAAGCTAGCGCTCGTTAGCAGACAGTCACGCAAGACACACCTCCAGCGTCAACGTACCACTAACCACCTCCTCACATTCCCCGTCGCCACATCCTGCAGGAAGTACTTCGAAACACCAAAAAACTCTCTAAGAATAGATACCGGAATCGACGTCGCAGCCCTAACTTGCTCGCTGTTCCTCGCGACGTCCTTCAGCAACGACAGATTCTCATACACGTCGTCCTTCCAATCAGAAATACTCGACGGCAAGTCCACGCCCGAAAGTGCCGTCTCGGTGCAGAGCAAATCCGGCGATGCGTTATCGTCGTTACACCACGCTTTAAACGGCAGTCCAGCGGGCACAGGAGAAGGGTCGTCCATCAACGCGTTTTCATCGCCGAAGGTAGCGAGCCCCTTGAGCTGCTGCCGCGATGCAGAGCTGATCCGATTAACGCATTTGTGCGCGCAGAGTGCGCCTTGGCTATCAACCCATACCCGTCAGTTCAGATCAGTTCCCACTCCCACTCCCACTCAACCTCGCAGAAACGGGTGAAAGAGAAAGCACAATACATACCTCCATCCACTCACAAACACCTCCGCCCCCGGACACGCCTCCACATACCCATCTACCAACCTCGCACACGCATCCGCGCAGCTCTCGCTGCCGCCTTCTTTCGCATACCCTTCCAGCGTCGCGGGATAATCTTCTTGGTTGATACCCTGGACGTGCACGGGGGCGTCGAACGCGGCTTGGAGACTAGATCTGAGGAACGGACCGACCCAGACGCCGAGGTTCCCGGTGTCGAAAGTGCCGCGGGCGAAGACGACGGCGTTGGAAGCGCAGGAGGCAGAGCCCGCGAGGACGGCATCGATGTCGGAGGAAGAAGAAGAAGGAGAGGAGCGGGGGATGGCGGTCGCGAGGGCGAGGGAGGGGAGGAACAGAGGGATGAGGGTGGACTTCATTGTCGAGAATTCAATAAAAAACAGCAGCGAGAAGAAATACATCCCAAGGATAGAGAACACTGCACACAGCGCGATGTACACGAATAACCCACCATCTTCACAGTTCTACACCCTGTTATACCCCCATCCAAACGACCCAATCTCCGTCCATCCTTCTGTCGAAAAGAAAACGCTTACGTCCGTATCTGGAAATATCCTACTTCGACGCTTTGCGCCACAGGCCCTGGTAAAGCATAGACATGGTCGTAGCCGTGGAACGTGGCTCCTTTTCCAAACAGTCTCGCTAGCTTTTTCCCAGGTTACTCTGACGGACATGCGGCGTTGTGAAACATCGGGGTTACTCAATCAGGTGGCCGTTGTGGGGGTCGAAGACGAATTTGGGGGTTCTGGGATGTAGCGCAGTCCGATTGAATGGATTGTATTACCTCACTCTGAACGAGTGAATGTTGTGTGTGCGTGGAATGGGAAAAGTTTGGGTTGCTGTTCAAGCGATTACGGTGTAGGAGAAATCGAAGCGATGCTGGGCTATCACTAGAAAACGTGTCCTAGTAGCACATGGAAGAACATGGACGCCAAACCGGAAGGCTGATGGACGGCGAACGACATAGATAGCCGAGGGAGTGAGGCATGAATTCTCGCACCTTCGCAGCTTCTCAAAGCCACGGCATAACGCAGTACAAGAACGCTGTAAGTGAGCGAGGCATTGCAGGGCCTATTCGACCTCATCCGCGTACCTGCACAATACGCTATCAAACGCATGCAGCGACGTCCACGCCACAAAATAACGTTACTAGAATGCGCCTCTTGCACGATGATAAGCCCAGAACCCTTCTTGTATTGGTTATCCTCTGGCGTTACATTTCGATTGTGATTGGCATTGAGTGCTACATCCTGGTAACTGCTCTGCATGCCCAGAGTAAAGCCGCTCGCAAATGCATATGGAGACAAAACTACACGTCCCCCACCGCCACCAGCACTCCTCAGATTGCCCAACACGCACCGCATCCCATCCATGTCCACCCACAGTCTCTCCACCCTAGGGTACCCTCCCACCCAGTGTCCCCTGCCTATCACTCCCCACCATCCCATCCTCCGGATCGCGCCTGTCTCTCATTAGCATCACCTCCACCTTCTCTCCCTCCCAGAAAACTTACTCCTTAATCTCCTTCCCACTCGGCTCCCCCTTACCCCCCGGCCTCGGCGGACTCTTCGTCCCCGGGCCTCCATTCCTCTCCCAATCCAACCAACTCCCCCGATACTCACCCACATTCCCATACCCCGCCTGCTTCGCCAGCTGGGCCGCCGCGCTGCTCCTAACGCCCGCTTTACAGAAAAACACAACCTGCTTCTCGCGCGGCGGCTTCGCCCACCCAAAGCGGTCCATGAAGTCCTCGTCGCTGAGCAGCAGCGCGTCGGGCTGCGACGCAATGGGCACGTTGAGGCTCGTTGGGATGCTGTTGGCGGAGAACTCGGCGGGCTCGCGGACGTCGATGAGGAGCGTGGAGTCGCTCGGGTTTTCGACTATGCTGAGGACCTGGAGACAGCCCTCGCATTAGCTCAAAGCTTGGTCATGGAAGATGGAGGGAGGACGCACGTCTTTGAACTCGTACACTTTGGAACGCTTGTCCGACGGGAAGCCTGAATGCCACCGCTGCTGCACAAACACAGTCTGTAACCGGGCTGCATTCTTCGTAATTGCCCTTCGAGGGGCAGCGCATTGGGTGCTGAAGCGGGCAGCAGCAGCCTTCGTCGCGACTGCCTGCGGGGCACGGAGTGCGAGCAACTGGACTGCTCGCTTCGAGGCCATGGTCGTTCTGGGGCTTGTAGGAGCTGTAAAAAGGTGAAAAGATAAGAATACAGGTCGAATGGACGTGCTGTAGGAGGTACGTGTGGAGAACGCAGCTGTCGACGACCCGTACGTACTCGATGTCGCAACGGTTATCGGGGCTAGCTGCATTATCGGCCGACGTCACCTTTCGTAAACGCACAAACGTCGGACTTAGCCTCCGAACTCCGACCCCGAGACTCACTGCTGATGACCACGACACATGTGAAGTTCGCGAATGGGTATAACTTGTATTTGTCTATCGTGTACCTCCGTCACATCCTAACAAGACCATTCGTGTAACGCCACCACTGTCCCGTATCGTTGCCATCAGACATCATCTGCCGCGATCCATGTCCCGGGTAGAGCGGAGAAAGAAAAGCCTAGTCTTGCCATAAAACTTCATGTTGTCCCGAGATATACCATCAATTTCTGTCCACCACCCTACACCCTTGCCAGCCTCCGTCTCACCACGGATCCGGGTATCATCCATCTCCCAACCCCGACCAACGCGAAAGCATGCAAAACCATGGCTAGCAAAAGCAGCAAACAGCAGCAAATTGGTATATTTCTTTTGGCGCCGGCCTGGGGAATCATTGCACATCCGCATAACGCCCGAAAAAAACCACAAAACTGCAACCATAACTGAGATAGCAAAGATCCAATAACAACAGAAACACTGAAATACAATAGAGCAGCGCAAAGCAAACCAACCGAAGGCTTTTGTAATTCGCCACAGGGGTATAATTCTTTTGGTTGAGCGTTGCTACAAGTACGGACAAGGGGTATTTGTTCGTCATAAAGTCCGGTACATAACTTGGAAAATGGTGTATCTTTAACGAGGAGGGCCAATAGGGCCCGGGTATCCAGATGCAGAATGAGATGTAGAGGGGCGACCACTGTCAACGGAAGCCCGAGGGTCGTACCTGGGCGTAACGTCTCCAGCCACCGCCGAAGAGGATCCAAAGGGAAATTTGCTTTCAAATCGCGGCGTTGGCATCGGCCAACTGTTAGTATGGTGGTCATCGTCGGTAAGGTTGATGCCGCTGTCGTTCCAAGGGTTGCGATAGCCGCTGCCCTGGGACTCAAGACTGGCAAGGGAGGCCTTTGAAGCATTGCTGGAGGCATGCTTGAAGAGAGACCCGGGCGAGTTGGTGCCGTTCCTGCGAGAATTGAACAAGGAGGTGAAGGAAGACATGCTGCCTGGTTTGCGGAGTCGATCCAGCATGCCCGGGCGTTCCTCGTCTCCGAAGTGGGAACGTGTGGGCGAGTCAGTGCTATCAACAGGGGGTTCAGCACGCTGAAGCAGTTTGGATTCGAAGAAGGGTAGGGACTCCTCGAAAGAATCAGACTTGGGTCGAGGAAGTGCGCCACGGATAGTGCTAGTATCGAGACCGTGCATAACCAGATGGTTGATCAGGAAGTCAAGAGCGTCCTTAAGGCCACCAGCATTGTTCCTAGTAAAGCTGAGGTGAAGGGTCTCGATCTGTTGCTCTTTGCCCTCTTCTGTAGACTCGGTCTGGGCTTCCTTGAGGTGCGCTTCAACGACATGCTGGTCCCTGAGTTTGTCGAGAATGTCAGTCTTGAATTCCGCAGAACGCATGTGGTCACTGAGCTCTTTGGAGACGGGGAACGCGAGATCATGAGTCTCAGGAACCATACCCTAGAAATGGTCAGCGTAATGACTTTGGATGGGTATTGGATTTCCTTACCAGGAACTCATCCACTGCCAAAGGCACCTGATACTCAGGCCCAGAGACAGTAACGGTATCGCTTGCTTCCTCGGTACTGGGGAACGTAATCTTGCAGTTGAACTTCTTCTCCAATTCGTCAATCTTGTCCAAGCGGGCAATGAGCTCACGATGGTACAGGCGGTTGATGTTGATTGTCTCAGAGACGAATTCAGCGTCAGCCTTCTCAACCATGTCCATGATCTCCTGCTTAACCAAATCGAGGTTCTGGGCATTGCGCGCAGGCGTACGACAGATGACATTGTCGACCTTGATGTCGTCTTCTTCCTTGCCGAAGCCTCCACGGTCCATAGCATTGGAGAACTTCACAAATACGGAGTACTTCTTCATGATGCGCTGGATATGCTGACCTCCGATGCCAATGATGCGCTTATGATACTGGTCGGGGACATGGAACGAGATTGCCGCGGGCATCTCCTGCTCAACAAGGTCTAGGCCGTTCTTAGTGGCGTCGTACTGAGCGCCACGGACAACGATGTAGAAGTTGTACTCGTTGAAGCCATCAAAGACGATCTGTACACTGCTGTGGCTCATGATCTTGTTGATCTTGCCGTTCTTCTTACCGCTGACGAACTCTTTGTGCTCATTGGCAAGCTCTATTTTGACGCTCATGTTGTACTGAGACTTCTTTACAAACGGAATGTTGTTGATCACCATCATTGCAGCCTTGACAGCGTCATCGGAGCCATAAATGTGGAAGTTCAGCTTTTCGAAGCTGATCTCTGCGCCAGAGTTAATGCAGATATCCGAGAGCATTGCACGCACATCCGCAGCCGTAGGTGGGCGCTGCGAAGGATCAGGGTGGGTGATGAACCATGAGGCGCTGTAGAATTGGCCAGCCTAAAGAGGGTGTAAGCATTGCATCACATGTGACTGGACTGGGCATCTTACAAGAGCCATCAGTTCGCGCACGGTGCGCTCGACATGGAGAACATCGGTGCCTTGAACACGGACAACACCGCGCTGCATACCCAATGGGGGCAAGAGAATGTAAGAACCGTTGTTCTCGATGATCTTGCGCACCTTGTCTAGACGCTCGAGGAGGATGGCATCCAGCTTCGTGTCTGTGACCATGACGGGCTTTACAAAGACCTTGGTCGACATAACCAGGTCGTGAAGACGCTGCTTGGCCCTCAAGATGCATTCCGAGTTCTCACCAGTGATGTATATCAGATCATCGGGACGTCGCTGTGCACCGGGCGGTGTGTAGCCGAAAAGGCGGGGAAAGGGTGGAGGGAAGTAGATGGCAGTTCCTGTGGCAGACTCAATCAACTTGATGTTCTTGCGTCCTCTCCCGCAGATGAGGGTATGCATGGTGAGCTCTAGCTTCATCGTATCCACATATCGCTTGAGCTGTGACGATGCGAAATTAGCTCTGTGCGCTAGCGGTACCAGATTGCGGGGCAATGGAAACTCACAATCTGGTCGATCATGATGAGCACCCGAGTCTTCGCATGCTCCATTGTCTCCATGTCGCCGTAAATGGCACAACGGAGACGCGAATCCATGCCCGTCTCCAGGTTGCCGTTGAAGCTCGCAGACTCGATATCAGGCTGCTTGGGCATGAGGATGAAAATGTCAGCTTTGGTCGTCTTCGCAATGAGGTCGAGCTGGTTGAGCACCAGGCCCTTGACGTGCTGTGAGCTCCTGTCGATGATCAGGTCGGAGTCAATATCCACAAACGACGATCGCTGTGAAGAATGTCAGACAAGGCGTAACGCATAGCTCCCAGTGCGGCATACCAACGAGATGGGCGTCGAGTTGAGCACCTTACACCGCATCTGGTTGACGATCTCCAGCTCCCCAGACAGGCACACGTTGGTTACGAGGGCGCGCAACGGCCCCCGCTGCAGGCCAGGCAGCGGCTTCGACTCGGCGGACACGACGGTGGCGGCAACGCGCCCCTCGGTCTGGTCCTGCACCTCCCGGCACATCATACGCAGATTCTCCACGTTCTGAGCGTGGACAGGCAGCTTGTGCACGGGCGTGCCCTCAGCCGTGCCTTCCGGAAAGGTCCATCGCGCCTTCGCTCCCGGGCTGGCGTACATGATGTCGTCGACGTCGGGCCCCGCCAAGTTGGATGCAAAGGGCACGTTGAAGGACAGGTTGACCTGCGTGCCCGGCGGGATCACGGGCGGTGCAGACGTCGCCGTCGACGGCCGCTTGATGGGTGCTGTGACGGGCATCTCATGATTCGACCTGGTGAAGGGGAAGCCCGCCGAGGGAGCCATTTTCTCCCAGCCGTGTCGAGCCTGGCCCGTGAAGTTGGTTATCTTGTGCATAATGGGGAGAGACGCCCTGGGGTGTGTCGGGCGGAGGGTGATGGGAGAAGAGCGAGAGCGAGGAAGACACAAGAGGTCGAGGCACGTCCCAGAGGCTGACGAGAATGGCCCGCTAAGCTAGCAGGGCAGGCTCGGTGCACAGGCCCCTCCCGATCCGCCCACACATCACTGCTGGGCAGCAGTCTGTCGCACCTTGAGCACGCCGGCCAACCAGCCAGTCTCGGGGCGTCTCTGCTCGCTCCAGGCCTCGACGAGCGCCTGCACCCAGCGTTGTTTCGGCGCTGGGCGAGCGTCTGCAGGTGGCCCTCTGTGCAGCCGCGGCCGACTGTGGCTGTGGTTCCAAAGCGGCTAGCCCCACGTTCATCGTACGTGGATGACATGGACCGCGAGCTCCCTACCAGTTCCGCCATCACAGTGCGATATGCTCAACAGCTCACGCTTCATCTACATGTGCGCCTCGAACAAGAGCAGCGTGTAGGGGTGAGTGCAGATCGTGGTGCTGCGACGACGTCTCACCTGCACGCCTGCAAACGTTTATGCGACACCCTGAGCCCACCCAGAACACGTCCATACGCGCCAAGTTGCCAGTTCCACGGGCTCCAGCTTCACCCAGGTCACGTCGCTTGTGCATGCCAATAGACTCACTGCGCTCCTCTCTATTGAAAGAATCTGAGGAACCGCGCCCATCCGTCTCACGTCGGCACTCTGGCCCCATTGCAGTGTCACTCCCCTCCCACATACGGCGAGACAGCTGCACAGGGCTGCGTCACGGGCTCAGAGTGCTGACGACGACGCTGGTGTCCGTCCGACAGCACAAGCCCGTGTTTGGCACCCTATACCGTAAGCGAGTAGTGAACTGGTACCCCTGATAGAAACATTCGGGAGACGAGTATGGTGTTTCTGTAAGGTCTGATTGATCTCTTTAGCGAGAGCAAAGGTGGAATTCAACAAACTCCACCTCAGGCTCACACACGCCACTGCTGATAACTTTGACCAAGGTACATCACATGCCCCTAATCCCAGCACCCCCTCACTCACCACTATCAAGCTTCCAGAATTTGCACGTGTCCTTTCCCGCAATGTTTTGTGATGACGAATTCACGTGCCCTGTGCCTGCAGCTAGTCCCTAGTCCAACGTCTACTATCTGCCCCGGCGACTTTGCGTGGCCTGCGGGGAACAAACCGTCGCTCCATGCTTTATATTGATATCTCTCCGGAGCCGGCTTTTCAGGTGTTCGGCGAGTCGGGTCCGACCTGCTAGCGCTTGCTGGGCGATAGATCGGTTGAGATTACGAGCTCATTGTATTTGTACGTAACATTGGAGCGGATGCAACAACGCGAATATGACTTCAAGAATTGGAGGCTATTGTAACGTTTTTGAATTCGATATGAACATGCTCAGCCTAGAGGCTGAGCAGAATTACCGTCCTATCCAACACTCCATGCTATACACTACGCTCTCGAAGCGCTATTACAATGCTTTTTATCAACAGCGGCACTTGCGGCAAATATACTACATCCTCGCCAGTTTTCACTTATCGCTCAGTCCGCCAGACCGCAGTGAAGTTCAAGTGATTAACAGGCCGTGCCTGATCGAACACGTTTCCCCCATCCTCAGCCAATCTCAAGTGATCAATATCGGTAGGTCGGTCGTCGAGGCGCCTCCGTCGCATAGCGCTCTTGCACAACCTCGGCCGGCCGATCCAGACCGCCTTCATCCACATACCGTCTTTGCGGAGTGGCAAAAGCATATCGACGGTCGTCGCTGGGTTCATGGTGAATCACACTTACTTCGCGCAAGCGGGGCGCAGCTGCGCGTACATGTCCAGGCTGAAGGCTCTCGTGTCGAGCATACCCCTCCGGGACCTCCCTTCGAATGATTTCAGGACGAACGCTGTACGCTCGGCTAGGCAAATACTCGCGTGGAGGACCCATCTCTTCGTATTGGGCAATCGGTCGCCTTTCGATTACCTCGTATGGTCCACGCTCCGATTCCACTGGCCGACGCGACACCTCTCGCCGATACGCACGCGAGTCAACGACGTCCGCTTCCGAAGCAGCCATGTAACGACGGGGAGGTGGGGGCATCATCTGAACACCGTCTTCCTCATATAATTCAGCACGCGCAGGCGCCCGCAGTGTTGGTTCTCGGGTCATTGCACGTTCGTAGTATGGGTCGGCTTCAACTCTCCGACTAGGTGGAGCGACGGATTCCCTTGCGTCCACGGGCGCTGCATAGTACTTGTTCCCGTACTGGTCAACGACAATACGACGAGGAGGCGGCGCCATAGTCATCGGACTAGTAACAGGAGATTGGGCTCGCTCCAAATAATCAACCTGAGGGTGTTCAGGTACGTAGCGAGGTGCTGCGGACGGCCGCACCGATGCTTCTCGATAGACGGGTGGCTCGAGAGGCCGTTCGGTGAAGACATACGACGCTGCGCGTACCTGACGAGATGAAGGTGCGGCATACATGTCATTGTTGGTCGGTGAGTAGGGTCGTCGGGCGTATTGAACGCTGGCTACGCGACGCAAGTCCTGATCATCTCGATCTAGTCGGCGCTGAGATGGACGAGCGATACTAGGGGATAATGGTTCATCGTAGGTTCGAGCAGATCTAGCTAGCTCCTGGTCTCGATAATAGATGGGCTGCGCCCTCTCCGCAACCTCCAGCCCATTCGGAGGAGGCTGCAAGGCGCGTCGCTTGCTCGATGGTGGATCCGAATATTGGGCGAACGGAGGAGGGGATTGTGGCTCCTCTTTGATATACGGTTCGGGTGACGGGGCAGCACGTTTAGTGGTGTTGTTCTTCTTCCATTCCCGCTTTCGCTTGCGTCCGTTTTGAATCGGTGGTACTGGACCAGTGGGGCTTTGCCGTCGAGATGACCTGGTCAAGCTATCAGCGCCTAGACATGCAGAAAATGGACCTAGATCGCCATCATATATATACCCAAATATTTGATCTCCGGCGAGTGTAGGTGAGCGTGAATCATCTTTATGACGCTCCAAGCAAGGAGACCGGGTTGAGTACGGATCGGATGTAGAAGGACTAGGAATAGAAAGAAATGCTTCGCTACCGTACCCGTTCACAGCGCCATTGTTGTAGCGTCCATTTGTTCTTCTAGGCTCACTGGGGCCTGCATCAGCGGGAGGAGGTGAGTAATCTGACTCGTCTAGATCCTCGTGTACGCCAGCAGCTTCAGGCTCATATATCTCGAGAATGTCATCGTCAGGCTCGTATGGCTCGTCGTCGAGATCAATCACTGGAGCATTGGCTGGGCCCGGTTGGGAAGCCTTAACAACCTGTTGCGCGCTGTTGGTCGCGCGCTTGCCCTGCTGTGTGAGTGACCCTGTGGCATCAGCATTGGTGATGGGAACACGATCAGCCTCATCCGACGACCAACTGTCAGCTTTGCTAGAGTAATACGAGTTATCGAATGACTCCCCAGCATCGCTTTCAGCAGCAGGAGGACGAAGGCCTGAGATCGGCGGCACCAGCCTGTGGGCCTGAGCGAGCAGATCGTCGACATCGAGCACTTCTCGCTCCTCATCGTTTGCACGACCGCGCTTATCCCACTGGTCCTTCAACGTCCGCTCAAGCTGTTGCCGCTTGAGTTGTGTTTCAGCGCGTATGAGATGATCAGACTTGGTGAGCAACACTGGATCAATGCCTGAAGATGCAGACTTGGCCAGAGAGGGCCGCGAAGATGTAGCAAACTCGTTTGGCGAAGGGAATCGCGGCAAAGTGTTCTCGGAACGATGCGGGAACAGCTGCTGGTTAGAGACGCCGTTGGGCGTTCCGTTGGTCGTGGGTCTGGCAGCTGGAGCGGTTTGCGGTGGACGCGGTGCGACCTGTTCTAGTACTTTGGGTGGAAGACGAATGCGCGGATGTTTGCCCACGAAGACTTCATCGCGAATGTGCAGCAGCTTTGCGAGAAACTCGGCCTCGCGCTGCTCCTCGGCGGGTACCACACTGGTCCTGTTCGCGAGCGGAAGTGTTGCGCCTGTCGCCATGGCTGCGTGGCAGCCGTGTGTTTGCTCAACTCACCACGCGCTCGAACCAGCTATATGAATGTGGACAGCTGAGAGGCTAGAGCGACTGGTATACAAATACAGAAAGGTACATCATGAGGGCGCGTCGTGGCGAGGGTGAAGAGGTGGTTGGGGAGAAAACGAAAGCTATGTCCAGGCGCGCGGTCGAAGGAAGGCGAGCGCCCGCGGTAGTGCCAAGGCGCTATGCCTGGATTGGCACTCTATCTCGCTCCCTCCCTTCCAGCATGGGTTGAGCCTCGAACTGCGTTTGCCACCGGACTGAGACCTCTCAATCATACCTTTCCAACATTCTATAGTACTGGCCTAACTATTCCAATCTAGTCTACTATATTTGCTTTCCAGGATCAGTCATTTCTCTTTCACAGGAATTTCCATCCTGACGTATTGACGACCACTTCAAAACTTTTTTGCACCCCTGGCTATATACGTGTAAGTAGTAGACCTTTCAGGTTTGAGATTAGGGAAAGTGATGCTAGAATTAACGCTGAAAAGTCCAGACTTATTGGGTTCAACGGCGACAGCCTCCAATTTTCACCTTTCCAAGATGGCGCAAGACGAGAGACTGGTCTTCTTCTTCGACATAGACAATTGTGTAAGTTAGTATCGATATATTTTTCAAGACCACATGTACTGATGAGAACAGCTCTACTCCAAGAGTGAGTTGGTGATGTTGGTCTGATCCGATCATGATTATGACTCACCGTCACACAGGCTACAAGGTGCAACACATGATGTCTGATCTTATAGGTAGGCTATTTTCCTTTGGAAACCTATGGTTTGACGGTGCTTTTATGAGTAATCAGGCTTTTAACAACCCACGCTCACTCGTCACAGATCAGTACTTCGAGAATCATCTGTCACTTACGAAGCAAGAAGCGAATGATCTGCATCTCAAATACTACCGCGAGTATGGTCTTGCTATCGAGGGTCTCGTTCGTCACCACAAAGTCGATGCCTTGGAATACAATGCCAAAGTTGATGACGCGCTCCCACTGGAGGATCTCATCAAACCCAATCCAGAGCTGAGGAGACTCCTGGAGGACATTGATAAGAGCAAAGTCAAAATGTGGCTGTTCACGAATGCGTACATATCGCACGGGAAGAGAGTGGTGAGACTGTTGAGAATCGATGATCTTTTCGAAGGCATCACATTCTGTGACTATGGGTCGGAGAAATTCTACTGCAAACCGCATGTCGAGATGTACGACAAAGCGATGAGCCAAGCGGGTGTGAAGAACAACGAAAACTGTTACTTCGTTGGCAAGTACGATTCCTTCCGGCATCTTAGACTTACTAATACATCTCAGACGACTCATACATCAATACAAGAGCCGCAGAGGAACGGGGCTGGCACACAGCACACCTGCTAGACCCAGAAGACTCCGAACCGCCTGTGCGTGCTGCGAAGCATCAAATCAGAAGTCTTCAGGAGCTGCGGACCATCTTCCCTCATCTTTTCAAGAGCAAAGCTACTACGGGCAGCACAGCATAGATGGCTCATGTCCCAGGGTATCAACCATTTCGACATATAGAAGCGGGCACTTCGATTCTCTGCTTCTGGGTTACGTTGCGGATTTAGACAGCATCCCTGCGCTCACATGTTAGAAACAAAAGGCATTTTCGTCAACTCCTTCATTTATCTGATATCTGCAGTATCGAGGGAAGGACTGATAGCTATACAACCTTGGAAGCTGCAGTTTAAACCCCACATTTCTTGGCACCGTGCTTTATCGATAAGCGCCTACTTCAGCTGTGATTGTTGCCTGTTGCCCTTGCATTAACTTCGAATTCCTTATACCTGTCGCTGGTTTCTTCGAGATGACTTCCTCCTCAACGCCGACATACTTTCAAACCATGTCGCCCGCACCTTCCAGTACCGCTGCAGCCCCGCAGCCCTCGGCCCTCCCACCTTCGGTTAGCAACTCGAACGGCGCCCCAGAAAGCAGCAAAACGACCGTAGAGACATCTACGGACCACAAAGTGAAACCAGCGCGGAAACCACTTCTCCGCCTAGAACTTCGTGACCTCTCCGACGAAGGCACCCGCGCTTTCCTCCGCCTTCTACATGCCTCTACTGCCCTCGAAGATGCCGTGGACGCAGTGCTCCGACATCTCTACACGGGGCTAGGAACGCACTGCATACCGCCCACCCGCTCTGTCACCCTAGTCCTTCGCTCAATGCCAGGCGTCGCCTACACGACTGGCAGCGACCTCGATGACGACCACAAAGAGATCCACTTCAGCACGAACTACATCAATCATGTCCCTGACACACGCAAGAAAGAGGAAATGCAGGGTGTCATTGTGCACGAGATGGTACATTGCTGGCAACACAATGCGCTGGGGACTGCTCCGGGTGGCTTGATAGAGGGCATAGCGGATTGGGTGCGCCTGAAGGCGGGCTTCGCTCCACCGCACTGGAAGAGAACCACTGATAGTGACTGGGATGCGGGATATGAGCGTACTGGGTTCTTTTTGGAGTGGCTGGAAGCTGAGCATGGCGCAGATATTGTGCGCAAGATCAACGATGGCTTGAGGGGCTGCAAGTACGGGGAGGAGGAATTCTGGCATAAGTGCTGTGGGAGCAATATCGGACGACTGTGGGAAGATTACAAATCCAGCCTCGGTGGTGGAGAGGATGACGATGGAGACGAGGATCAGACTGGTGCGGAGAAGAAGAAGTCCACGTAAGAGGCAGGGACAAGAAGAGCTGCAGATGAATGAGCAAGGTACAGAAGAGAATGGCCGCAGTAGCCGTAGGTTGCTGCAGGAGAGCGGAATCATAACGCAGTATCCTCTAGGCGTTCTCGGTCAGTGAGCATCCAATGATACCCCACTTCACCATTTACCAAATATGGTCTCAATTAGGCAGGTTCCGCAAGTGAAGAACTGCGCAAGAAATAGTAACCCAAATCGCAGCCTGATCATCCCAACAAGAAGCATCGGCAAAATCCTTTGCATGCTTTTCTCCGCGGACCATAATACATACGTACTCCACAAGACTGTGCTATTCATCAACGCCGTTCAACCGCTGCGCCCACCCGCTTCTAGAAAAATGTAGTCGACGGATAGTGACGCGCGGCAGCGACCGCATGTGCATCTCAAAGCCTAGGAGGATCAATATAAACGAATATAACCGCATTCAGTGTCTCGGCAGCTCGAATGGTGCCTTCCTGTCAGCCTCGTAAACATGACCCACACGCACCCACACATGTGTATGCACCCTTGGCAGAAAAGGAAAACTACCCGATCGCACCTCACGGTTCGTATTCGCAGAATGTTACCCGGCTAAGATGCATGATGGCCTGCAAGGTTTACATGTGAGCGACTTGGCAAGGTAATTGTATGGATGCCGTTTTGCGAGCATGGCCATTGGGGGGCTTAGAGAAGCATGGCCTTCCTCATATGCAAATGTATATTTCTACGGATAAGATAACAGGTTTACAAGCATGGATATTAGCAATGTATGCATCCCATAGGGTATGTGTACGTCCGGGTCGCCGTCTGTTCGACGAAAACTTCGATCGTGGCAGTGCAAATACACGCGACCCACCTTTATCGCAGCGCGTTGTCACGTGTTGTAATGTGCGCCGGCGAGCAGTCTACTACACAGGTCCGGTTCTATGGACATGTGTAAGGATTCTAAGGCTTCTGGTCGCCATGGTTCTCTTGGATTCGAGTTACAGAGATAAGTGGTCGGACCATCGAACAATAATCCAAACTCTATTGTCAGCAGTGTGAATTTCCTTTTGAGGGAATGTAAATCAATTGTGTTTTCCTTCTGGACGACTGAAACCGACTCATTGTAATAGCTTGTACATGAGCACTATAAGAGTTTCCGGGGCTATACTTAGCTCACCGCACATTCCTGGGTTTTTGCAGATACCTGCGCTCAGCACAACTAACACGTCTAACTGTCTCTAACTTCACGTACAAACATAATATCTACTGCTCCATGATATTATTGGCTCTTTACGCCTATGCCGCACTGACCCAGCAACGGGCAAGAATCTGCTGGTAAAGCTGTGTATCCTGATAGCCTGAGAATTGATCAAACAAGATTCCCACGATTTTCTAGACCAGTATTTTGCTACACCGTCACTTATTTGATGCCGCGAATACACACAAGAATCTACGGGACGAGTCTGTGGGTG
Organism: Bimuria novae-zelandiae CBS 107.79; assembly: GCA_010015655.1. Lineage (NCBI taxonomy): Eukaryota > Fungi > Ascomycota > Dothideomycetes > Pleosporales > Didymosphaeriaceae > Bimuria > Bimuria novae-zelandiae. The sequence goes on from ML976724.1 coordinate 149,234, forward strand.
AGTCAGACTTGTGTATAGTCTACCGTACTTTTCGTCCGCACTGCGGAGGAGCTTAGTCCCAGTTCTCTTTGGTATCGTCATATCTCATGTATCCATACATATTCTATAAACAGCTTGTATTTGCTCTACTACAAAGTGTGGTAACTAAGTTCCCGAACCTCAGTACATCTCGACCGATAAAATGCTCGCATGCAGTGACTAGGTCTAATCTTAGACTCTACCATCACTGGCGCTAAATTCCCATAACTAAAGTAGCCGCTTCCAGCATCCACAAGCCCTTGGTTCATCATTCACCGAGATAGTTTTCTTAGAAATAGCTTCCATGTTAAGCTTTCACTAAGAATGACCAGAAAGCTTATGCCGCGCCGGTACCCGTCTTCCCTGCGTACTCCGGGCTAGCAGAATATGGGGATAGCCAGTACCTGAACTCGGGGCCGAACCACCAGTCCTCGGGTCCGATGTTGACTCTCAAGTTAGAAACAATTCTTACTCCGCAAGATGAATAGAGCGAGTTTCTTAGAAATAGCGTCTGGTAAGAATGGTAGCGTTGAAGGCGAGGATCTAGCTCCTACTATCGCTTTGGTGTCATCCGCGCGCATGCTGTTCATGTAACATATACTTCTGTGAGAAAGAAATATTGAACAAATGGCGTTTTCATGTACAAGATACAGCGCACAACTATTTCCATGTGATAGTTGCAAATGCTTTTAGACGACCCAAGGCCTACCAGACTTGCCTCTGCATGGAAGGACCACCCTTTCGCCTTGCTTATGCTCGTAGTCTTTTCCGTTCACCCAAAGCTCCTCATGAAGTTGCGTGAATAAGAAAGTTGGAAGCTTCTCGAGCTGGTGACCACCACGTCATCGACCCGGTGCGAGATCCGACCCGCATCCCAACGCCTCGGCAGAAAAAGTCCATCGACCAAGTTTCTCTCACAATGCTCAGACCGGCACGCCGAAACCAATAGCCTCATGATCGCCAACGAGCCTGCAATAGCAAAACCGCAAAACCGGAAACACGCGCATATCCGCAGGCTAGTCATGTCGATATTTCCAGCATGACAGTCGCCAACCGCACACGCCGTCTCAGAATATTGAATCCACCAACACCTACCACGCCTACCCTGCAAGTCCTAATCCACACTCTGGTTCTAACCTTGGAAACACCACACGCTACAGTACACCCAACAATACCCACAAAGCCTAACAAAGCTTCCCCGCCAATACCGGCATCCGTTTCACCCTGCATCTGAACACCCCACCCACCTTCTATAATGGTCCACGGCCTCTCCGCGCAGCTACCCAAGCTTCCCACCTAATCCATCTTCCAATACACACTCCGACGGAGAAGTATCACTCCAAGCATGAGTTTCTAAAAATATAGCCTTAGGGCGGACGTTCGATAGTCTAGAAAAGTTCCCTCGTGTCAGGTGCGCTAATAGGCGATATCGATAACCTTAACCGGGTGCGCTGGGCCAAGCGCGTTGAGGAAAGGTCCGGCCGTGATTCAGCAAGAATGGGGCTGCCAATAACTTATGCATCGTGACAGCAGACAGTCGGATCCGAGGTGGGTTTCAGGGATGGTCTTAATTGCTAGACGCTGAGGACTATGTAGAGATGCGCAAGGGCGCTGGGTATGTGACATTGAGGCGTGGAAGGGAAGGCGAGGCGGTAGGGGGCGACGACGCCCGCTGCATCCGAACATGCTTGGGCAGCTATTGAATCATAGTGTACTGTACCGTTTTTATGTCCAGGGAACTCAGCGGATGCTCGCTACAGTCTGTCAAAGGTCCTCGCTAGGTCCACCATCAGGGTACTCGCACCATGCGCGGCGCGGAAAAATGGACGGCTTCGTATCACGTGCACTCACCAGCCACGCAGGCGCGCATCAAGCTTTCGATCCGCCTCCCTTTTTCAGGAAACATGCGAGCGTAACCCCTGCCCCCGACCCGAGTCCCCTGCACGCTACCCATGCGCGTGTTGCGACATTCCTGCGCGCGATCTGCCCGCCAGGTGAATGAGTGCAAGAGAATGGATGAATAAGATGTGCCGCAGACCAAGTGCGATGTGGGATGCGTTGGTTGCCTTTCCCCACGGCAATACCTTCTATTGACGTGGGTCGGGCGTATACGTGTACTGTATACAGTAGGTTACACACGCACCCGTGCTTTCGAGCTGCTATTCTGGGTGTGGGTGTGTGGGTGCGCGAGCCGAACGAAGGTCGTTGCGATGCCATGGATCACGATCGCCGAGCGTGCCCCATCCGCCCTCGGGATGACAGATCCAAAGGATGGGTAGGATGGATTCTCAAGCGACGGCAGCCACACGCAGTTGACCGCAAGACTGACCGCCTCGCAGGCCCGCCAGGACTGACGCAACATTACTCGACAGGCGGGCGGAGTGGAACGTCGATTGCATGCAGGCGATGCGCTCCTCCACAGGGTAAGTGGAGAGTATGTACAGCGTGTGGGTGATGCATACATTACGAATTTACGAGGCAGACCGCAAGGTACCAATCGCATGCCAACATTGAGAATTCACTGGCTGCTCACTGTCCCCCGGGCCGATTCCTTCACAGCAAGACGCGGAAAAGTGCTCCCAGTGATCAGATTACATGAAAAATTGCGGATTAGTGACGAAAGGTTGACCGTTGGCTCGTAATGTGTGCCGCTGTGGATCGAGCTACGTAGGTATATCCTTATGCGACAAAAGGAAAACACAAGATAGATTCTCCATGGGGTATCTGCCTTGCCAAGTAGAATGTACCACCGCATCTCACGAGTACCGAGGCATGTCCTGACGTGGTGTTCGCCCAAATTTCCAGAAATGCTCAGTGTGTGTGAAACGCCGGATAATACTGCATGGCCGCGTGCCATGCATTGGCGAAGCAATCACCGACACCGTGGTAGCGAGCAGGCCCTCCCGGCGAGCCAGGGAGCTTTACCGAATTGGGTATCTGTCAAACCTAAAACACTGCCTGCATGAAGCATTAAGAGGGTATTGCAGGACCATCAATGAAACTTGAAACATCGATTGGCTGGTCATATTATTGAATTAAAAAGTGATTGATGGTTAAGTCGTGATGATATTTGGTATTGCGACGAATTTGGAATCGTCTAATCCTCTTCCAGTCAGCATTGTATCGTTTCTCGAAAGCTTCCAGGCTGCACAGCCACAATGCTCCCGAATCCCATCAACATCCCCATATCAATATTGGTACGGAGAATCACGTCGCACCCCGTACCTCATGAATTGGGCGATCGCATGCGGATCCTGGTAGGATGGGGAAGTGGAGGTGCTCGGTATTGGTGAGCTAGTGGGCCCACCACGTGCCGTATTTCCAGGATAGTGCGTCGTGGTGGGACTGAGCATCGAAGGCGTGGCGGAGAAGTGATCGTAAGCGGATAGTGTACCGTGGTCTGAAACGTTAGGATATGCCTGTGGTGATGCCAATGGCATCATTGGTGAGTGAGTCATGGAAGTCGTAGCCCAATCCCATTGCGATGCTTGGCTGACATTCACCGTCAGTGGTTGATGGACAGGGGCGTAATTTGAGGCCGTAGACGGAACGATATTGAAGGATTCTTGTGAAGTCCACCCTGAGTAGGGGCCGTTCGCTGACCAAGATTGCTGTGTTTCGGGTGTAGAGACTTCGGTGTTGGAAGGTAGCAAATCGTCGTATATGCTGGAGCCGTAAGACATATTGTCGTCATCTGTGGCTGAGTATGCGCTTGGTTCGGGTGTGCCCGCGGCCTGGGGCAGTGTGATCCCCTGATTCTGATAACGGCGAACAAGCACTGTGTATCTGGGACAACCGTTAGAAAATTTAGTCGATGAGAGCGTTGTACATACCGATTTTTGATGCAGTTCTTGGATCGCCCTTGAAAATGGTGTCGCTGGATGTCTTTCCAGTGTCGACCGAGTTTTTGGACTGCATCGATGAGGATCTTGTCCTGAACGCAATGGTCAGTGGGCTGCAGATCGCAGGCAAACGGTTGCCTGTACAGAATTCACCGGATTCTTACATCTGTATCCCGCCATTCGCTACGATCAAGGTCTGGATCTAGCGACTGCTGCCATCTTTTCGCACATTCTAAGAAGCCGTTAGATTGTGCCCGGTGCAAGCGACTGCCCAACTTACGGTCTGCACTTCGTGTACCAACTACGCTGGCAACTAAAGTCCACCTGAGAATTTCGTGAGCGGCCGATGACTTCATCATGTGCATTTTCATACCTTTGGCCGTACTGCCCAACTCCTTTCGCAAGCTGAACATCTTCGCTCTTTGACCATTGACCCTTTTTCAGGCCGCCGGCGACTGAATTATGCCACCTTTTCCTGCAGTCCTTGTTTGTCCTGCCAGGCAGTTTCGCCGCGATTCGACACCTGAATTGGGTCAGAAACGCAGTTTATGCAGATGTTTGTGGGACCGACCAGTCTTTGACTTCGCCTTCTACCACTGCAAGTACTCGTTAGCTAAGTCTGAAATATGCTGTCCGTGCGGTCGCTCGCACGTCATATTGAGATGAACAAGAGTATAGCGACTTACTTTGAGTCTCGACCTCCTCTCGTAATCTATGGTCTTCCGCTACAGTCCATTTACGAGGTAGGCGACCACTGGAGTGTGCCGAGGAAGATAGCATGTTGGGAACGGGTCGATGTATGGGCTTGCGAATTGGTGGTGTTCTCAGTTCGAGAAGATAATCGTTCGCGCTGAAAGCCGATCGCCGTCTTGGTGTTATTACTGATGCTGATGCAAACTAAAAGGAAGATCAGAGCAACAAAGGAGTCGAAGATAGCCGAACGTTGCGCAAGGTTGAAGGTGAGCGAGTGTGGATTTGTAACGAGCGTGGGTTGTGTGAATTGCGTCAGTTATGAGGAGTGTGTAGGAGAGAGCAGGTCAAGGAAGCTTTAAAAGACTAAGCCGAATCCACATGGGGTCAATGATTGTGTAGGTAGCGCGGTCAGGTCGATAGCTGCAGGCCCGTAGGATGGCACTGATCAACTGAGCGACAAGACTGCCTTGACCACAAGGGCTCAATTAGTGGCCTATCATTGCACTCACTAGGAACGGCCACCTGCAGATTCCTAGAGTAGGCGAAGAGGACTGTGCGCAAATGCATTGAGGCTTTGCACGGTGCGGTAATAGCGGTTGGTAAGGCTATGACCGCTCGCACCCGATCCCCAAGCGGATGGCCATTATAGGGCTGCATGGCCGATACACCGCTAGATGTCGGACTATGTTGAGCTTAGCAAGGCCCTATACATAATAAGCTTATTGTTCCGCTTCGTCTTCAGCTTCTCGGTTGAGCAGGGTTTGTGGGTGACAAGTGGACTAATTGGCTGTTCCGAACGTTAGACCATCTAATTGTTACAGGCTGTTGGCCCCAAAATGCGGGAGACATTTCGCCTAAGTCGCAGCAAGGGTTCATTTCGTTGAAATACTGCCCGAGGGCATGAAGACGAAACAGACATTGACAGTGTACAGATGCTGCTCAGTGGTGCGTTTTTTCTGAGATCTCAAAGAGCAGTACAGGATCTGTCAGCTGGACTTGTCACCGGCCCCGCAATAGTGCCGGAACGAGACGATGCAACGTGGAAAATAGATTGTTTCATTCATCGCGTTCAGCTCTTTGATCAATGCTTCAGTCTGACGATGTTTCGGCCGGCACGACTCGATCACTGTAACGTTATATCGGCGAGTCGGCGACTATACATTTTGCTGTGGAGAAGTATCGCAGCTGTTTGCTCACACGAGTACCGCTCAGCCAGCCGCATGGTGCTTGGAGGCTCTTGCAGCTGGTGTAGTCGCCGACGTCATGGCGGTGCGCTGGAAAATTGCAACGCTGGCTTGTAGCAACACTGCGGGAGCTGAAGATAAGAGAGTGGAAGGAATAGTCACAATAAGCCTATCACGTTGAAGCCGTCCGTGGTTTGCAGGTCGGCGTCTGTTGTTAGGCCCTCCCCAACTGCCTGTCACCAACGATGCAGCAACAACCCCTCACCGTCAAGGGCTGATGCGCCCTTTCCAACATTAGATAAACAAAGGCTGCCAAAATACGGTGAGTACATCTAAAAAACTATACCGTGGTTCCATGTCGTTTCACATTCAGATGACACCACGTGCAACCCCACGCGCAACCCGCACGGCAGCTACTATGGAACTACCTGCTACTCCGAGGGACATGTTCCACCGCCAAGCTCATAGGCCGGCATACCACTTCAATTTGTGACAAGCCATACCTGCGACAGACCGCCCTGCTATCGACATTCACATTCATCTGTGACTACACCGGCGCTAACTATCTTAGGCATTTAACACCGTATAGATCATTCGACCACTCTAAAATTTTGTTGCTGCCAAGTAGCTACTGTGACACACGTCTCGCCTCGGACAGCCTTCAGCACCTCAACGACGCGGGCATTTGAAGCTGGCCGTGTCCTCCGAGATTTTCAGAATGCACCGTCGCAATCCGTGTTCGCAGCGAGGTCGGTATTGATGCATGGTGGCGAACAACCTCGTGAACGTTCGGAGTCAAAATCCGAGCATAATCCGTTTTACGAAGCGAACGCAACGTGGGCGGGTATTGTTGAACAGCCACAGCCTGGTAGAGTTTTTGCCGTTCGACTCCATCGGATATTCACGATTTGCCGGTGAGGCGGCGAGCTTTCTCCAGCAGAACGATACTCTCGCGACCCAGCTTTCTCTGCCCGTTGAGACCACCGTGTCTTGCCTTGGCCATCGCCTTCCGGAAACGCTCCCGCTCCGCCAATTTTCTTGCGCGCTCTGTCTCTGCCTCCTCGCGTGCTATTCGCTGAGCCTCTGCCATCTCCTTCTTCTGCCGCCCGAGTCCGGCCTCTTTCTGGAATGGCTGTGGCCGCGGTCGCTTCTTTCGTCGCGGTCCTGACGCTTGCTCGGGTTGCGGCTCAGGCGAGGGTTCCTGCAGCATCTTCACTCGGTCGGGATGGGGCTCCATGCTGGGCTCAGGACCATCTTCGGGAAGTGCGCCTTCGTGTTCGCCATCGTCGCCATAGTAGGCGGGGTTCTGGTCCGGGAGGTCTTCGCGCGCTTTCAACTTGGCGTATTCCTTCTTCAGTTTCGCTTTGTGGATGATGCCTTTTTTGATTTTCTGCACTATACGGTCACCTTGTCAGCCAAGATATTCGCACAATGCAGGGAGCGGGTCATGCGAACCTTTGCGCCTGTGGGTGCCGTCGGGGAGATTCGCAGGCCCTACGGAAAAGCCTTTGTTGTGCTTCTTCGCCGATCTGCCTCCGTCGCCGTCGTGCGACCGTTTAGGAGCCATTGTGTGGACTGTACAGTAGCGCTGTAAGAGATTATTTTCTCAACGCTGCATGTACTGGCGGAGAAGCAAAGTTCCTCGTGCCGAGGCTGCAAGGCTTGGCGGCAGCGGAGGCGGTGGGAATGACCGTCGCTGTCACACTCAGTGTGACTCAATCTTTTCCTGCTTTCATGCACGCAAATGACGGGCTGGACGGCCAGTCAGCCGTGGCAATTGACGTATGGTCATGCTGCATCGCGTGACCACCAGAGCGCCCGACTTTGTCTAGGGCGGCGGTTGCGTAACTTTATCGTCGGGCAGATACAGCGATTAGCAACGCAAGCTCCGAGCTTCGCCTTTGTCAAGCGTCATCGTCCTCCTTCGCATCCTGCGACTCTCCAGACCGCTTCCACTCTTCAATCCACGCCGCAGCAGCGCCGGGCTCTTCCTGCAGCGTGAATTGTGAAGCTGCAAGTGGAGCCAGCGCACCACTTATTTGCGCAAAGACTGTCGGTCGCTCCTGCCAGCACCTGATCCAAGTCCCCGCCTCCCGGCGTCTCAGTGCTTGTACACCGCGTTTCTCCTCAGATACCTCGACGGAGCGCCCGGATCTGCCCCCTTCTCATTCCCATGTTGCTGTGCACAGAGGACGGTCGGAACCATGCCGATATTTCATGAGTCAGACGAAAGTCGACCGCACCGGCCGGCCCCCCAAGTGGAATCGTCATTGGATGCGACCGAAAGCGTTTGGAAGCATGCTCATGGTTATGAGAGACCGCGGTTGGGCCATTTGAGCTCCGGACTTTCCGTTCCATCTGCTTCCACTTCGGATGTAGAGGCTGCGTTCCCAAACCATTTGCGAAGCCCGCCACTGCTTGATCGCGTCGAGTTGATAGAGCGCTTGAAACTAGTGAACAGCCCACCCTGGCAGCATGTGAGTTGTGAAAAATCTTGGGAGAATATCACGGCTTGCATTCGATCATTCTACGGCTGCTGACTGCGTGTCCAGAGCGGCCACCGTGAGAGTACTACCAAGTCTCGACCCAGCTCGCAAGACCGGCCCAAAACTCCGCTACTTTCCCCTCCCCGCAACACAATCTCTCGTCCTAGCACGCCCGATCCACTTCGAGACAATGCTTCAGCGGGTCTGGAGATAGCACGACCACGATCAGCTTTACATTCGGGAGATTTTAGGGAGAAGAAGGAGGGGTGGGATCAACGTGACGGACCTGCATCGTCTGGAATACCATTGGCTACATCGCCAGTAGTGCCATGGCATCACTCGTTCCCAACTGCTACGCTGCCTTCAGACCGGGCTCAGTCACCGCCGAGATACCATGAACATTTAAGCTATAAGCCACCATACGTCAGTCGAGCGCGAGCGGTCTCGCAGTCGTCATTCGCTTTTCTACCGCCAACAAGTCCGCTGGTGCAGCAATCGAACAATACGGATTTGGATTCCTCGTCTCGACCTAGTTCACGACAGACATCCAGAAGCCCGGAACGAACCAACCGGCGTCATACATTTTCTCCCAGATCATTCAGTTCTTACAAATCGAGCGATGTAGCGGCCTCGGCTTCAGGTACTCCAGCAGCTCGTCACATGCGGAAAAGCGCGGCAACACCATATCAAGCTCATCAGCCAAGACGATCACTCACCTCTTTCAATCATTTTAAACCCCACTCCAGCCCTCAAACACCATTGTTAGGATCCCGCAGACCATCCTTCTCCTCTGAAGCGTCGCCATTACACCATGCGCCAATGGTGGGATCCTATGAAGAGTCAATCCTGCGTGGGAGGATGTCCACAGCGCCGTCAAGACCGCTTGATTTCATCGCTAAGATCGGTGTCCTGGGCAGGGCTCAATGCAACTCTAATCTCAAGTGTCCACCACATGTAGCCGTGCCTTTTCCTGCCGTCTTTTATAGCTACAATACTGGCAATGGCCGCATATCGGACGATTCTCCCAGCCCTTACGTGGGCCTTGTGGATTTGGAAAACTCGATAGCACCACCGGACGAATCCACCGAATTAAGCAAACGCAGGCGGCGCCACACTGTCCCAGATCCAGGTTATGAGGATCTCGATTTCCGGATAGAAAACGATGAGGATGGCTCAGAGAACAAAACCCGAAAGGATCTCCGGCGAAAGGAGAAAAAGAAGCGGAGATCCACTTCTCCCAAAGCTCCACCGGGAGGCAGTTATCGCATTCCTCAGCAAGGCCAGCTCCAAATCGTCATCAAGAACCCCAATAAAACCGCTGTCAAACTTTTCCTTGTTCCGTATGATCTTTCGGACATGGAACCGGGCCAGAAAACCTTCATCCGCCAACGCAGCTACTCTGCAGGTCCGATTATTGACATGCCATTGTCATCTCGCAATAACCTAGGTACCGATCGTCCTGAGGCGTCCTTGAGCCATTCCGACGATCCCAATGATCGGCCCATCTTACGATATTTGATTCACCTGTATATATGTTGTCCATCAAAAGGTCGTTTTTACCTTTATAAGAGTATCCGTGTCGTGTTCGCCAACCGCGTGCCGGATGGCAAAGAGAAGCTTCGTAACGAGATACAGATGCCGGAACCTCGCTACAGCACTTACAAAGCCACACGAGATTCGCTGGTGTCTCAAGCGCCCTCGTCCGCAGCCGCACAACTCGCGGCCGAGAAAGCCATGCGTCGTCGCAGTGCTGGGGTGTCATTATCTCACCAGTCACATAGTCGAACAGAAGGACTGAGTGCAAGGCATCGTCCACAGCTTTCTCCGCCTGCAGTGAGGTTTACAGGTAGTCCTTCTCCCAATACCGATTTTGGTTCGCCTGCGTCGGGAATGGGACCGATTCCCTTCGCATTGACACGTATGCCTTCGATCCCCTCGCGGCCAGTATCTCGAGAATTCATGGACGTCGATCCAGCGAGCCCATTTAGGCCTCAAAGTCGCAATGAATATACTTCACCGATGACTCCACGCGACCAAACGGCTCAGAGCCCGGCATCCTTCGAAAAGCTGAACAAGGGCGATGTAGGCTACGGGGGCAGTGCTTCACCCGGGTTGCCCGGCGCAGGACTCTTGGCTAGACGCCTTCGCGGGCTTGATGTCGAGCCAGACGATGAACATATTTACTAGTCTTTCTTACACTGCACTCCCCTCCATTTGCTCCGGCGTCTGTTTTGGAAAGGCGTGTATATGTTGTTTTCTCGTAGGAAAGCATACCCTTGGCGTTCCCTCTATGCATATGGCAGGCTTGTGATCTGGCGTAGCGCTCTGTGGGACATTGTTGTTCTTTGGTCTATTTTGTATATACCCGCCACATCATGTTGGTTATATAGCCGCACCTTGGCCGCTTTATTGTCAACTGAGGAGGAACGATCAAGTAGACTCATACAGTGAAGTTCTTCGGCAACAACTTTTGCCAAGCCGTCCCAATTAAGACGAGATTTAAGTCCTCTCATTAGCTAGAAAAGTCGATTCTAGCGATTTAATTAGATGTTAAAAACCAACGTACGATTATTTTTCCGAGCCGAAATAGTCACTAAATACGTAATCTAAAATATTAAAAATATTTTAACGTAGCTAACAAGTGAGCCGCCCACCGTACTAACTTCTCACGCCTTTACAGCGACCTATCTTAATAACATAATAAGATACTAAAATAAAATTAGTATTACAGATTAAATAGTATCTATAGTCTCTACCTTATATATTCGCGAGTTATAGCTAATCTTTTGGCAGCGGCTGTAGCATAATAAAGCCTACTAATTAGGACTCAATTATGCCCTAGTGTCAGATATAAGGGTATTCTTAATAAAATAAGATAATTATTAATTATTCTGTGTTCGTTGTGCTTTCTAGATTGTCCGAAGCTAGACTACTAGCGAGATCTTTATTTACTTAGCGTAGGATTATGCTAACCACCTCTACACTAAGTGTAAAGTGCTATATAATTAGATATACCCCCTTAGCTTAGGCTTATCCTTAAGCTAGAAACTATTTATAAGTAATTAAATAGTCTTATTTTTAGAGCTTAGTTTTAAAGGCCTCTATTCTTTACTCTAGCTTAAGTAGGTTAACCTCATTATTAGTTATCTTATCCCTAATATTTATAAGTTTTAGTTTATTTAGAAACTTCCTCTACTTATTAGCTAATAAAGCCTTAGTTAGTTTATCTACTACTATATCCTCTAACCTCTAATAAGTTATATTAATTATTCTTTTAGCCACTTCCTATCTTAACCAATATTTATAGATATCTATATAGCGTAGTTTAGTCTATAACTTTATAATTTCTTTAGTAACTAGGGGAATAGTCTATTAATTATTATAGTTAATTATAATTAAGTAATTACTTAATACAATTTTAAGCTTCTTTAATAGGCGTAAGTGTTACTAGGTGTTTACGTACCTAAGTCTGATCCGGGTTAGGGGAGGATAGGTTAAGAGTAAGACGCCTCGCGGATATATTTAGTAATTAAAAGCTTAATAGTAATAGCAGCGTAATTATCTAGTTCCTTTATTTTTGTAAGGTTTATAATTATAACACTATCTCCCCTTTTAAGGCTATTATCCTAATACCTTATTTTATTATATTACTATACTATTAGTATATAAGTTTTAACTTTTATAAAGGTGCGTGTTCTTATTTTTTAAAATACGTTATAGCTTCCATGTAATTTTTTTTACCTTACTAACTATACTAAATGTTCTTTATTTTTATTTATTACGAAACGTCTTACTCGCGCGGGTCGAGTGGAGTTTTAAAATTTAATAATAGTATTAAGTTATAAGTAGTATTAAAAGTTAAAGCTATATTATTTTATAAATACTGTCTCTAGGTAGTGTGCTAATTATATTTTAGTTTATACTAAGTATAGCTTATAGATCCCTAAAAAAGATTAAAAGCTTGTTTAGAAGGAGAAGCGTAAAAAGCGTCTAGAGCTTCTTTATACTAAAGAGTTAGCTACCTACCTTAAGCGAGAGCTAGTAAAGGTTAAGGAGAAGGAGCACGCCTATACTTGGCACGATTTTTATATTACTAACGCGATAAAAGCCTTAGAGAAAGAGAAAGGAAAAAAGGATCTAAATAGTATAGTTACTACTAATACTCGTAAACTGTCGTAACTTGCACCTCTAGTGGCTAACTTAAGCTAGTTATAAGCTAATTTTTCTTTATTTAATTTTATTTTTATTTTTTAATATTTCTTCCTTCCTTACTAATTTTCTGTCTAGGGTTGTTATTCGTAATAATCTATTACTAATTCCCTATAGTTCGTGAGATTTTTCTTTAGTTCTTAAGTATTATATTATTCTAGCTATCCTTTCTACTTAACTAAGTATTTAGGCTAACCTTAATTTACTTTTAGGTCCTTAATTTCCTTAACCTTACTATCTTCTAGATTTAACTAGGTCTTAACTAGAGCGTCTAGTAGAGCTAGTTCTAAAAGTAATTTATAAAATATAGGGTGAATTTTTGTACCTTTTAGTAAAAGTAACTTAGTTATAACAGGTTCCTTAGTTTCTTATACTTTAAAAGAGCCTATTTATAGGTAATTTAGTTTTTTACTAATTTGTTTTATCCTTATATTTTTTTATAATAGGAAAACTTTATCCCCCTTTTTAAGGATTGGTTTTTTTATCTTTTATTTATTAGCATTCTTAGATGCTATAAGGGCTTTTTAGGTAATTTATTTTTATAGAACTTCGTAAAGTTCCTTTACCTTTTAGGCCTTATTAAAGACTCTTATAGAAATGCTTTTTACATTCCTTAGATTTTAATAAGTAACTAGCTTATATCTATAGTTAGCGTAGTATAGGGAGTACTATGTCGTTCCTAATCTTACACTGTTATATGCTAGCTAGGCTATTACTATTAACTCTACTTAATTATTCTATTATTTATTAACGTAGAATTATAAGTACTATTCTAAAATTTACTTCGTACGTTCCGTTTATCTATTAGTCTAAAGGTAGAAACTTTTTAAGAGTTTCCTATTAATGCCTAGAGCAATTATAAAAGTATCCTAGTACCTAGACGTAAAGAGCTTGTCTCTATCTATAATAAATTCCTTTAGTAGTCCGTATTCTATAAATACTCTGTTATCTACCTTATAAGATAGTTCCTCTACTATTATAGATTCTTTTATAGGTCTGAACTTGGCTGCCTTAGTTAGGTAGTCTACTATTATTATAATAGTGTTATATATCTACTTTATTCCTAGCTATAATAATTTTAGGAGCTTTACTATAAAGTCTATTATTATAATTTACTAGGGCTATTTAGCTACTTATAATAATTATAATAGTTTATAAGGCTTTTATCTCTTTAGCTTATTCTTATAGCATACTAAATAGTTACTTATAACCTTAGTTACTATCTACTTAAGTTTAGGGATAATAGATTTATTTGTAATCTAATGCATCGTTTTCTTAATACCTAAGTATCTTTAGCTTTATAATTTATATAGTTTCCTAATTACGGCTTTCTTATAGCCCAGTTTTATAATAATCCTATATTAGTGGTCTTGGCGCGTTTTATTAAGTCTACTATAGAAATGATCGTATTCCTCCCGCTGTTTAGTGGTGAGTTAGCTATAATCCTAAAAATTATATACTACTAGTCTTATGTACTATAGGTTAGCCGTGCGAACCTTAATTTTTAGCTAATTATATTTAATTATCTTATTATTCCCTACGCGTAGCACTACGTTATATAGGTTAGGTTTATCTTTTATAAGATCTAATTTTCTACTTAAGGCGTTTACCGCGCCGTTAAGTGTTCCTAGTTAATAATATATAGTAAAGTTAAAATTCGCTAAAGATTCTACCTGTTATACTTATTACCTATTAAGTGTCTTAGTTAATATAAAGCTAGTAAGGTTTTAGTAGTCTATTTACACCTCTATCTTAAAGCGTGCTCTTGTAAGCGAGGCTTTATATTATTTAAAGGCGTCTACTATTCTTAGTGGCTCCTTATTATAAATATTATAATTAAGTTCTGCGGCTAAGAACTTCCTAGAATAGAAGAATACTAGTCTCTATTTTCCGTTATCGCACTATTATAAGAGAATCGCTTCTAGTGCATAGTCTAATACATTTGTTTTAACTCTTATAAGTTTCTCTAGGTTATGCATTTATAAAAGGGGTGCTAAAAGAAAGAGCTTTTTACTATTTTTTTTTCTTTTTTACATCTTACTTTTTTTTTTTAATAATCTCTATTAAGGGTGCTATAACCTTAGAATAGTCTTTAATAAACTTTTAGTAAAAATTAGTAAATCTTAAAAAAGTTTAGATATCCTTTAATAACTTAGATTATAACTATTTTTATTTTATAGATACCATTTTTAGGTCTATTTCGACGCCTCCTCTTAAGATTATAAATATAAAATATTCTATCTTTATTATGTAGAATTTATACTTATTTAAGTAAAGGAGAAGTTCATATTTCTTTATCTTAGCTAGTACCTTTCGTACGTACTATATATACTCCTCAAGCGTGCCTCCAAAATATATCAGGACATTGTCTAGATATACCATGCGGAATACATCTAGATATTCGTGTGATGCCTTATTTACTACTGCCTAAAACGTGGCTAGGACGTTTATTAGTCCTATAGGCATAACTATAAATTTAAATAGTCTATATTATATTTAAAATTCTAGTATTTATTCGTGTCCTTTAGCTATGCGTATATAATAGAACCTATCTTATATATTAAATTTTGTAAACTACTTAGCTCTTTAGAGTTAATTTATAAGCTTTATTATTAGTAGTAAGGTGTATTAGTTCTTTATTATCTTATTATTTAGTTATTAGAAGTTTATATATAGTTAAAGTTATCTATCCTTTTTTAGCACGAATAGTATAGCAGAAGCTATTAAGCTTTTATTTAGTTATATAAACTTCCTTTTTAAGTTTTTCTTTAACTATTTTACTAATTCTTCTTATTAGTTATATAATAATAATTATAGTTATTTAAGGTGCAGCTTTGCACCTTCCTGTAAGTAGATCTTATAATCCTATTCCTAGTGTTTCGGGAGTGTTTCGCTGTCTTATTCGTGGAATAGCTCTTTATACTCCTTAGGTATGGACAGAGTTTCTTGCCCCTCCTTCTAGAGCTTACACTTCCTTATCTATATAACTCCTACTGCCTAAAGATCCTTCTTATAGATTCTTGCGATCTTAGAAAGTAATATTTTTATAATTATTAATTTCTTACTAGTTTCCTCTCTAAGAAGTGTATACTAAACCTTTAGGCTTACTTATTTTAATTATTATACGCTAGTAACCTTAATATAGGTTTTTAACTATATATTATTTTCTTCTACTAGTTAATAATAAGGTTATATTATAATAGCTAATTATGGCTAATAATTACTTTTTAAGCTTCTAAGATCTATTATTGTAAAGCTATATTACGTCTAGAGTCTATCTTAACTAATAGGTAATAGCATTATTTTAAGGCGTAGCTAGCCTTTACTATATCCTAATGATAACGTCCTATCTACTATTTTTACTTATATAGGTGTTTCCTTATTTTTATATATCTGGTTATATTTCTTTACTATTTTAGGAGATATTAGGTATTTAGTTACTCTAGGTTCTATTAGCGCTATTACTTAGTAATTACTAATTATAACTTCCTTAGTTAGGTGTAGGTTATCCGTGCCTATTCTTGCCTTTTTTACCTTTATAATTATGCTTTTACTAGTAAGGTCTTTTATCTAGTGGCGCCCAAGTTTTCTAATTTATTATTAGTCTTCTTAGAGTTATTCTAAAAAGTTTTTAATTCTTTATTCTAAGTTTTCGTAGCTTTTTTTATACTAGTATCAGTTTTTACCTTTTTCTATTACTTTTAATAAAGTGCTTTATAGGTGCTTTTAGGATCCTTAATTTGCTAAACCTCTTTTTTCTTTTAGGATTCTCCGTGTGGTCTATATCCTGTAACTTGACATTCCTATGATTTTAGATCTCTATATAATAGTGTTATTTCTAGTATGTTACGAGCTCAAGGAACCTGGACTATAACACTATAATAACTAAAGATAGATAGGGGGGGGGGTGGATAAAGTTGTGCTATAGCTAGCCCACGAAGGCTCGCGGGACTGCTTAGGTCAGCCAGGGTCACGTAACCCCGATCCAACAATAGCTCCAGATCAAGGTAATCCGCCAAGACGTTCGGATCACCCAGGGACAGAGGAAGAAATAGACTAGTATATAGTGTAATAATTCTCTTATTATTATTTCTTTCGTTATAGTTAACTTATATATCTTCTGCACGAGTGTGTTCTCTGTATAGACTAATAGTTATTTTATTTGTTATAAGATTAAATTATATAGCTACGCGCTAAGTTATTATATTAACTTATACTACTAAATAATTTATGAAGTGCTACTCTAGTCTTACTACCCTAATTTAGATTAGACTAAGGTGTAAGCGCCTTATAACACTTTAATTACCTTATAGTATAATAGCTAGACTAAGTATAATCCTAGCTACCCTAGTAGCTAAGCCTATTACTACCTTAAGCCTTCTAGCTCCCACGGCCTAAAACGTAGCCGCTAAATAAGTAAAGTAGATTAAGGAGTTATAGAAGTTTATAAAATAATTAACTAGCTAAGTTATAATAATTTCTAAATAATAATCTAAGATACCTTTACCTAACCCTTATAATAGGTAAAAGGGACCTAGAACGTTCCTTACTAAAATAAAGTTATATATTTATTATAACTAAAAGAAGTTCCTAACGGAATAAGACTATATTCTAGTAATAGGCATAAATATAAAGGGAAAGGCCAACTAATAGATGCACCCTATAATAAAACAATATCTAGAGTACGACAGCGACCTGGATAAGTGCAAGAAATACGTAAAAGAAGCCTTTACTAACTAGAATACGTTTAAAGAAGCTCTAGATAAAACGTTTAGCACTATTAATAAAGAGTATTAGGCTAAATAGTAGCTATAATATTTATAATAAATAAAGTTAGTTCATAACTATACAGCTAAATTTAAATAGCTTTAATCCTTAATTAACTAGGACGAGTCGCTACTTATAGTTATATACTATAATAGCTTAAAGCAAGAGGTTAAGGATAGGCTAGTTTATATTTTAAAGGCTATTTAGCTAAAAGAACTATAAACTAATGTCTAATAAGCTAATAATTAACTTTAGGAACGAAGTCGATAACATAAGAATAAAGGATAAGGATTTATAAAGAAAAAGAGTCTTCTCTTTATTTACCTAAAAAGAGACTTAGACGGAGATGTTATTATAACTAATAAAGTCTATTAGTACAAGAAGCAGGCTAATAAGAATAAAAAGCCTAAATAGACTAAGTAAAATAAAAGTGCTATTTCTCTAGAAAAGAAATAGCAATAATTTAAGGATAAAGTATACCTTTACTATAAAGAATAAGGGCATTTTACCTAAGAATGTAAAATATAAAAGAGAAAGGTTAATGCAACTAATTATTAGGATCTAAACATGTATAGAACGCGGAGGACCAACGGGCCTCAGTGGAAGTGACGCTCGGCGGGGTCGCGTAACCAAGGTCACGTGATGTACCATCCAGCCAAGACATACCACCCTGCCAAGATTATAAAAGGTGTACCATCCACGGACGGCGCGACCATCCATCGGAATCTAGGGACGATAGAAAGAGAGATAGACGGTAAGGTTTACCCCTCTTGTATATAAACCCACACGAATACCCTTAAGGCATTCGTGTTCAACCTGTTTATTAATCTATCGTTTAGATCTGAATAAGCAACCTTGTTAATTTAATTATACTATATACACCTTTAATACCAACGCCCTAGTGACACGCGCAAGCTATCACTACTACCCTCTCCCGTCCTACCAGTACTCCTGCCCGAGAACCAACCTTAGCCCCTTAGGGATTAGCTATCTCTTTGGGATCTTAACGCTAATCTCCTTAATATATAATAGCTATATTTACCTTAGCTATAGATAAGGAAGATTTCACGCAGGAAATTCCTAACCAAATAAAATAGGTAAAAGAATAAATTGTTTTATAAAAGTATAAAATCTTTAATTAACTAGTAAATAGAACATGCTAGGTAATAATAGTAGAATATATTACCTACCTTAGTGTACTAAAAAGATAATTATATAAAAACTATACGCTTAGGACGTCTACTAGCTAGCTAAGAAGCTATAGTGAGTCCTAGTACGCTATTTATACTAAATTATAATAATTAAGTAACATGCACGCGCGGAATAGTAGTAATATATAAAAAAGAAATATTAATAATACTAAAAAGGACAAGCTAAGGTAGCTCATATTTTTAGAAATCTAAACTACTACTAGTTAAGCAAGGATTAGTACAAGATACCTAATAATTACTATAAATACTTTTTACTTTACTAGATAAAATACTATAAGTGGAATAGTTAGTATAGGTGCTTTAAGGATACTTATAATATCTACGCCTAATAAAAATACGTAATTAAATAGTTTCCGCAAGACATAGATTTTTATAACCCTAACGACGTTATAGGAATAACTTAAATAGGATAAGAGAAACCCTACTTGTTTATTTTATAAAATAAATATTACCTTTAGTACTTTATATATATAAGTTTATAGGAGGAAGTAGCTTCCTCTAAAGAGTAATTAAGATACTATAAACTTATAATATATAAGTATCTAACTCTAAAATGCTCCTAGTACGAGATACTAAAAGTATATAAATTTAATAAATTAAAAAGTTTTATAATTTATACTACTAATAAT
This sequence comes from Bimuria novae-zelandiae CBS 107.79, assembly GCA_010015655.1. Lineage (NCBI taxonomy): Eukaryota > Fungi > Ascomycota > Dothideomycetes > Pleosporales > Didymosphaeriaceae > Bimuria > Bimuria novae-zelandiae. The sequence goes on from ML976724.1 coordinate 168,273, forward strand.
ATAAGTAGTATAGGGCCTAAGAAAATGTAAAGATAGCATAAATTAAAGATTAAACCTAAAAGACTACAGGAATAAATAGTAAGCCTAAGGATTTAAAAAACTAAGACGCTACTAAGCAACAAGCTATACTAGTAATAGTACTATCTTTATAGCTTATTAAGTAGATACTAATAGAGTAGAAAGACGCTTAATTAAGACTATTATAATATATAGGTATCGTGTAAAGGTACTTATTAATCTAAGGGTAAACGTATATCTAATATCTCTTAAAGTATTTAAGAAATATAATATACCTTATTATAATAAGAAAATACTATTATAAATAGGAGTTGCGAACGAGACTAGATTATAAGAATATAGTAATAGTTAGCTACGCCTAAAGATAGCGCTAGTATAAGTTAATATTAAAGGCTTAGAGAGCTAACATCTATTTACTATTATAAAAATAGGTAATATAGAAGCTATTATTAGATATAAATAGCTTAGACTATATAATTTATAGATAGATTAGATAGCAAGGACAATCCTATCTAGAAATCCGCCAGCGACAGCCTAAGTAGAGTCTTAGCAAAGGGGAACCCTCTAAGAACCTTAGGTAAGAAAGGAGAACTACGCATCCACGATATAAGAGATATTAATCTATAAAATAAATAAGATTCTTCTTAAGTAGTACCTAAAGTAAGTGCACTACTTATAAGTTAGATTAGCTAAAATAGCTAATAAAAATCCTAGTCTACTAATAGAATACTAGAAATTCGTAATCTTATTTAAGGAATATAATAAGACTATCTTACCTAAATACTAAGTATAGGATTATAAAATACTATTAGTAAAGGAAGTAAAACTATAGCTAGAGCGCCTATAACTCTTTATCTATAAATAAAAAAGAAGAGCTAGAAGAGCTATTAGAGAAGAATCTCTGCTTTAGGAAATAAAGGCCTAGTTAAAGTTTTATAGCTTTTCTTATACTCTTTATGCCTAAGAAAGACGGCTAGCTACAACTTTATATAGATTATAAATAGCTAAATGCTGTAACGATTAAGAACTACTACTTATTATTATTAATAATAGAGCTTATAGATTAACTCTAAAGAGCTAAATAGTTTACTAAGTTTAATATCTAAAATAGATTCTATAGGATATAAATTATAAAAGAATATAAGTAGAAAATAGCTTTTCGCACGCGATATAGCCTTTTTAAATATATAGTTATACTAATAAGACTAATAAACGCCCTATCAACCTTCTAGGAGCTTATAAATTAGGTATTATATAAATACTTAGACGTATTCTGCACGGCGTACATCTGCACAAGCGTTTCGAAATTTGGATGGAGAGTATAGGAAGTGCCACGGAGGAAGGCGAAAGCGCTTTGCTAGTCCTTCCTGCGCAATGTTGAAGCTCTCTGCGAATCGTCGGTTTCGTGCGTCTTGATCCTCATTTGCTCGCAGACTGTAGACCGATGTTCCGAAGAGAAGAGCTGTCGTCGTATCGTCGTATCAAGCGTGAATTTGAAGAACAGCGGTTGCAAATCCACCACACCATGCGACGGAATATTCGCAATCAAGTTGTCCACATGCTCAATGAAATGGTCAAACCTCCGCAGTCTTGCGTTCACAAACTGCTTCCTTAACAGCTCCTGGGGATGCCTCCAAGCGGCTCCTTCTTGTGTGAATATCCCGTGGCCAAGTAATGGCGCAAACACGCTTGCTCGAGCACCAAAGCCGTAGCCGCGGAAATCGGTTGACAGAATGGCTTCGAGATTCTCAGGGCGGAGGATGTAGTACGCGCGCGGACCAACGAGGAGGTACTGCGAGAGGTGTTTCCTGATAGTCATATCAAGTGCAGTATCATACGAGCTTGTTCCAACGTAACAAGAATCTTTCTTAGCATTGACGTTAACGTTTGGCAATGTTTCTCGGGCCAGGATCAATCTGGTCAACTCGATGTTGCCGCAGCTCATCGCAACCTTCAACGCCGTTTCCTGGTATGTGCTGCGTCTGTAATCAACACTGGATCGTGCGTCACGAAGTAATAATTCTATGATCGAAAGGTTTTGCTTTGCCACATTCACGGTCAGTGGTGCCCACGAATTGGGGTTGATGTTTGAGAAACAGAGCAAAGTCTCTACCATCTCAAGGTCCTCTCTTTTTACCGCTTCATAAAGAGGACTTCTCTTGCTGCAATCAGTTTCCAAATGCTGAAGAAGTGTCGTAAGTGTCGTTATATCCCCTTGGCGCGCTGCGAGTTCCGAAGGAAGGAAACGTTCGTTTTCGCCCGAATTTATTCCAGGGTCGGGATGTCTCAAGAGTAGCTGGACAATATCCTTTTGATTCAAGGCGACAGCCCAGCGGAGAGGGTTCAAGTAAAGATAACTGGATTTCGTGTCGACAGCATGTGAGGGCCCATTAAGCAGTCTCGAAATCTCATGCGTTTCTCCATGTACAACAGCACGGAGCATTTCATGGTTAGTACCATTTGATTCGAACCTTCGATCTTCAATGAGAATCACCCTCACTTCGTACTGGCGATGAACGACGCTTGCTCGTATTTCCTCCCTAGGCCAGGAACACATGAATGCAAACTTGAGGCGTTCATGGGTGAGTAGAAGCTTCACAATGTCGGCGCGACCGGACTTTATCGCGACTTCCAGAGGATTGGGGCTGCGATAAGATTGTTCTACCTTTAGATTGATGTCAATGGCATGGTGTGATATCAAGCAACTCAGGACATCTGCGCTACCGCCCTGAGCAGCATGGTGGATTGGTGCCTTTCCACATATCTCTTTCGTTGACGTTGACTTCAGCATAAAAGAGTAGAAGACCCATAATGCCACTATCTTTCATCTCAGCAGCTCTATGTAATAGGGGGATTCCTCCTCCATTGATGATTTTCGAACCGTATCGATCGATTAATCTCTCAATAATAAACTTGTTGCCTGAATCTAGAGCGCAGTCGAGGATAGCTTTCTTGTTGGACCAGAATTTAACCTTGTCAGTCACATTCGTTCCGTCTTCCAGGAAAAGCTCCAGGGTTTCCCAGCTTCCTGCAAGCGCTGCTTCCATCAAAGGTGTTCGGTGTTTGTTGTTTCTGACACTCAGTGATAAGCCTAGCTTCAACAGATACTAGACCGCATCCTTGTTGCCGACATTGGCAGCAGCATGTAGTGCGTTCGACCCATCATCTGCAATGGTATGCATATTCACTACTGACTGGAAAAGATGCTCGAGTATAGAGATGCTTCTAACAGTGGCGGTATTGAAGAGTGAGGAGAGAACTAGTTCTTCTGCGTTAACTACTAACTTTGAGCTGGCATTGATCTCATTGTATAATTCTTGAGTGGAGTCTTGGATCTCAGCTTTGTTGCTCTTTAATATCGTCTGTTTGGATAGAGGCCCCGGAGATTGTTTGTGGACCCTCAAATGTGTTGTCGTAGATTGTCTTTACGCGCAACTTTTACATTGCAATCGGGGAAGGTGCAATAGTAATGCTTTTGGGCAACTCTATGTCTTGTGTTGACGTGACGATTGAGATTTGTTCGGAGAGTGAAGCCTTTCGGACATTGCTCACCCCTATAAGGCTTCGAATGGGGTTTCAAATGCTGCCTGAGGTAATTGTTAGTGCTAAGACAAGCCTTCGTGTGGCGATTTCTTACTTGTAGCGCTTTCGCTCGGTAAAGGTTTTGGTACAGTCCTGACACCGGAAAATCTCCCCGTTTTCGTTCCCTTGAGTGATAATATGCGGGCCACGGACCTGGAAGTCTCCGGTATCCATTGTCAACATAAAGCCCTAAGTCGAAATTGTGACGAGGTGAGCCACACAATGGATCGCTCACTTTCGACGCACATATAGTCAAGTTGATCAAGGAAAGGTTAAAGTTGTTAAAAGTAGGTAGAGACTTTATATATGAAAGTACGACACTGCTTGAGAATTATCACGATTCGAGCAGCTTGAGAAGCGGTGAGGCTAGGAACTGTGGGTCCTGCTCCGCATTTAGACCAAGTACGAAAAGGGCACCCATGTGGAATATGATTCGCTGAAAATTTCTGGGTAAGGTGCCGCACCGGTCCAGATGGGTGCACAGCTTTCACATTTCCCCAGGAACTTCATAAGTGCACGTTACCCTAGTTATCGTTCTTGAGCATTTCTTCATTTTTGGTAGACCTCATATCTTACCAAAATTTCGGCCATTCTGGTTGAGCTTCCAGGACTTCCTTCGCAAACACCATGCTCAAGACCTCGAAATCCATGGATTTGCAACGATCGCCATTCTCGTCTCCTATCATGGACAGAGGGATACTCGCCGACGATGATTCTTTTGCGTCTTGCACTGGAGGGCGTGACGACAGGTGAGTTTTTTTTTAACATCATGCAGTTATGCCTTTCGTGAATGGCAAACAACCGCGAGTCAGATAGAGATGCGGAGCCTCTAGGACCAAGCAAGAGACTGCGTTTCGTCAGCGACATCTGATTGGGCTTCAGAGCCCTGTGGCACCCACGTTCCCGGGCCAAGATTAGATGCCTTCATGCAAGCATACCAGACGCCGCAAATCGACATTACCAATCAAAACCTTACAACGCAGAGCTCCTTGTACCGCTTGGATCTAGCTAACTATCCCGTCGAGCAGATCCCCCAGGTCTTCGGCGAAGGCTTTCAAACTGTTTCCGACCCAGATGTGCCTTTCATGGATACCACCTTCAACACTCACTCCGAGCTCAACCCTCTTTGTTTTGGTCGCGACCAAATCCTGGGGGCAGGGTTTGAAGCACCTGGGTACAACACACTTTTTCTGGAGAGTGATTTCTCAACTGGGGGCTTCACCGCCCATGACGCTCAGCTACTCGCTCCGCAGGCAACATTTGCCCCCAATGCACCTTCGAAATCCAACATTTCTCGCACCCGAGACATCTTTCATGCGACTGGAACACCTGGGATGCGCAGATCGCGCCATGCCTGCAGCTTCACCGGATGCAAGAAGACGTTTGGCCGCCCGGCTGAGTTCCGCCGCCACATGAAAACAATCCATAAGCGAGATGAGACGCCGGGCATTCAATGCATGATGTGCAACTACACCTATCCTCGTATTGATAAGGTCCGTGAGCACATGAGGAGATGCATGGAATCCACGTCCAGATCGAGAAGGTTTGAAGTGTCTGGATTCCTCGTTCTGACCCCCTCCCCACTTGAGAACTCGGCTGTTTGTTTTCTTGCCTGTTTTTCGCTCATTATGTTGCCTTATGGCGTCCACTCCATAGGTAGTTGATAGTTCAATGCTCATTGGTTTCTTACTCGCGGGCTTCTTCGCAGCCCATCTCTCCCCTCTCTTCTTTCAAATTGATTCTCATCAGCAAGAATCGGTAATTACTTTGCCGTGATTTCTGCCACGTAATTTGGTCCCGCAAAAGGCTGAGGCTTGTATTCACCGGTCAACACAGCCTTGGGCTGCCTCTCGTTGTGGCGCAACTGAAAGTTTCAAAAAGGGCACTCTCCTCCAATCATATGCAAGCGACCACGTTTTCAAAGGATCTACGTATGCCGATGCCTCAAGCCTGAACCTTGAGCAGGTGGTCGTCCGTCGCCTTTCTCACGCCCAACATGCACGACGTTGATGCACTCATCGCTTGCTAGCCCGTCTCGGCCTAGCGACTAACTAGCCTCTTCCTACCATAACACATCTACACTAGTGTATGCCACACGCCTCTACCAGTCTTTTATTTTCCGCTTCATAGTACACTTGTCGCGAGCTTGCCGGATGTTATATTGGTATCTGCCCTAGATAATGAATTGATCAATCTTATCAGCCCTGTAGCTGGTCTGGCCGCTCTGGAACTCGACTGTGAGGATGCACTTCGCCCCTAGCAAGAGAGCACATACATGATAGCTTATTGGACAAATGTGCCCTTTCTGTACATGCGTATCATGCAGTGCGCGGTCGCTTAACCCACAGCTTAAAGGGCACCTTTCGGATTGCTGATTGGACTAAGGTGCCCTTCTGCAGGCCACAAGGCTCCAGACAGGCAACAGCAAAATTCACCGACAGCATAACAGCGGAGCTCTTCGACGACGAGAAACTCAATCTCCTTGAGTACCATAGCTAGGGAATCCATTAGCAGGTATCACTTTGCTGGCTCCAACGAATCTAATCCAGGAACCCATCTTCCAATTTCTAATCAACCACCAGGGAATAGATTTTTCGTTCCATCCTGCTCCACGATCAGTCATGCCACTGAAGCCCTCAGGATTCCACCTTCGCGACCATCCCACGGACCTTTATAACAAGAGATCCTCATATCCACAAAACAACGCGAACCCATCTTTTCATACCACACTCTCATCCGCCTTCCTCGAACGCGCATGAGCTTGCCCCCCATTCTTTGCGCTAACTTGCCCACGACTACGAAATTGGAAATAACCACTGTTAGCGGAGCGAGAGCGCATACTTGCACTTCCACTTAGAAACGTCCAATCAGAACAAACAAACCTCGTTGCAATACTAGCCTTACACGAGTGCCGTGCCCAGTCACCCAAAGACACTACACGAGCCCCCCACGATGTACTATGCTGAAACTTCCATTCCCTCATTTATCTCTAGAACCGCATCTCTAGTCTCGCCCACAAAGGGAGTAATACCTCCCAGACATGCCTTCACCTCAGCAATCACGACAAAGCCTCCTTATCAGAGGAAACAAGCATTCCAGCTCCGTACTCAATAAGAACTACGCTTAGATTACCTTCTAGGAGTGACAAACGCAGTGCGAGAACTCAGTCAATATACGCAATGCGCAAAAGCCAGTCCCAGCTCCGTACACATAACAACCATCCCATCCCAGCCACGCAGACTCACCGAAAAACACACCCACAACAGAATCCACAAATCCTCCCACACCTCTATCCAAGTCATCACGATGCCATAACGTCACTCCCCAATACTACAAGCCTCACTCAACTCCCTGACGCACAAACCACATTTCCAATAAAGCACATGCCATTGCAGCTACACTAGCTAACTTTTCCTTTATGAATCCCATACCTCATAGCTTAGCCCACCATCCACGCTAGAAACTGCCGCCCTTCTCTCAAGCGCTTTTACCCGCCCATTGCCTACCCGACAGCGAAGAAAGGAGAAATTAATACAACGACCTCAGGCGTCGGTCATAGTGGTATTGAGACATTAGATGGTCCAGTGGACCTAGTACGAGCTGCATGCGTCGACGCACAGCTCTTCGATTAAAAAGGAGAAATTCCCACATTCGTCCCAGCATGCCCTTGGTCCTTGCGACCCGCCATGAAAAACCCGATTACGCGTGCATAAGATGTCATTAGATGTGGAAAAGCGCAGAATATGCTGGATTTCACTCCGTCAGCTCGTTGATCGGCGTGCCCGCGCGGCTCTCGTCAACGAGGTCGCTGAGGCGCATGCGCTTGTGCCGTGGGCTCTCGGCTTCCAGCTCTTCTAGCCGCCTCTTTAAGTCTGCTTCTCGTGCTTTGACTTCCTCTAGCTCCGTCATGAGCTGTGCTTCCCGTGCTCGTGTTGCCTGGTCGCTCGTCTCGAGCTCGGCGACGCGGCCCCGAAAGAGGTCGTTGATGACTTCGAGCTCTGATACGCGGGTCTTGAGGGCGGTGTTTTGCGCGGCGAGGGTGTCGTATGGTGGAGGAGCTTCGAGGTGGGAGCCGTTCGACATGGACATGGCACCTGGAGAGGGGTGCCGAAAGCCGAAGTTAGGCAGGGAAGGGGAGTGGAAGGCATCGCCGCTGAGCGCACCGTCGAACATGTGCTGGGGAGCGATGTTAGATGGGTGAGGGAAGCCGGGCGTGCCGGTGCGCGATATTGGCGACTGCGATCGATCCGAGAAGCCGGAGGAGATCTTGCCGGATGCGCGACGATGCTGTGCCAGACCTTGGAAAGCGTCGGTGTCGGGGTGCGCTGCGGGCAGGCCATTCATTTCGCCAGCCTGGAACAAATTAGCTCATATATCAGGGGCCGCAGGATGCTCCGTACCTTCTTGCGAGCGCCAGGCCCACCGGTCTTGACGCGATTGCGGCTCTTGATGACATCGGTCTTGAGCGAGATGGGTCGTGGGCGGCCGTGCAGCTTGAGGAACAGGCCGCAGGCGTTGCACAGCACGGAGCCGGACTCATCGCGGCGCCAGAGCGGCGTCGTGCTCGTGGTGCAGTTCTGGCAGACGGGCTGGATGAGGTCAGTCGGCGCTGAAAATGTTGCGATAAGGATAAGAGCAGTCTCTATCGATAGCACGACGCACGGCCATCCCAACAAAAAGAGCAAGGAGAGCTTACCGGCGAGTTCGCAGATCCACCAGCGGTGGCGGGCGCGGCGGTTGCGTAAGTCATGCTGAGCCTATTCGTCGAAGGTCTGCAGTCGTCAGCGAGGTTATTGCTGGTGAAAAGTTTCGAGCGGAAGGCGCCAAGGAGATAAGGCAGGCGCTACTGGTGCGCAGGTAGGAGCTCCAGAGGCACTGCCCACCCTTCACTTCAACCTTCACTCAGCAACCCAGACCGTCCGGTTACCCAAGATGTACACTACAAAGGCTGGAGGCACAGAAATCAATGTCGCCTTGATTCTTGTACTTCGCCTTTGTCATATACATCCAAGGGTGTAACGGCGTAGGGTGCGGTCGTGTTGGTCCACCCGGGAAACGCCTAAAATTGCTATTCTACGCACCTTTGCAGCGGCGACACGTTCTTCGGCGGCGTGTGTCTCATATTATCATTATAGTCATTACTGTCCTTCCCTGCTACCGACGCGAGCGAGGGCAGCTGGATCGAAGCGTGGTTGCCGTGCCTCCCACCCTGCTTCGTCGCCTGCGTTAAGCTCGCTATCGTGCTCGTCGAACTCGGGCGTGATATCTCGTGCCCGATTGACGGCAGCGAGGGCTTGTCCCGGTCGTCGAAAGTAGGAGGAGCCGTTTTGAAAGCGGGCAGGTCGAACGCCTGCAGGATCGAGGGACGGCGGAAAGAGTCGCTGGCCTGGGGCCGCGGGAGGACTGATGTAGCCAGCGTTGCGGAAGCCGTGGTGGACTAGAGCGAGAAACGTGGACGCTTCTCGCGGGTATGTTGTGCTGAAAGTTCAAATTATATGCGGACGGGTCCGGGTCGTGGTAAGCACAGAACGCGGAAAGAATGAGCGACTGAACCGATTAAGTGAGCGTAGATGCGGACGTAAAGAACGACAAATGCCCTCGAGAGCAAGTACTTCAAAAGAGCGTGTAGACTTCAAAGCCAAAAGCAAAAGTGAGGGGACAGTCCAATCTCACGTTCGCGAGATGGGTAAGCTTAAGGGGTCAAAGCCCGTATGTCAGGGGTGGGTTTGTCGATAGTACTACCGACTCCACTCTACCCGGCACCGCACGTAATAAGATCTAATTTGATTGCCCTGCATGACCTCACAAGTAACTTCGTAGCGCCTCCACTCTCATTGAGATTGACTGTTTTACGTTTGCTGTCGTGCAGAGATCGCTGCGATTTCCATGAATCCACGCCATAACCACCACCCCGTTTTTAACAAGCTGTACGCCGCATCTGGGTAACACATTCCTGAGACAAAACCACTCGCGCTGACAGTCGTTCCCCGACTCTATGAGACACGTTCGTTTTGGTATCGATTGATTTCCGATGGCGCGTACCCGTCAGCGCTTATCCAATGTGGTGTAGAGCTCAGGGGTAGGAAAACAAATCTGCGCACGATCCTACACACTAACCCCACAACGAGCAACGGTCATCATTCCACGCGCTGTCCCGAGCGCCACGCATCCTCGATCTTGAACGCAGGATGACTAGGATTGCACGTCTGCAAGCGAAGTAGACGCAGAATCGGCCTTTGTATTGTATATTTTCTAAGGTGCAACATGTCAAAATTGCAATCACGCGTTCTGGCTATATTCCCCTATAACCTCACAACCTTGCCATGAGTTTCCAATGAGCTCCGCCAGGATCATAGTGTTTGACTCGCTGCCCCACTCTGCGCCCGTCCTATGTACATACAACCTACTACCTGCCAAAGGAGAACCAACCCTTCTTCGCTGGCTTCGCCTCCTCCACCTTCACGGCCTCTGTCTGCGGTTTCTCTGTTGCCTGCTGTGGGGTCTTCTTCTGCTGTCCGGGGTACTCAACATAATTCCATGCAACGTCCAAGAATAGCGGTTTGACGGGTACAGGTTTGAGCTTGGGCGGCCATGTAACGAGGTTCTTAAGATCGACACTACCAGAAGTCGGATACTCGTTCAACCGCTCTACGACTGGGGCGGCGTTTGTGAGGTTAGCTTTGGTGGCGATGTCGGAGTTGGAGGATAATTGCGTGAGAGCCACAAGACCGCGATAGTGTAAGGTGAGGTTTTCGAGGTTCTGCTTGAGTGTCTCCGCTTGGGCGTCAGAGACAACCAGCTTCGGTGCGTCTGGCGAGGTTGCGGCAGGTTTCGGCGAACTGACGGCTTGAGAAGCGAGCGACAAGGCGCGGTTGCAGAGCGCAAGCGCCTGTTTCGGTGAAGAAAGGAGGGCGTGAGAGTGGGAGAGATTGAGACACTTCAGAGATTGGTAGTACGCTCTCTGCCCGTCTAGTTCAGCCACGAAGCCAGCGTCACGCGCAGCGCCTCTCAATTCCTTGATCGAATCGATACTCTGAAGGATTGCGTCGTATAATGCGACTCGTTCTCGTAGTCTGGCCAGTTTCCGTCCAGTTGGCTCCTCTCGCTCAACCCACTCTTTCCCGTCTTTCCGCGCGCGCTTTGGTTTCTGTTGGGGATTGGCAGGAAGCGTAAGCCCATCGTCTGGCGCAATGAGCACCCTGTAACGACCAACACGCCAGGCAATGAGGTCGTAGTTCACTGCAAGACTGGTGACACGTAGGTCCTGCATCCGCGAATCGCCTTCGTCTACGCCTTCTTTCTCCAGCTCCTCGATCGCCCTCCGCGTGGCGTCGGCTGCATCCTGGGTGAATATCGCGACGTCATCGTAGGCGTTGGCTCTGTCTTTAGTCGATGTGAAAGTGGGAAGGACCTCGGTCAGCTTTGATGTCGCAGATTCGAGTGACACGAGCGCTTGTCCGATGGCAGCGTCGACTATATTTGCCTTGCGGCCCCGCCATGTAATCGTGGAGCCTGCATGGATTGTTAGCGGCGTGGAAACCATCGCCGTCGTACGGCCACGAAACACACGTCTGAGTGTCTTCGGCCTTTGCACTGCCTGACCGGGTTCAAAAATTTATGCTAGTGATGTAGCACTCACCTGAAGCAGCCGTTTCCTCCTCCTGCAAAGCCGCGGGATCGAGCTTTTCCACTGCCTGCACCAGAGCGGCGTCGTCTTTGGGGAAGAATTTCTTCGCAACCGACGGAACACCGACAGTACGCGGTATCCGATGCTGGTATGCAGCATACCGTAGGCTGGGGTCGGTCGTGCCGGTAAGGACTTCCTTGAACAAGTCGTTCTTCGTGGCTTTGAGAAGCGAACTATATATGACGCGCGCGGCGGAGTAATTGGTCAGACATAGTATCCAACGTTTCGCGGATGACTCCTTTGACCTGGTCCCCTCGGCCTGCTTCTCAAACTCTTCGGCGCCTACCAAAGCATAGGCGTATGCCCGCGCTTCCAATACATCTACGTCTGAGGCACCGCTTGCCGCCTGGTCAGACAGCAGCTTCACCGTGTCGTTGGCGTACCGGACAGCCTTGTTCAGCCGCGATATGATGTGCTGTCGCCTGGATCCGCTGATGCTCTGCTCTGCGTTGTCTTCGGAATGGGCCGCCTTCATGGACATGGCGTGCGCCCATGCCCGCTCCGAGGTGAGGAGCTGCAGATGGAGGAACCTGGCATTGTGAGCAGCTGGACCTGGGTGTGCGCGCCTGCTTACCTACTCTATGTTCCTTCCCACCTCGTCGGCCGTCACTGGCGCTTTCGCCGCATATTTCGCATTTTTGGCAGTCGCGCGGCCGAGCTTCTTCCGCACAATCCTCAGTCGCCGCGAGAGCTGGGCGCGGTATGTGCCGTAGTCGCCCACCAGAAAGGCACTCTCCCGGTACTCGGCGACAAACTTAGTGATATCCATGGCCACGGCGGGTGCGTCTGTGGCCATGTGGAGGGGCAACGTGCGGCGGGCCATCTCCAACGCTAGTCCGCTTTAGCCATCTCACCATCGACGAAAAAGTTCCAGTGTCCAGAGATCGAACGACGCCATCGCGTCTCCGTGTCTGCCTGCCTACTCTCCTTTCGCCGTCCCGTCGACTCTGTATAATACTTTCTTTTCTCGTGCTTTCTGCTTACAAAGCTTCGTCTTTCCAATTGCACCCTGTTCCCCCCGACGGCACGCATCAGGAGGCATGCGAAGCTGTGAGCTCCACTGTTCCTCAAGCTCTCTTTCACAACTCCTGCACGCCATCGCCACGCCTGCACACCGTCCCGATCCCCAGCAATCCTAGCGGCGTCATCTGCTGCGCTCCTGACGCGGCGGGTGATGCTCGAGCGGGCTTCGACATGCCTCGAATCCGGCGGACGACAGCTCCTCAGAGCTCCCAAGCCACGCCTGCGTTCTCGGCGCATGCTGCACTCCTCCTTCTGGCACCACGGTGCGAGCGAACTTCCACTGCCGGTGTGGTGGGCGTCTCCGCCAGCTCTCGATCACGCCACCGGCGACCATGAAAACGACCGAAGCAAATCGGCGACGAGGCCTCCTGAAGCACCGCTTCTTGACTTTCTCTACCCTGAGAAAACCCTCGCTTTCATCCGACGATTATCCGCCTATGGCGTGGACGCGGCCGACTTGCGCCGTAGAGCCATGTTTGGCGCTGGGGCGCGACAGTATTCCACATCTCAGTGGTCGCCACCCGGCGAGGGTGAAGGGGATCATCTGGACGATCTGGAAGCCATTCGGGCGAAAGAAGAGATGGATGAGCTTCTCCTACATAGTACCGCTGATGACGCGCTACGGCAGCTACTGTGGTCGAACCCAGCTGGAAAGCAAGAGCTAGCCTGGCATCTATACTCGGCGCTGACTGAACCTGCACCGTCGGTCGACTTCCTGTGTGACACGCTCGATTATCTGGGCGACTCAGATCTCACGCGCACGGCCAACCGGGTCCTCCAAGTCTTCGACCGCATCCCCCCCGAAAAGCGGCGGTCATCGTCATACCGAATAGCCGTCACTGCGTATGTTGCGCTCAAGATGGTTGGTCCAGCGATACAGCTCTTGGAGCAAGCCTCTGAGCGCTTTGATCCATCTCGTGCCGGCATTGATGCTGTGCTCAAACGCACCATCCAAGACGACCAGTGGGATCTCAGTCTCCGTGTATTCAAGATGTTTCTGAAATCCGCAGATCGCAATCAGCTCAATCTCGAGGCATGGAGGGCCTTTGATCATGACCGACATTGGGGCCCAATATTTGGCCAAGCCCGGGAAGTGCTAGAACCAGTGGAGCATCTACGGAATTTCCTCGATCATGTGGAACAGTTTAACCACGAACTCAACGCCACCAAATTCGATCAAAGAGCTCTCCGCTTTTTCGCCCAGGGTTATGTTCCTGGTGTAATGTCAGAAGTGCTGAATACACCCGACCCCAATGAAGACTATATTTACGAATTTTTCTCCAACCTTTTCCGCGATATCCGTGCTCGAGGAATTCCAACCTGGACCCTCTACGACTATATCATCCCAGCCTTTCTGCGCATGCCACGATATAGGGCCTACACCCACCGACGCAAAATATTCCTTGATTTATACATGGGCTGGCGCCAGGAACATTTAGATGGGCACTGTAATCCACCGTCGAGGCGTGTGATCTACAACCTCATCACGCAGCACGGAAGACACATGAGCTATAACCGCGTCAATGCTATGGTGGAAGATCTTCGCACCTTCCACCCACAGGACACGTTCAAGCTTCCAATCATAAGATACCTTTTGCGTTTTTACGCCAAGAATGGCATGGTTGATCGAGCCCAAGAATTTTTCCAAATATTACAAACCGGGTACCCCACTGTAATAGACGTGCGCGATCTAAGCCTTCTGACCTACGCCTACGCCAGGCGGGTTGATGTTCCAGGCGCAATACACCAATTCAAACGCATCACAGATGAGTTCAATCTCGTCCCTGATACAGGATGTTGGAACACTCTGCTGTATGCCTTCACCCGCGCAGACGATCTCGACGGCGCTCTGGAATGCTTCAATAACTGTCTGGAGTCGGGCGTGAAACCCGATCTTCAGACTTTTGGGCCTATCCTGGATTTGTGTGCGGGCCGTGGTGACGTTGAAGCTTTTGAGGCGCTTTTTTCCAGGGCGAAACAGCTGAACGTCCCCGTTGAAACCGATCGTCGTGCACGATCAGGCTATGTTCAAGTGTTTCTGGCTGCGGGTGACCCCGAAGGTGCTGAGCAGATTGCTTTAGGCATACTCCACAGCTGGCAAGCCGGTACTTTCGTTAACGAACAAGTCACTCATGTGTGGAACATGCTCATATCGCACCATGCTGTAGCTAGAAATTTGGCTGATAGTCGACGCATCTACAACCAGATGGTGGCCAACAAGATTCCTCTGAATTCGTGGACATATGCAGCGCTCATGCGCTCAATGGTGGAATCTGGACTGACGAGCGCAGCGTACAAGATCCTGAGAGTCACAATGCCTGCCCATGACATACGAGTCCACGCCTTCCACTACTCTCTTGTCATCGGTGGCTACCTGCGCGAAAACCAGATTCAGAGAGCGAGACGAGTCTACCACAGAATGAAAGCGGTGAGAGTCAACCCTACCCCAGCTTCGCGCCAGCAGGAATTGCTCTACAAGGGCATGCAAGACCTCTTAAATTTACGAGAGGAGAAGAACAAAGACCCAAGAGCTCTCCTGGTGGGTGTGGAAGAGCAATTACGGCGGAGTCTTCTGTCCGACTATGGACAAGAGATTGCCAACGACGAACCGAAATTTAATCGCTATATCGACTCTCCAGAACTCAACAACGTTCCCCAGGGGTACTTCGCCATTGTGGTTATGTTGTACACAGCCCGGGGCGCATACGACATAGCTAAGGAGCTCATTGCTAAAGCAAACAAGGCGCAGGCCAATGAGCAGAACTACTCCGCTCCAATCGCCCTTCTCACCGCTGCCATAGAAGCGCAGGGGCGAGCAGGGGATCATGAGGAAGTAGAGCGCTCCTGGGAGCTTGTCCGCACAGAAGCCAACCGCCTCGTCAAGGCCTTCTACCAGGTCATGCACCCAGAGCCGCCTAAACCCGAGTTCGACTCTATCGTTGACCCCGTTTTAAAAGAGCGCTTCGAAGCAGCCCGCATCGCGACGAACCGCCGGCAGATTTTGTTCCGCGCTACGCGAGTGTATATCCGCTCCCTATGCGCACAGGATACCCCAGAAGCATTGCAACGAGCTCAACGCACTCTCCACAGCCTGCTCTCCAACGGCTTCGTCGTCGACAATCTCACCTGGAACGAATTCATTCAACACCTTGCCATACGCGACCGCATCATTGACGCCTTCACTGCGTGCGAAATGTATCTAATGCCATCGTTCCCTGGATGGGCGTCGCTCTCCCCGGTATACATTCAACATTATCGTCGTGGATACAACTGGATGGAGCTGCGGCACTACGAAGTCAAGCGCACGAGCATTATACCACGGTACAAGACGCTGGTGGTGCTGGCGGCGGCGCATGCGAAGGTCGTGAGGGATGAGATGGAGGGCGTGGGATTCAATCCGGAGCTGGGTGGTTGGGCCAAGGATGTATTGGAGCAAGTTGCACCGTTGACGATTAGGGCGATTGAGACGATGCCCAGGACAGGTGACCCGCTTCAAAGGAGGTATTTGAGCGCCTTGTAAGATTATGTGTACTGTTTATGAAGGGTATATGCGTGCGTGTGCACGCGTGTTATTTGTATATTCGTATATAAGCTGAATTGCATGAGACGGGTGTTGAGTATATAGGTGGATGAAAACTGTGTATATTTTATCATTGTACGGGCTCTTATAGAGACTTTTGGGCGTCGTGGCGATCTGGTTGCAAGAAAGGTTGTTTTCTTCATACGAACGACGTGTAGGTTTGCAATACAGTAGCATGACTGGCTCAAAGTGTCATAATCTGTTATCGCGATTCATGAAGCACGTCATAAGAGCCGCACGACGCCCAACAGGGTTTTAGGAACAATCTTCACCCAGCGGAACAGTTGGCTGACGCTTAGATGTGGTTCAAGTTGAAGACAAATGGGCAAAAAATGCTGATGAGCAGAGCACAGCTTTGCTTGGGGAGAAAAGTGATGGTGAAGAAGGGGCAAGCATAGGATGGTGAGATTAGGGCAGTGGTGGGTTGAGACGGAGGGTTTTTGGGGCAGTTGTTGATGCTCAGTGATGGCGATAGCAGAATGGCGGGATGCGGTGGGGTAGAAGAGGAAGTTGAGTGGCAGGCACAGATAGAGCAGGGAAATGTTGGGCCCGATCGTCTTACACAGTGTGTAGGTAACTCTAGCTGGATCATACACAAGTTGGTAATCATATTTGGGCGATTCAGCGTGCGTAGAATACCTAGTTATAGTCCATATATTGGTAGCCTTTATTACTCTTCTTAATACATGCTTAACTCTTGTACACTCTCGAAAATAGAGTCAATAGGGTTAGCATTCAACGCTAGGTGGCGATATGTAAGGTGCACATCTATTGTACTGTGCTAGTTCTTGTTATACCGCGGCTTAACGAAGTTCAAAGAAGTTTAGAGTTGGTACCTAGGGTATTAATTGCTTATAGTGCTATATGTGAGATGCTCGGCCGCCGATAGTGAGAAAAAGCATGGTGGACTATTGACACTTGAATTCACAGTCAGCGAAGACTTGTTCGCAGAGAGTGAGTAAGTTGCAGAACTGCGACAAGTTCATTCTTGGCAGGAAACTACAACTAGCTATGTGTGTTGGAATGCCTCTTAGTGAGCTTGCTCGCGTCTTCATCAACAACTAACACTTTTCTAAACCCACTTTCCAGAAGCACTTGCAATCTCGTACAATTACCTTGACAAAGAACTGACCTAAAGATAAGTTCCTGAAACCCAGCCAACCCCGCTTCTCGTGGCATTCCCAGTAGATAGAAGCACCTAGGGTATCTTCGGGAACGAGGTAGATGTTACCTCCGAACAGGGCTAGCACCCATCTGCCTTTGACATCGCACATGATTTATGTGTGCCCGGGACGAGGCATGGGATGAGTCGGTCTGGGGCTTTCGTATCCCTCACGACGTTCCTCCGCGTCGGCCACCGTTGTGCCGGGAGTAGGCATCGGTTGGACGGTGGAGCGGTCGTCCTCATCCATCGTTTCTTTAGAGTGGTGGAGGGAAACGATTTAATTTCAGGATGCTCTCTTCGGCACGTGCGCGAGACCAACGTGTAGCCCAAAAGCCAGTCGAGTTGGTAGGAATTGGTGTAGGGCCGTGGCAGCACGCGCAAAGGATGCGTGCGGGAAGAAGGGATGTATGGAGCCGTCCGAATAAATGAAGAGTTACAAAGGTTGCGGGACAAGGCTACCTAGGTATATACCTAGGTATGTGACAGGGCTTTCGCGTTTGTGCTACCAGCTAACGTACGCCACGGTGGCACAGCACCTTCGTTGAGATTGATTTGCGCGTTGTCACGTGGAATTTGTTTGTGTCTAGATGTGATCTCTCAACCTTCGAGATTTAGAACAGAGCTCGCTGCGGCGCAGCCTCTCTGTTAGTGGAGATCAGATACCGCACCCACGTGACCCTGTCAATCACTAGGCCGATTTGCGTTAGCGTGTCGCCTTAGGATCTCGTGGAACACTTGTGAAAAGTGTCTCGAATGGAGCTCTCCTTCATGTTTCTTGTCATCAGATGCCTCCCAAGCTTTTGAATAATTCCCACTCGAGCAGATAACTTGTAGCCACGTGACTTACGTCAGAGGTGGTGTGTGTAGGTTCCATCAAGGTGCACAGACCACCGACTTCAAGATAAAGCTCTCGCCCGCTCCTTTCTTCCTAGAGTCTCCTCACTCCACACACTCTTTTCTGCAGATAGCAATACAGCTTGTTGTCCTCATATGCCTGCCTGCCCGCTTACATAACTCCCCTCATCCAGGCGATCAAGTGGTGGAGAAGTTGCTGTTTTGTACGAGAAGATTTGGCAAGGGTCACACGAGGTTTATTTATCCTACTGCAAGAGAGTCAGATCACACATTCAACAGTATCGTCGCGAGTGAGCAGCTCAAAGATCTTCAACAATTTACCTGGACGAAGTGAAGGAGCAGCTATCAGATAATGTCTTTGGGGATACTTTACTACTGACAAGGTTTGGTAGGTGCCACTGCTAAAAGTTACCTACTTTGACCAAGTTGACAATCAAGTCAGATATCTCAATGTAAACCACTTGAGACCGAGGGCTTATGCCCAATGCCATGAATGGCCGTAGGCCGCAAAACCCGACCTTTCAGTATTTGTGAAGACTTCACACCATATACGGATGTAAAGCTATCCAAACATGGCCAGATACCGATACCACAGTGCGAAGCAGTGAAGAATGTCGCCTTCTGCTGTCTGAATTGCTCAAACGCCGAGCATGCACCCGCATTTGTTCTCTGCCAGATGTTCCAGAATGCGTTACACATCCTGAGTTGGGTCAGCCAGGCGAACGTCGTGGGTGATTGTCAACATACCTTCACTTTTCTAGACCTCGATAAACTGCCACACCATCCCATTGATGACTGGTCCCGGTGCTTTGACGAGCTTCTGCAGACCATTCACATTCTGCATTTTCACCGGCCACTTGGATCACTGAAACCACGACCAGTGCTTCATGACCGAGACATATCCGCCATTAGACATATGTCGTGCCTCGAAATCCTCCCAGGCATCTTGTTGCCGAACCAGAGCGTAAATGTTGTTCGCGCCGTCGTGACCAAGGTAGGCCCCTGCCGCAACGTTCTTGAAACCGAGATAGCCGTTGCGCTCCTCACATGACCAGTGGTAGGCTGAACCTGGCGTTCCTGGGGGTTGCAGGCTCACGTGCCCGTCGAGGAGAGTGAGAGCACGTCCTGTCGCGGGGTCGCGGAGCATGAAGGTCTTGCCAGGGTGGGGAACTGACGAGGTGAGCGGCTCACTCATCTCGTCCTTCTCGCCCGCGGTGGAAGATGGCGGCGTGGGAATCACTGTGCTAGCGGCCGGTGTGTCGAGCGCGATGTTGTCATAAGTCTCTGATGACATGACACAAGAGGTGTATTGGGAAGAGCGTAAGATCGATGTGTATTTCTTTACGGTGGCAGAGCTGGTGTCGAAGTGAGAGAGGCGTGATCGCAAACACGGCGGGTTTGTGTGCGACAAGCGTGAAGTGTGGGCCATACTTCAGGAAGGTGCGCTAACGTGTCCGTGCACCCAATGCACGGATTCAGCCAATGCACGCCGAACATCCGACGCGTCAAAACTCCCTACTTTCAACACGCGATAACTCCACTAATATGGATCCAATTCAAGCTGCGATAGATGAGATCGAATCGCGAGAACTAGGAGAAGATTTTTCATATACAGAAATTGCTACCAGATATGGTGTTAATCGATCTATACTCTCACGAAGGCACCGAGGTGTTACCGCGACGCGTGCAGCTAACACAATCAATTAGCGAAAGCTTAACCCACAGCAAGAGCAGGAGCTTGTACGATATATCAAAAGGCTCACAGAGAGACATATACCTCCTACTAGAGAGATGATACAGAATTTTGCCTTGACGATAGCAAAGGAGCTAGTCAGCGAGAGCTGGGTTACCCGCTTTATCAACCAACACAGCATTCATCTCATCTCGCAATGGACCGTCGGCATGGACAGCAATCGCCACAAAGCTGATTTAGTGGATAAATATCGCCTCTATTTTAATCTTGTATATAGCAAGATTGATTAATATCGCATAGATCCTCGTTATATCTACAATATGGATAAAAAAGGTGTCCTGATCGGTATCGTTGGTAGAACAAAGAGGATATTTAGCAGACGAATGTGGGAGAAGAAGGAGGTTAGGGCATTACTCCAGGATGGCAATCGCGCGTGGATCACGCTCTTAGCATGTATCTACGCTGATAGATTAGCTTTGCCGCCAAGCCTTATCTATAAGGCTGCTAACAAGGACATCCAATCAAGCTAGGTAGAGGATATCAAGGCAGGATATTATAAAGTCTTTATTACCTCATCATCCTCTAGCTAGACGAACAACGATATCGGGCTTGCCTAGCTTAAGCAGGTGTTTAATCGCTGTATAAAAAAGAAGGCTTAACGATTATATTAACTTTTAATTATAGACGGCCACGGATCTTATATTACTATAGACTTTATTAACTACTATAATTAGAATAGGATCCTGCTTGCTGTCCTGCCTCCTTATTTAACTTATACACTTTAGCTACTTAATATTACGATGTTTAAGCCTCTATCAATAGCCTACTTAGCAGAGCTATCAAGATACCTTTATAGAAGCCAGGGCCTAGCTTCTATCACTAAAGGCGACTTCTTTCCCCTATTCTAGAATGCGTGGAAGGCCTCTTTTAAGGAATTAACTATCCTTAGCTCTTTTAGAGCCACAGGTATATCGCCACCTAATCCTATACTGAACATCAACTTTTCCAGGTCATCGAAAGGTCGATATCCATCGATTTTTCGTTAAAACACGACTTAAATGCCTTCGTAAATCTGTTTTCTAGCGTCCTCTTTTAGCTGCAGGCGTTGTGGCAAGCGCGCTGCCCTATTTTATCTTTTAGCTTCCTAGTAAGCTAAAATCTTTTTAAAATGGCCCGTGCGCCACTCAGATTTTCACGTTTAGTTAAAGGCCACAACCATAGCTAAGATAAGGAGATAGTCGTGACACTCCTTGCTCTTGCAAGATATAGGCACCTACTAGGCCTAAATACAAAGGCTCTCCATGCGAAGAGCCATGGCACGATTTAACAGAGCACTAGCTCTTAACACCTATAACGATAAGAGCTGCCCGCAGCTCTCTAAAGACTAACTATTAGCGTCCCTAACCTAACATAACACGCAAACAAGGCAGCCAGCCTAGCCTTATATCATACAACTCTTGGGGATAAAGAAGAAGGACAGGCCTGGCTCTGCCTTCCTACTACACCTATCTCCTTTGACACAGGCATCGCCAAGCCTGGTACAAAGGCTCTCCTCGCGCAGAGCCATGGCTCCAATTCAATAGAGCACCAGCTCTCTACACCTATCCACTCTTTCCTTTTCTTTCTTCTCACAGCACTAAACTGCCTCTGAACACACACAAGGGATCTACCCTAAAGTACATACACTGCTTAGTCTCCCTAACGGGAAGGGGAGCTATAGCTTAACATGGTAGTAATACCCGCGCAGGTAAGAAATGCTTTCTAAGGTAGTGCGTTAGTACTATAATTCTATAGCTTAGCACGTCGTATATGCCCTTCGGGAGGCGAGATGGTGGACTTAATCCCTATTAACTAGACAAAAAATGAATACCAACCAACCAACCAACCAAGCCACCTAATCCTACACCAAACATTAACTTTTCCAGGTCACTAAAAGGTCGATATCCATCGATTTTTTATTAAAACACGACTTAAATGCCTTTGTAAATCTGTTTTCCAGCGTTTTCTTTTAGCTACAGGCGTTGTGGCAGGCGCGCTACCCTATTTTCTCTTTTAGCTCCTTAGTAAGCTAAAATCTTTTTAAAATAGCCCGTGCGCCGCTTAGATTTTCACGTTTAGTTAAAGGCCATAACTATAGCTAAGACAAGGAGATAGTTATAACACTCCTTACTCTTGCAAGATATAGGCACCTGCTAGGCCTAAATACAAAGGCTCTCCATGCGAAGAGCTATAGCACGATTTAACAGAGCACTAGCTTTTAATACTTATAACGACAAGAGCTGCCCGCAGCTCTCTAAAGACTAACTATTAGCGTTCCTGACCTAACATAACACGCAAACAAGGCAGCTAGCCTGGCCTTATATTATATAACTCTTAGGGATAAAGAAGAAGGACAGGCCTGGCTCTGCCTTCCTACTACACCTATCTCCTTTAACACAGGCATCGCTAAGCCTGGTACAAAGGCTCTCCTCGCGCAGAGCCACGGCTCTAATTTAATAGAGCAC
>ML976724.1:191444-291260 GCA_010015655.1 Bimuria novae-zelandiae CBS 107.79
GTAGCAATACCCGCGCAGGCAAGAAATGCTTTCTAAGGTAGTATATTAGTACTATAATTCTATAGCTTAGCACGTCGTATATGCCCTTCGGGAGGCGAGATAGTGGACTTAATCCCCATTAACTAGACGAAAAATGAATACTAACCAACTAACTAAGCTACCTGATCCTAACCCTATCCTTAATAGGTTCACCCAGGATTAAGAATCAGGCAATAGCTCCTCATTAGGGCTTAGCGATCATAACTAGAGAAAGATGGATAGGCTTATACGCTCTGCAGTAAGTAATTAAAGTAGCAAGAATACACAGAAGCTTCGTTAATTACTCTACCACCTATCTATTAAAAATAAGCTGCTTAAGCATGACAACGATAGGCTTAGGCAGGCGCTATCTATTAAGAAGAAGCGTAATAAGAAGAGTAAAGCTCTAGACCTTTAACAGCGCTAAGAGTATTATAGTAGGGCTATCTTATAGTTACTAAGGAAAGTAAGGGAGGCACGTTATTATTAATTAATTAAGGAGCAAGAGGATAAGCAGCAGCAGCTTTAAAAAGCAAAGATAGTAGAGCTAAAGAAGGCAGCTAAGCTATACAAAGAGAAAATCTAGTAAGAAAAGCGTGCAGCGAGAGAGGTAGCAAAGAAGGCAAAGGAGAAGGAGAGAGCTAAAAAGGCAGCTTAGCGCACTGCCCAGAAGTCTGCTAATAACGCTAAAAAGGCTCTACAACTATCCCAAAGGAGTAAGAGAAAAGCTTCTCAGCCATCTCCACAGAGCAGAAAGCGTCAGAAACGTGTTGTTAATGCTACGGATGTTAGGGAGGCCTCAAAGGGCGCATCTACTGCCCCAACCAAATCCACACGGAGCGGCCGCGACGTCAAGCTTCCAGATAGATTTAAATAGTGCAAATGAATCGCAGCAATCGATTTACTATCCTAGTAGAAAATCTTATAATAATATTGTTTGTGGGTGGTTCTGCAGCCTTATTTCTAATAGAGCGTTTATGGTGTTCGGCGTGCATTGGCTGAATCCGTGCATTGGGTGCACGGACACGTTACACCCGCATCGGCTTAGCGCGACACTTTAGCACTCACTCTCACCAGGACTTGCTAAATCGAGGTAGGCTAGATGCACGTATCGTCAAATTGCCAGCTGTGACCGCTTTATTCGAACAGTATGGTTATTATCCAAGCCCGGGAAGTGGATAGCACCTTTGAGGAAATCTACTTTCTCTTGAATCAAAGGTAGAAGTCGCCATTGATTGCTATTGGACTATTATGTCTGCAGATATCTGCGCTTTGCCTCAGTCATCTGATTGAGCCACATCCAATCTCCTAAGCTCATGAGCTCTTACGAACCTCGATGAACTCCCATCGCAGACCATGATCAACTGGAGCTTCCACCTTCGCTAGCTTCTGCTCCTTTCCTTCTCGCTTGATCTTCACCGGCCACAATTTCCCCCATTCCGTCATGAGCAACACGTAGCCTCCATCCGGCATCTGCCTCACACTGAAGTTCTCCCAGTCTGAGTGATGCGGCTGCGTGCGCAGAATGCCCCAATTGTCGTGTCCCAGATACCCACCCATCCCATCATTCTCAAAGCCGAACCAACCATGACGCTCATGGCAAATCCAATGAGACTGAGGATTCCGTTCGCCGCCAGAATGAAGTCCCACCGTGCCGGAAGTCAAGGTGAGATATCGATCTGATTGAACTTCTCGGATCAGGAAGGACTTGCGTGGTTGGGGTATCGAAGACGTAGGCGTTGGTGCGATAGTGTCGGTAGTTGTAGTTGTAGTTGTAGCGGTCGCCGTGTGTGTAGTCGTGACTGTCCGTGTCCGGGTAGCTACGACCGTATCCCATGGCGCCATGACACAGCCAACGGAATCGATGACGCGCCAGGTCCATCCGTAGAAATCTTGCGCGCTGGCGACATTGAAATTGCTCGCGACGAAGAACAGGGCGAGATGGACAGGAAAGCTGCCGTCAATCTTCATTTTGATCGTTTTTCCTTTGGAGTTGCGATATAGAGGAAGTTCCTGCGTATGCGAGTACAGTGGCGCTTGCCACCAAAAGAGTTGCGCCAAATCCGTATCCGGTTAGCGCCCGCTTTTGGCATTCACCCACCTTCCGCATCCGAAGGAAGTCAAGCATATCACCCACCATATGCTTGCTATTTTCCGACGACGGCCTACCACGCCACTAGAATATCTCGTATTCCAGCCTTATACAATATCCTTAAGGTCTACATGAAATTGAAAGATTTGAACTGTAACCATATGTGGCATGATCATGGAACTTTGTACGACCGTAACCGTCTACCTTTGCCGCTATTCAGACGTCCATTTCAAATTTGCAGTAGTTAATGCGGTGTGCAATGGCGTGAAATGTGACGGCTGAACGCGGGCTTATACGAGCTCCCACATGTCGATGGTCAGCCAATCTTCAGCCTCACGCCCCAGAAGTCCCTGATTCGTTCGCTTCGCCCGTATTCAACGAGGGCTGCCTCAAACGAGGAGAAACCTCAGTTCGACCAATACTCTTGGTATCGAAGCGATGAAAGCTAGTTAACGGCAAGAGCGACCTGGGCTATATAGAGTAGGAGCGATGCTTCCGAATGCGATTCTGATCATTCCACTCTGATCATAACCTTCTCTTCTCTCACCAACAACCTATGTATTGCTAGCAAAAAATGTCCCACTCCACAATCCGCAGCATCAACGACCCTGAAGTGCGCGACACCATTTCCCAAACATCTTCATCACCGCGATCCTACCACCCATCACCATCCGCCTGGGAAGACCAAGTACTCTACTTCCTCCTCCCTGACCGCTTTGCTACCGGAAAAGAAGGCACCGCCATTGAACCTTACACATCAGCCTTCAACTCCAACGCGACTTCCTCTCCCGAAGACGCTTCGTCATGGCGCGAAGCCGGGATCACCTGGCAAGGCGGCACCCTCCAGGGCATAAAATCTAAACTCGGGTACCTAAAGCGCATGGGCGTCACTGCAGTCTGGATTGGCCCAATCTTCAAGCAAGTCCCTCATGAAGAGCATTCGTACCACGGATACGCAGTGCAGAATTTCCTGGACATCGATCCGCACTTTGGGACGAGAGAGGATCTGAAAGAGTTGGTTCAAGCGGCGCACGCAGAGGGTCTGTACATTATCCTAGACATAATCTTGAATCACAGTGGTGATGTGTTCGAGTACCGCGGCGGCAGGAAAGACTTCACCGGATCAAAGTACGAAGCCCAAGGATTCCGAGACGCTCACGGGAACCCCACTCTACCCTTCGCGCCACTGAATCCCCAAGCTGAATCAGACGATGTGGTAAACTCCGCCATCTGGCCCGCCGAGCTCCAAACCCCCTCAACATTCACCCGCGAAGGCAAAATCACAAACTGGGACGCCTACCCCGAGTACCTCCGTGGCGACTTCGAAACCCTCAAAGACATCGACCTCGGCGACGACTGCAACCCAGGCGATCCCTCCGGCAGCATCGACGACTTCACCCCCTCCCCCGCACTAGAAACCCTCTGCGAAGTGTACAAATTCTGGATCGCCTACGCGGACCTCGACGGCTACCGCATCGACACCGTAAAGCACATGGGCGACGGGCCAACCCGCCACCTCTGCACCTCCCTCCACGAATACGCCTCCACGCTCTCCAAGCACAACTTCTTCCTCGTCGGCGAAGTCACGGGCCCCCGCGCCTACGCCGTCGTCGCCGCCACCGGCCTCGACGCCGCCCTGGGAATTGGAAACGTGCAAGCCGCCCTGTGGACAACGTGTAAAGGCGTGTCTGCGCCAGACACTTACTTCTCACTCTTCCGCAACGCGAGCTACCTGAAACAAGGCAGTGACGCTTGGCTCCGCAATAAACTAGTCACCATGCTAGATGACCACGACCAAGTCTGGCGCGGAGGCGATAAAGCGCGGTTCTGCGCCGACGCCACCGAGCGAGATCTCGCCGTCGCAGCGCTCGCTTTGAATCTAACAACGCTCGGTATACCATGTGTCTACTATGGTACTGAGCAACTCTTCGACGGCGCCGGCGGGAGTGACAGATACATCCGCGAAGCCATGTTCGGCGGCACCTTCGGAGCGTTCCGCTCACATAGCCATCACTTCTTCAACGAAGACACTTCGACGTACCGGCAAATCTCGCAGATCTGCGCGCTGCGAAATAAGTACCTCGCTCTGAGGAGAGGGCGCCAGTATCTACGCGAGATCTCGGCGAATGGGACGGAGTTTGGGTATCCGACGGTGCTGGGCGGCGGCAGGATGAGGAGCGTGGTTGCGTGGTCGAGAATCCTGGCAGACCAGGAGCTTTTGTGTGCGATGAACACGGATACGGAACAGGAGACGCGTGCGTATGTGACGGTGGATGCGAAATTGTACAAGAAAGGAGACTACTTGAAGCTTGTGTATGATTCTAGCGGTGGCCATGCGCAGGCACAGGTGCAGATCCTGGAGGCGAATGGCAAGGCGTTGTTGCTAGCTGTACCTCCTGCAGCGTTCGTGATCTATGGATGAGCGCTGAAGTAGGATTCAAAAAAGATTCCCGCAAGCTAAGATTCAAAGTGCGCATGAGATTCAAGGAGCTTCTCGTCCCCAGACTTACATATTGATTAGCAGGCGATTGAGTAAAAGTGATAATTGACAGAATGTCAAGATGATATCGAGGGTGATGGCCGATGAAAGCTCACACAGTGCACAGGTCACTCATGGCACGTAGATGTGACACAGTATCGATTTTCTATCAACACTACATCACAAAGTAAAACATGAAAGGAAAGAGGGTCATTATCCGTATCTGGCGTTCCAACCCCCAAAACCAAAACGCGATCATGAGCCTGCCGCTCGGACCGACATTTTCTTGCGTTGGCTGTCGACTTGAGAAACTTTTGTCGTGATGGTATACAGCGATGAACGATCATGAGCAGACCCAGGACCGCTCTTTGCTCACAAGCCGCGAATAAAGGAAATCTAGCGCTGTTGCCACTTTTCCTCTATAGCTTGTCATAGTACTGTATACATGGTTAGCATGCTGCTCCAGGAAATCGGACATGGCAGTACTCACGTTCTCAACACCCGGTACCTCGACCTTGATACCCTTGCGCTTCCGCATCTCGGCGACGATTTTACCAGGCATGGTGGTGTTGTCGAGCGGCGAGCCACCCTGGAGGATCTGCCAGTGGTCGAACACCATCTGGGGGAAAGCCTGTCCGGCAGTGTTTGATCGGAGATCGGCAGTGAAACCGAAAGACTCGTTGACAGGGAGGTAAGCCTTGACGTTGAACAGAGGAGTACCAACACGCTGGTTCTCCTCGAAGACGTGACCACGTCTCCGGGTAAGCACACCGTAGATACCACCCATGGCTTGCTCGGGCACCTGGATTTCGACAAGGTAGACGGGCTCCTGCAGAGCGGGCTCGGCAAGCAGAGCAGAGGCATAGAGCACACGGCGCGTGGTAGGAATGATCTGACCACCACCACGGTGGATAGCATCAGTGTGGAGGGTAACATCCTGGATGTTGAAGCGGATGGAACGCATGGGCTCCTCAGCAACAGGACCTTCCTTAGTGGCCCACTGGAAACCAGAGACGACGGAGTCCTTGATTTCGTTCAAGTACTGCACAGCCTTGGTCTGGTCAACGAGCAAGTTGGCACCAGTGGTGTCGGGACCGAAGCACCAAATCTTACGGGCATCGGTGACATCCCAGCCGTGCTCATCGGCAAGGATACGAGCACGAGCCTTGAAATCGTCACGGGGACCGATCTTGCCGGACTCGATGGCCTTGGAGACCTCCTCATCCAAAGGCTCGGCAATGACGTAGAGGCGGTTGTGCTTGTTGGGGGACTTGGAAAGAGCAGTGATGCTGGACTTGCCGCTGACGGTCTCACGGTACTGCACGACGGGGTCAGAGATACGGAGGGGCACACCGGCGTGGTCCTCCTCGAGATCCTTCAAGCAGATCTCCAAGTGCAGCTCACCGGCACCGGCAACGACGTGCTCACCGGAGTCGGAGATGTAGGTCAGGACGCAAGGGTCGGACTTTGACAGACGCTTGAGACCTTCGACGAGCTTGGGAAGATCTTGAGCGTTCTTAACTTCGACGGAGCGCTGCACGACGGGAGAGACGGAGAACTTCATGACCTTGAGGTTGTGCGCCGTCTCGCTGGTGGTGAGGGTACCAGACTTGAGCAAGAACTGGTCAATACCGACGAGACCGAGAATGTTACCGGCGGGCACATCCTCGATGGGGTCAGTGCTACGACCCATCATGAGAACGGTACGCTGGACGGCCTTGATGAACAAGTCCTCCTTCTTGCCGGGTGTGTAGTTGGGACCCTGAATGCGGACCTTGAGACCAGAGCGCACGGTACCGGCGAAAACACGACCGAAAGCGTAGAAACGACCCTTGTCGGAGGTCGGCACCATCTTGGAAACGTACAACATGAGAGGACCCTTGGGGTCACAGTCACGGATAGCGATGGCGTTCTCGTCGTCATGGGGACCCTCGTAGAGGGTCTCCATACGGTACCGCTGGGCAGTAGCGGGAGAAGGAAGGTGGAGAATCATCATCTCAAGAAGGGCGTCGGCAGCCGGAAGGAACTTGCGCATGACAACCTTGAGGAGCTGCTTGCCCTCAAGATCCTTCTCGTCACCAGAGAGCTTGATCTCAAGCTTCTCGAGCAGCGTGGGGATCTCATCGGTCTTGAAGTTCATGACAGACTGGAAGATACGGAAGATAGGGTCCAGGATGAACTGGTTGAAGGCACGCTCGAGAGGCTTACCCTCGTGGGTGCCGGTCTTGGTCCACTTCTTGGTCTTGGGGTTGAAGTAGTTGTCGCCCTATATTCGTTAGAAAGTGTTCGGAAAGAGGTAATGCAGAATTTCTTACCCAGAGACGCTCCATCATCTTGTTCTTGTCAACACCGAACTTCTTGGCATATCGCGACGCGAACTGGCGGACAGTGAAGGCCCAGCCGTGAAGACCGGAACCGAAAGCAATGGTACCCCTGTCGGGATACACCTGGACATCACCGAGAGCCTTGTCGTAGTAGGTAGCGATGACGACGTTGACGGACTCGATGACACGGGAGAAGTTCTGGTATAGATCCTCCTTGGTGACCTGAAGCTCAAGGAGAGCACGGTCGACCTTGTTGATGATGACGACGGGCTTGATGCGCTCACCAAGAGCCTGGCGAAGCACAGTCTCGGTCTGCACGCAGACACCTTCCACGGTGTCCACGACGACAAGGGCACCGTCAGTGACACGGAGAGCGGCCGTGACCTCGGATGAGAAGTCAACGTGACCGGGAGAGTCGATCAAATTGATCAGGAAGTCGTTCTTCTCGACCTTCTGGGGAATGTCCTTGAGGTCCTCCTCGTCCTGGAGTTGGGCGTACAGGGAGATGGCGGTCGACTTGATCGTCACACCACGCTCCTGTTCGTCCGCTCGCGTATCCGTAAACCGCGCTTCTCCAGCTTTCGCTGCAGAGATGATACCGGCACGCTGAACGAGGGAGTCGGTGAGGGTAGACTTTCCGTGATCGACTATTGCGGGAAATTAGACACATGTCCGTTACCGCGGTGCGGGGCAACGGGTTCAGACTTACCATGGGCAATGACGGACATGTTACGGATGTTGGCCGCCTTGTCCATCAATTGACGGATCTGCCGTCCCAGTTAGCCTCCATGCTTCCTTCCTCCCAAAATGTGTATGATTTTATCCGGTGTCTGCGAGCGCTACGTACCTCCTCGACGGTGAAGCTAGCATACTGTTAGCATCGTGTTCATGAGACAGTACAAGCGCCGAAATGGAGCCTACTGCGCCGACAAGGGCGAGCAGCAGCATTGGAAATGGACTTACTTGACCATGTTGGCGGTGTTGTTGGTGTTTTCTACTCGAAAATTCTGGTGTTAGAAATGCTAAAGTACCCCGCACCTGCGCGGAGGGGCTGGTATAGATGAAGAGGCGCTGATTCTCGCTCGAGTGCTCTGGAAGTGCGGACCAAAGGCTTGCACTCTTTAAGTAGCCCCGGGGCGCAAGATTGGCGTTAAGTGTGTGGGCGAGAAAGAGAGGTCGAGCGGGGAGCGTCGAGTTTTGCAGGTGGGCGGTGGTGGGGCTCGGGCAGTGGCACTTTCGCTTAGTTGGACATAGCGTAGCGTCCCTCGGTCGCTCTTGCACCAGTGTGTGCACTTACCATCCCAACGCCACCTAGGAGTCATCATGGTCAATGAATGAGCAACAGTAACCACATAAAGGATATTGTCGAGCGTATATGCTTTGGAACGTCCATGCTATGACTCATAAAGGGCTGACGGCCTTTCAGTGACTCTGCACAAGAGGTACCACCAAGCAGGTGCCCGAGCTGCTTCATTGGGCAGCGGGGAGCGCGAGGGTCCATATCTTGAACCGCTCAGTCAATGGCGGCTTATTGAAGCAGTCATTCCGAGTCGCAAGAGAGTAAAGAGTAGAGAGCCATAGTGATTGTCTCATTCATTCATGACTGACTCTAGGCGCGACTCAACTGGAAATTTTGTCCATCCACGGTGTCAATGGTGCAGCTCGCTACCCGCGGTTCCCTGGGCTGTGCAATCTCCGACATGCTTTCGTGCCTTGAACGTCGAAACACTGCTCCACTTTGAATCTTGCGCTTCGCGGTTTGTCAGTAAGACATGCTTAGTCCTATATTCCAGGGTATCACAAGAAGCGATTATACATGAAGAGTGCCACTCTGATGATCCACTGTGCATACGCGAGAGCAATGTCGAGAATTTGTAGCACGGAAACGGTATAGCGTGCAGTGAGCAAATGTACGATTACAAACAAGGACATGGTGTCGGAGATAAGTCACGGAGTATGCGCTCTGGAGACATGCAGGAAGTAGTACCTAGGTAAACATGTGCAATCAAGTTATGTGCCTTCGAGCGCAAGTGTTTCTCTAGCGGTGTTCACGAGGGCAGATGAGATGCTCATGTTTGGGGCGCAGGTAAACATAGGAGAGAAGAGACTGAATACAAATGGCTTTCGAAGCTGGTAGACCTTTCTCCTTCAGCGTTTCGGCATCACTCACTCGGATGTGGCAATGGAATCTCTATGAAACTTCACCAAGCAAAGACACAAGGTCAGAAGGCGTTTAATTCATACTCATCAGTCCACGCAGCGCATTCGTGAGCTATCGTACAGCGCGGTACCAATACCGATATGCCTAGAAACATGAACATAACTCGACCCAATCCAGTCGTAAATGGTATCTTGTGGACGACCATGAAATACGCAATCCACCAACGCCGATTTTCTGTATCCCAGATGCAATGAGACATGTTCTCGCATATATAGCGCGAGGAGGCAGATCGTTCTGATGCAGCGATAGATAATTCATACGGCAACCGGCTTCACGAGCGACCGTGCGATCGGGTATGACGTGATCTTGCTGGCCAGACGGAATGTTCGTCTACGCATCCTCCTTGATCTCAAGCTTGGAACGCTTGGGGCTTCCGTCGTGCTCAGCAGCGTCGTTGTCATCGCGGCTGCGCTTCTTGGAATCGCGGTCGCCCTTTTGGAAGTCTTCCCGACGCTTCTTCCAGTCGCGGTTGTCGGCAGAGCCATCGCGGTCGCGACGCTCACGGGAGCGAGATCGCTTCCGTCCGCCACGATCCCGGCGGTCATCGCGATCATTGAAGCGACCGCCCCGTCCCCGTCCATCGCGTCCTCGTCCACCACGTCCTCGTCCACGACCGCCGCGGTCACCACGATATCCGCCGCGACCACGTCCACGGCCGCTGGCGGCGCGCTCCTCCTCCGACTTGAGCCACTCCGGGGTGATACCCTTTTCCTTGCACTTCATCTCGCTGTAGTCCTTTTTGGACATGATGGTGAGCTCGTTGTCATTGTACTTTGGCTTCGGCTCCAGCGCGAGGAACTGCTTGGCAGAATCTTCGCTGTCAAACTCAACGAACACGCTGCCCTTCCAAGTTCCATCCTCTTCGCGGCGCTTGCGGACCATGACGGCGCCGTAGGGGCGGAAGAACTGCTCCAATGGGATCTGTCCGACCTCTTCGCCTGCTGCGGCAAAGCCCTTGACATAGATGCAGTTCTCGAGTTTGTTGAGGCTCTTCTTGTAGATGCGGTTGAAAAGCTCTTCGAGCGTGGGCGGGTACTCAGCGTCACCGTCACGCTTGGGCACGACAAGAGGCTCTTTGCGCTTGACGGCCTCCTTCCCGGTGCCGGCGAACTCGCCATCGTCGACAACAACAAGGTCTTCGCTCTCGCGGAGCGCATTCACAATCGCGGAGTAGGGGGTAAAGCGTCGCATGCGCTTGAACTGGCTGATGTGCTTGATGGAGACAGGCGCGTTGCGGGGGCCTTCGAGCTCCATGAAGAGGTGCCTGTCGGTCTCCAGGTTTGCAATCGAGAAGTAAAATTCGACCTGGAAATGTTAGAGAAGATAGCAGACAATTTGCGCGACATGACTCACTTGCTGCCTGATCTCGTTGGGGTCGTCCGTCTCGGGCAGATTCTCGAACTCGTCATTGCGCCTGAAGATGTGAACAGAGATTCTCGCATGTGACGAGAACAGCTATGCATACTTGCGTCCATTCCCTCTAAACCGGTTTCCACCGCGGTTATGGTCGAATTTGCGACCATTCTGGCGGTCGTTGTAGCGGTCATTCTTCTCGCTCTTATCGGCGGATGACTCTTCGGTCTTGGTCACTTCAGCGGTGCCATTGGTAGCTTCCTTGTCGCCAGTTTTTGAGTCCTCGGGCGCCTCAGTCGTAGGAGCTTCGGCGACAGTTCCAGTCTTTGCGACAGACTTGACCTCAGCGGACTCGTCGTTCTTGGTCACCTCGGCGGGGTTCTGTGCGGGCGCCTCAGCGACGGCGTTGGTGTCGGCCATTTTGCTGCGCTGCAGCTGTGGATATGCGATTGAAGTTCTGTGTGGTTCAGTCAAAAGCTGTCCGCAGAAAATAGTTGAGCAAAGTGTGGGTAAAGTTCAGTGCTTGTGAGTGGTGGGGAGCGAGAAAAGTGAGTTTGCGTCGCGCTAGGCGGGGATACCCTGCCGAGACAGTCAGTGCGCCGCGACACTAACGCGCCACCCCAACAGATGTAGCACCTCAACTTTGACGCGCCGCATCTCCACCAATATGGATCCGATTGAGGCTGCAATCATCGCTATCGACTCACGAGAACCTGGAGAAACTTTCTCATATAGAAAAATTGCAGAAGAATTTGGTGTTGTGCGGTCAACATTAACGCGCCGGCATAGACGCGCCATGCAGGCGCGTACATAGCTACTACAGACTTGCTAAAATCTCAACCAACAACAAGAATCTAAGCTCCTACAGTATATACAGCGTCTTACTTAGAAAGGTCTACCCCCTACGCGTTAGATAATCTAAAACTTTATATTAATTATCGCTAAAAAGGATGTCTCTATGCAATAGGTTAATTACTTTATTAAGCGCTACCCTAACTCCTTAATCTCGCGATAGACGACTAGGCTAGATAGTAATTACTATAACGCTGATTTAGGCGCAAGATATAGGCTCTACTTTAAGCTTCTATATAAGAAAATTATAAAGTATGGCATAGAGCCTTAGCATACCTACAATATGGACGAAAAAGGCTTCCTACTCGGCATCACCGGCAGGTTAAAAAGGATCTTCGACAGGCCTATATATGAGAGTCGCCAAGTGAGGCAATCTATCCAGGATGGTAGTCGTGAGTGGATCTCGCTCATCGCATGTATATGCGGCGATGGATCTACTGTTAATCCATCACTAATCTATCGATCTGACGCTGAGACTCTACAATCAAGCTAGGTTAAGGAAATTAACGTTAATTCTTATAGAGTCTTTATCACCTTATCAACCTCTAGATGGTTAAACAACGAGATAGGGCTTTAATGGCTAAAACAGGTGTTTAATCGCTATACTAAGAAGAAGGCTCGACGGCAGTGGCAACTCTTAGTCCTTAATAGGTATAGATCTTACGTTACTATAGATTTTATCAACTACTGTGATTAGAAAAAGATCCTCCTTACGATATTTCCCCCTCACGCCACTCATACGCTGTAGCCTCTAGACGTCTATGTATTTAAGTCTCTTTCTATCGCCTACTCCAACGAGCTCTCCGCATACCTGTATAGGAGTCAGGGGCTATTAATAATTGCTAAAAGAGACTTCTTTATACTATTCTAGAGGGCCTAGATAACGTTAGTTACGCCGTAATTAATTACTAAAGCTTTTAAGTATATAGGTATCTTGCCGCCAGATCCTACACTAATCCTTAGTTAATTTAATAAAGATAAGTCTCTAAAACAGAGATTGCGTAAAAGCTCTACTTTAGTACTTAGCGCGTCCAATTAGCGCAAAATTAATTAGCTTTTAAAGGTTATTGTTAATACAGGGGGAGGTAATAAGGCCAAGAAGCTAAGTCGCACTATACACTTAATCTCTATACAGAAGCAGCTCCTAGAGCATGAGAATCAGGGGCTACAAGAAGCCCTCACAAACCAGAAACAGCGTTAAATAAAGGGCAGGACTCTACCTTTTAAGTAGCTAGATAAGTAGCATAAAGGATCTATTTTCTAATTACTTGCCTGCGTATAGAGGGCGCGCGATTCTCTTAGCTAACAAAAGGCTAAAAAGTAATAACTACAACTCTAGAAAAGTAAGCAGAGAGAGATCTAGATAGCAAATAGGTAGCTTAAAGCTTATCTACTATAGGAGAAGCGTGTTACGCGTGCAGTAGCTAGAAATACACGCGCTAAGGAGAAAGCTAATTAGGCTACTAAGTAACGCCTCCATTAACAGGCTCGCAAGACTTAATAACAACTTTAAAAACGTCTTAAAATTGCTAAAAAGGGAAGCTAGAATGCTTTAAAAGCTACTTATATAATTATAAAGAGGAAGAAGCCTACGCCGGCATCTATACGCGTTAATATAGTAATATCTACGCTATTAGCGCTAGCATCGCGTAGTAGCTAAATAATTAGAACACTAAGCAGATATCTATAATTTAACTAGCTAATAATCTTCTATAGCTCTATAAAATCTTAACTCTAGAAAATTTCGCGATAAAAGCTTTTGTGTAAAACTTTATAGCCTCATGTTGCTGGCTGCGGTGCTGGTGTTGGGGTGGCGCGTTAGTGTCGCGGCGCACTGACTGTCTCGGCAGGGTAGCTGGGTAGCTCCTGCCGCGATTTTTTGGTGGTCCGTGCCGCCGTGCGTTTGATCGCGAGTGAACGACCTTAAGTCCCATCATCCCCATTGACGTCCAATTAAGCCAAGTCCATCATGAGGAAGAAGCCGAGATTTCATTCGTTAAAGAAGCTTGTTAGTCCAATACAGCAACCTCGATGGGTCAATAGGCCTGTTGTACCTACTAACATTCACCGCAGAAAGTCAGACAGGACTGGTCACGCTGGTCGTTGTACAGTATAGCACAGTTAAGGCCACCGAACGTCACGACGAAAACCTACTTCCAACAGAAATGGACCGCGAAGTCAGATACACGTGCCTACCACGGCGAGCAGATACGGGAGAAGAAGTGGAAGCGCATGTTCAGGAGAAGCCTACCCGCTGTCGTCCCCATGGACCACAACTACCTGGCCAGATATGACGGTTCGGAACAGGCCGCTGGGCGAGGAGCCGGAGCAGATCAACAGGAGAAGCAGCGTACACCACCGCAGACACCCTACATGCAAATGACATACTACCCGATTGAGCGGAGATTGGACACAGCCATCTTCAGAGCATTGTTCGCGAGCAGCGTGCGACAGGCGAGGCAATTCGTCGTTCACGGTCTGGTCAAAGTCAATGGCAAGAAGGTATGACATTCCGAATGCCCTGTGTACACCGTGCAATGAGCTGACACGTCGACCACAGATGCCCTACCCAGGCTACCTCCTCAACCCAGGCGACATGTTCCAAGTCGAGCCCTCCTCGGTCATGTTCGCCACTGGGGCCCCAAAAAAGCGCTCCTCCACCGCCCGCAAAGTCGCCAAAGAAAAGGCCGCCGAGCGCGCCTCCGCCCGCGAAGAAGCCCCCGCCCCGCGAAACCCCAACCAAGACGCCGCCACCACCGCCGCACCAAAGCGCGAAGAGCCCACCCCCAAGGAACTAAAAGAGCACATGCAGTCTCTCATGCTCGACGTCGAGAACGTCCTCAACGAAGACGTCGGCGCAAAAGACAAGCAGA
Organism: Bimuria novae-zelandiae CBS 107.79; assembly: GCA_010015655.1. NCBI lineage: Eukaryota > Fungi > Ascomycota > Dothideomycetes > Pleosporales > Didymosphaeriaceae > Bimuria > Bimuria novae-zelandiae. The sequence goes on from ML976724.1 coordinate 205,657, forward strand.
AGTTCCGCGCCTTCCGCCAGACCGTGCGCAAAGCCGTCAGCCTGTGGAGTAAAGCGACGCCCGAGACGGTGTCGACACTAGACTCGCAGTTTGCGTTCCTGAAGGGTGCGCTGAATGAGCGGCGCGCTGCGCAGACGGCTGCGCCGGCCGAGGAAGAAGCTACGCCCATGTTCTCCCCCGAGGACCAGAAGAAGCTGAGACAGGCGTTTGAGAAGCTGAAGCTGGAGACGGAGCACACGAGCGCGTGGAACAAGCGCGATGCGAGAGCGCCGTATGCGACGCCCTGGCGCCCGAGGGACTACATGCCTGCGTTCGCCTTCATACCGCGCTATCTGGAGGTCAACCAGAATATTTGCGCAGCTGTGTATTTGAGGCATCCTGTGGCGCGACCGGGATTGGCAGAGGTACCCACGCCGTTCAATCACGAGACGGGACAACTAGCTTTCAACTGGTACCTGAGGAATCGGTAAAGGGTAGGGGGTGGAGTTATATAGCGCTGTTGGAGGGATGGACACTGTAGCATATGTGTAGATCTCGCGCCCGGCGACATTTTTGTACATTACCCTGTTTCGAACAATAGACAGAGCACAGCATCCGGTGGAGAATCATTGTAACCATGTTCATATTTGAAGGCTCCACGACCTATGTTCATTCATATGTGAGCTCTACTTCGACATAGAAGTGTACTACATCACACACCATACTATAGTGATTATTAGCGGGGAGTTCCATCCTCACCCGGTGGATGTTGCTATAACGAGATGAATCTCGAGAAAGAAATCCATGCTACAAGAATCGTACAATGCATGAAAAAAAAAAAAAAAAAAAAAAAAACACTTGTCCGTACAAGCGGAATGCACTTAAAAGGAAGAAAAACAACGACACCGGGGAATCTGTGCGTCGTACCAACGCCAGGCCTAGATAAATGAACACAAGAGAAAAACGAAAAAACTACGACGGTGTTCCCCGCCGATAGAACAAATAAAAGTCAAGAAGGGTATTAATTCTTCGCGTCGCCGACACCAGTGTCGGTGGACTCTGCGAACTCCGAACCCTCTGCTAGCTCGGGGTATCGCAGCGTCTCCGCGCTGGGCCGCGGGCTCACATCGACGACGCTGGAGTCGGGCGTCCACCGCGAGCTTGTGCCCGAGGTGGTGGACACGTTGGAAGAGTAGTGCCGGAAGCCGTTGGCGACGCCCTCCGAGACGTCCTCGTCGTCTTCGTAGGCGGGCGGTGCGCCGCGTGATGATGTGTCTGAGCGGTACCCCGGGAGACTATCCGTCCGCGAGAGCGGGCGAGACGGGAGTTCGGGGATGGATGTGGGCGGGTACGTCGAGGCGGTTGAGAGTGGCGAGTATGGGGCCTGAGGGAGCGGATGGGAGCGCGAGCAAGGGCAGTAGTTATGCGGATACGTGACGACGCGGCCTTCTTCGGCTTGGCTGACAAGGTCGTTGACCACGTCGTGGGCTGCTCGCAGCTGTCTGATTTCCTCTTGCATGGCGTCCTCCAATACGCTCTCTTGGTGCTGGATCAGGCTGCGCTTCTCCTCGTAGTCGTCGGTGCGCTGTTGGTCGCGCCAGTTGCCGCGCCACCACTTCCGCCATGCGTGTTTTCGGGCGGCTCGACGGTATTCGTTGCGAGTGCGACGTTCTTCGCGGGCGGCTGCGCGTTCCACACGCGTACGGGCACTGCAACAGCGGTTGCGGACAACGGCAACGATGCAGCCGCAGCATAGGACGCCCAGAACAATCTCCATGGCGATGACGAATGGTGATTCAGGTGATGGCATCCGCGGTCCCCCATGAGGCTGAGATCCATTATCAGGTAGCGCTTGGTGGTGTTCGGAACCATCAGGTTGCACTGACGGCGAAGGTCGCGGTGGAAGACCCTCCGACCCAATTCTCATGTTGCCTTGCTTACCCGCTCGCCATACGCGGTGGTAGGCATCGTCTTCTGGGCGACCCATGGATGGTGGATCGTGATGAGTAGGTCGCAGGCGGACGTAGAGAACTCTCCAGGCACCGTGAGCTCCGTTTGCGATGGTCTTGACAATGCAGGAGATATTATCACAGTTCCTCAGCTCTTCCTTGAAGTTGTTTGCCTCCTTGTGGACCTGTGAGTGGATTTGCTTCTTCTTCTCTGCGATGGCCTTGTGCAGCTTCTGCACTTCCGCTTCCAGAGCCCTCAGTTCACGAATCTCATCTTCTAGCTGCGACTGGCTCGGGTTTCCAGTGGTCTCCAAGCCAGCTTGCTTGGGAAGAGCAAGACGTAGAGTAGGGGGAGGTTGGCGCCACGACTCAGCGTGTTCTTTTATATTGGCAAATAGATAGGGTGAGGATTCCAGGCGAAGGAGCTTAGGGGTAGAGGTCTGCTTGAAGGAGAGTGTGAAACCAGGATACGGTGAGGTCAAGGCCTTTCCATCGATCGATTTGATATTGACTGTAAGGACCTGTGCGGCATCATCTGCGTCTTGCTCCCCGTGAAGACAGGCGCTCTCCCACTCAAGATCGAGGTCGTGCTGAAGGAACCACGCATTCTCCTCGATGTCGGTAACACCACTGTAGGAGCCAGAGCCGTAGGCAAAATCACCGTTCCACTCTTGAGGAAGGTAAGCACCATTCAAAGTGACGTTCGAAACTCCGCAAGGTTGTTCATTTGCATGTGTTTTGACGCTCAAAATCTAGAAAGGCGGTAAATAGGCGGGGTCATTTTTGTTGCCTGAAGTGGACCTTACGAGGGACTCGTCATCATGGCTCGTGCCCAGACATCCAACGCATGGAACTTCGAAGGTCGCTTGCGCGTAATCTTCCTGTAGTTCTTCACAAATTAGCAGCTGCCTGATGATGGCGAAAGTGACCCATTATAAAGACGTACCAAAATCCAGAAGCTGCCGTCCCTCTGGCTGTACGACCTTTGAAAGAGCACCGCCGGAGGGAAGAACGGCTGCAAGTGCTGGAAAAGCCCGGGCGCAGGCGACCAATAGCTTCTTCTTGGAGAATCGCATGATGTTAAAGAACGGAAGGAGCAGCGAGCGCAAGAATAGGAACGTCTGTCAAGCTTGCAAACAGCTACAGCACACGCTGGTGCAGCCGTCGTTGAGCGAGGAACGACAGAGCTGGCCTCTGAATGGAGATCAGGCACCAGCCAGGTCGCGGAAGCAGTGATGTTTAATGGGGCGCAGGCGGGCAAGCCATCTGCACTTGACTGGACGCGTGTCTTTTGGGACCTAGGGTTCCGAAGGAGTCAGCCGCAGCGAGGCGCAGCACCTCCAGTCGCCGTGTAGCTGGTTTTGCGTGAGTTCAAATACGAGATCCTTTGATGATGAAGGAAGTCGTCGGAGGTTATAACGATCAAAAGTGCAACTGCTTCTCTCTTCCGTGCGAGCCTGGCTTGGAGGTTGTGTCCGGCCATGTGGCACGAGGTACGCTTTCCTTGAGTGGCTCCTTCTCGGTTGCCCTCAACACCCGTCACTACTAATACACTCCGGAATTTTGAAGTTACATGCGACCGCTTTGAGATGGCTACTTCAACCTTTATCATGGATAGAAGAACCTACAAAGAGTAGAAAGAATACTTTAGGCTGGCCGTCTGATTTATTAAGGAGAGACTGGTCATAGTTTCTTCTCGAACAGTTCAGGAGCGCTTCTCGCCATGACCGCCCGCGGGCATCTATTGCCCACGTGTAAAGCTAGCAGTCGGTATGGAAACAGTGTTTCCGCTTCCCGAAGATGGACAAGAATACTCAAGATGGAGGGTGACGAGCTGGCGACCTATAGACGGAGTGTTCAAGCCTGCCCAAGTGAACGACTGAGCAGCGTTTGGGTGGATCGGAAACTGACGCATATAATAGATTTTCATACAGAATATACATTGCATCAATGTTTGATTGTAAATGTACCAGGTACGTGAAGATACGTACACCACCATAGTTGTCCTCCACAAAACGCCAAGACATGGCCCGGTCATGTCTTGGCATTAGGGTACTTGACGAACATCCATTCCACCCCTACAGTGTACTATACGCCACTTTGTGCCCAGCGAAAATACCTTCGATACAGTCGCGTCTAGATCTACTTTCGCTTGCATAGAATTGGAGAGCTCCTTCCGCAATGGTACGTTACAATACCCACTTCGTCGCAAAGAGCTTCCATTAACACGCCTCTCAGCTTCCCCTCGGCCTCCTCACGGCCGCCGTCGGGCACCCCATGCTCGTCGAGCTCAAGAGCGGCGAAACCCTCAACGGCCTTCTCGTCAACTGCGACACGTGGATGAACCTCACCCTCAAAGAGGTCGTACAGACCAGCACCGACGGCGACAAGTTCTGGCGCTTGGCGGAGATATACGTGCGGGGTAGCACGGTGCGTTTTCGTTCCCGACGAGCGTTAACTACGGGGCTAATGCGCGGCAGATAAAGTACCTGCGGGTTCCCGACGAGATCGTGGATGTGGTGAAAGAACAGCAGACAAAGGAGCAGGCATCGAGAGGGGGACGAGGCGGCATGCACAGTCGTGGCGGCGATGGGCATCGCGGGGATCGCGGGGGCCGAGGCATGCGCGGGAGGGGACGCGGAAGAGGGAGGGGTGGAGGCGGTGGTGCTTGAGGAATGGGGCATACCGCAGAAAAGCAAGAAGGCTAGGCGGTACGAATCGGATACACCCAGCGTATCTTCGCACGCACAAACGTGTGCCGAGCGCGAGCGGGCTGTGCGTTTTGACCGGGCTGGCCTCCATTTCAAGAGGTCGATGATGAGCAAGAGAAGGACATAATGTTCAGCGAAAGTGGTAAACTGCCGTCGCCTTACGACCGACGGATCACGAAGCAAGAATACCGCGCTCCGTCACTTCCATCAGAAGGTTCTCTTTGCGAAGTCCCGACTTGTACTGGTCAAAAGTAACTCTATCAATAGAGGCAGAGTCAGCTTTCGTCCGTGGTTCGTAGATTATCATCCCAAGTAAACGATCCAGCTTCAACAAAGTCACGTTATTAGCCCTTAGAAATCCGTCTGACCTGAATGGCATCGTCAATGCGCATGACGTCGATTTGCTAATAATAGCCGATATTGTATTGATAATCCCCTAGTAGTAAATGAGGCCAAGGGAGCGATACAGTTTGTTCGCCTTGAAGGGAGAAGGAAAATAAGTGAATAGAGTGTATGAAGGCTAAGCACAGCATACAGTCAGCACATTGAAGAAGAATAGGTTCCCAATTTCCAAACGAGACTTGAATAAAAACTGGCCACGACCACGAAGCTGTATTCGAGAAAGAGTATATTGACTTGATCAACGACGATTGTATGTGAAGAGCTTCTTCCCGGAGCATTGCAGTAGCGTGAGGTAAGCAGAAGAAGAACAAGTCTATGAGCTTTGTATGAGCTTAGTCTTCTTCCGAAGGGGATGGTGTTCTTGCAGTTAGAGAATACAGTATGTTTGCGAAAGAGAAGAATAGTCAGGCATTGCGCGGCTGGGAAGAAAGGGAAGCGAGTCCTGCAATTGATTTGGAGTTTGCTATAACTTATTGCGTGTTAATTTGTGTTTGTGCAGCTTTACTCTCCAGTTTCTCTGTCCTGCGATTAGTAATAAGAACCACGCATGAATTTCCTTCCAGGAGTGTTGACATAGTGAGGGAACTCAGTTGTGTGTAGACGCAATGAAGAAAAGCTTTTCTCAGTCATGCGATAGGCTCGCAATTATATGCTAGCAATTATCCTGTCTATAAAGAGAGAGCACGAGTACGTAGATCAAATCATCTAGCTCCTCGTACAGTGGTCTGCATTCCTCCACTCCTTCATTATTCGCTGATAGAACTGGGTTACAAATCGTCCCAAGACAGCATTTGTCTTCAATTGGCCAATATTCCAAAACCCTGACTTCACAAGCCTGATATCACCGTCCTCACGCTCTTGTAACCGCTATCGAACCTATTGGCGGGCCTACTCGTCAACATGGCAATGGCATGGAGGGAATTCCTAGATAACTGTGACGACCCGTCAACAAGGACAATAGAAGACTGGATAGAGCGGGTACAAACAAATCCCGACTATGCAACCAGGAGTAGAAGTGTCGAGCTTTGAATCCGATTTCCAACGCACAGACCCAAGCGACTATACTCCCAGGAACAATCCAACGACGCTGCCATCCTCACCAAATCTTGGCTTGAAAAACTCATCAAAATGTACCTGATCTCTATCCCGAGAACAGACCGAAATTCCCCAATCTAGCGTTTCAATACGAGCAATCTTGTCTGAACATCAAGCGCCGTGATCAGAACAGGGATGAGGTGAATGCTTTGGGATTCCCAACCGATAATCCATTGAACCTACAAAGATTACACGCTCGTCCGTATCAGTCGCTCGTATCAAGAATACTCGACTTCTGCTAATATCGACGCTGATTCGCTCTTTAGCTATGGGTGGAAGCCGAAGCAAAAATTTGCCTGGGATGAGAGTATCCGCACCAGGCTCAGCGTGCTAGCCGCACACGTGCAGAAAATGTGGGATGCAGATGGTATGGACATCTGGAAGCCTCGATACGAATGCGAATCGACGCCGTGTAGAGCATGTAGCTAACAATATCACAGACAGTGAATTCGTATCGTCCCGAGACAGGCTAGAGACGTTTTTTAAGAGTAAGAAGGAAATGGGACATGACGGTTGGCATGTTGACAATATCGTTTGCGCGGGCCTCATATCGCTCGAAGACGACGCACAGCGCAGACCCACACATGAGCAGTTCAACGCCCTCACGTCGCTAAACGTGCGGGATAAGGCGATACGATACTGTCTAGTCCGAGAAATTGGGCGTCATTTCAATGAACTGTGCAAGCACGATCCTGAAGCCCAGGGAGATAAATAAACGTGGATACTGACACCATATATCCACGTAAACTGGGACAGGGTCGTCGATTCTGAAGGCGATAGATTCTTTTTCAGGAGCATTTTTTAGGATATTTTTGGGGAGCACGTACACGACAACCCCAAATTGAAGTACGATCCGACCTTCTTCCAATGCATAAGCGCTGCATCGATTGTAGTAGCTGCGGATCTTATTAACGAGGAGGATAACCCAGACGCCGGCCCTGGGGAGAGGAGGCGATTGGAGAACTTTGCTCCTGCCGCGGTCATCTGCCGGACGGTTCCCCGGGGTGATTATACGTGGATGCAAGGAGAAGTGGATCCCACGTCTCCTTTTGTGGGCTGGATCTTTAACCACTACATCTACGAGGCAGCGCCATTATCGGCGCGTGAAGACGTGCATCCGTGGGATCCGCTGACTATGTAAGTTCGTCGCGGGCATATCAAAGCCTATTCGGTAAATCCAAATCTTGATTAAGATAAGCATTTTGATTTTAGCAACTTGGGTTACATTGTGGCGGTCTACGTCGCAAAGGTGCAATGCGAGTTGTTGTTGCTTGTCCGCGTAGCGTCTTTGGTGGTGATCCACGACCATTTGAATGATCCGTACTTACTCACGTATCTTGGCTGACCCGATCTCGAAAAGAAATAAATTGACTCAAAATACCGGGTATATGTCCCAGAATATTCCGACCATTAAGCGCCAAAGACAATCCTATATAGCAATACTGTAGCCACGTGACTGACGTCAGAGGTGGTATACGTGGAAGGTACTACTCAGGTGCACGGACTAGGGACTCAACAAATACTCTCCCCCACTCTCTCTCTCTCTCTGCTAAACAGAGACTCCTCAATCCACACATGCTTTTCTGCAGATAGCAATACAGCTTGTTGTCCTCATATGCCTGCCTGCCTGCCTCCCCACAAATACCACCACTTTCTTGAAACACATTTACGCACCCCACCCCTCTTCCCTCCTCTTCTTCAAATACCCGCCCCAATCAGCCTGCATACCCACTTCACCCAGCCCATTAACTCCATCGCCCTCCTCCCACCCCTTCCACTTCTCCAACCCATACAAATGCCGCATTGTCGGCCGCCCATGCGGACAGCTCCAGGGCTTATCCATACTCCCCATATGCCTAACAATTTCCTCCATCTTGCCCTTCTTCAGCGTCTTGCCGATCATCACGCTTCCTCTACACGCCCTGCTCGCGAGCAGCTTCCTGATCTTCGACGGTCGCGGGATATACGGGTTCGTGGAAAGCGATGAACTGGGGGGGTTATCCATGATGAGAGCAAGCAGCTCGGAAAGGTCGTGTGGTGTGAACGTTACTTCTTTGCTCATAGGGAGGCTCGTGAGTTTGAAGTGGGTTTTCCCATCTGGTTCGTCGACGTTGGTGTCCGTGTCGGTGTTGACGACGAAGCCGTTGGCAGTGAGGGAGGGCGTGTTAGCGAGGATGAGCTCTTGTTCCACAGCTGTGAGCTCGAGTGGGTGGGGGTGCACGAGGCGCTGCGAGACGAGGACGGTGCTTACGGAGAAGCGCTCGAAGTTGTACTTCTCGTCCGAGGCGTGCTGGTCGATGATGAAGAGATCGGATGTTGGAGATGTGGAAGTGGGCGGACGAACAGCGAGAATGAAACCTAGGTTAAACTGCCCTATGATGCGCATAGAATTGAAATCTGACTTCGTGACTGTAAGAGACAGTCGCTCTTCTGGGTCTTCATCGTTGAGTTGATGGCTAGTAGGTAGAACTCTGGAGATTTCGAGGGTTTGGGTTTCCTGTAAGGGTGCTTCGAGACAGCGAAGGTATTTAGCAATGGATGTCGCGTCAATCTTGATGACGCGCTCCAAATTGGTGGTCGTGTACTTCTTTTGGGAGATTGTAAATAATTTGCTTGCGCGTTTGCGGTTTTCTTCCGTGGGTCTCGCTGATCCCTCTTCAGCTTCGGCGATCATCCTGGCAATCTTCGCTTCTTCACGTGCCTTCTTCTCTGACTCGTCAATGTATTCGTCGTCGGAGGCCTCAACCTCGGCGTGAGGTGTGGGCTCAGGTTCTTCGTCCCCCTCGCCGTCGTCTTCATTTGGCACCCGTGGTGGGGCACTTGACGAGGCATCAATCTCATCTGCTCGTGGTGTCTCAAATTCGCGGGTAGACGCCCGTTTGTGGAGAGATGGTGACTGACCAGCTTCAACGGGGAGACCGGTATCTTGCTCTACGTCCTCTTCGTCACTCTCTCCCATTTGCGTACCAGGAGCGGCGAAACCACGGAGACCCTTTAGGAAGTTCGGCCGCTTTGGTGTTTGGGAGAGAGGAGAACCGTTGAGTGAGAATTTCGGCGTATGGATGCGTGCCCGCTTGGACGCCCGCGACTCGCTGCCGTTGCCCACCGTGGAAACTGTGGTCGTGTCACCGATGGTTATGGTAGCTTGTTGTGCGGGTGTCCGCATGGGACGCATGCGGTCGAAAGCGTTCTTGATAGTGCTCTGAGCCAGACGCTGTGGAGTCTGCACGATGGCTGGAATGGGTTCTTCTTGCTCTTCCAAATTTTCCAGTTCTCCAGGTCCCGCTGATCTGGGCGATGGCTCTACTACCGCCGGCCTTGCATGCTGAGATAAAATGCGTGCATTGAAGTCTTGGACCGCCTTGGAACGCGGTTCGGCTTCTGCGCCTGATGGTAATACGTTGTCCTCTGGTTCGAAGAACGGGGAGTCCTCTCGTTGCTGGGACTGACTCGCCACTTCATCTCTTTCCAGAGATGCGCTTCTCGATCGAGAGTTGGGGTGAATGACTCGGACCTCAGTAACATTGTCACGCGCCGGAGACATGCTCCTCTTTCTTCTGACTGGGGGGCGTACGACTCGTTCCGCAGAGTCTCGCTCGGCGAATCTTTCGATGAGGCTCGCCTTCACAAAACCAGGGCGGGCTGTTTCATCAGATGGAACAGCAGGCTCTGAGCGCTCTACATATGCCGACGACAATTTTCGCGGTTCGGGAAGAGGGTGGGGTTCTGAAGGCTCTTGCAGGTAGAAAATTGTGCTTGGCCGTTTTTGCGTTGCAGGAGGCTTGAAGCTAGGTATGGACGGTGTCCGCTTATCCAATAGTTGTGCTTGAGGCACACTCTGATCGTGGCCTTCGAAAAGCTCAGCTAGCGCATCTCTCAAGCTCTCTAACAATGCGGCCTGGTCATGAAGCATGATGGTTCGCTTGTCAGGACTGACATTCACGTCATAAGCATTAGTGTCCAGCTTAATATCGGCGAAGACGAACGGCGACTGTGAGATGTTGTATGACTTGTACACCTCATTGAACGCTTTCCGAACTTGGGGCAGGTTGCACGGACGCGAGTTGACGAAGAACATCTGCCTGTCTGGTAAACCACGGCCCTCACCGACCACAGGGCGTGATATGTGACCGACAATCTTCACAGTATGAGATCCTTCTTCTTGTGTACCCCAATTTCGTACACTCTGAGTCGAGCCAGGGCGATTCGACGGGTCCATCTCAAATTCCAGGCTGAGAGGAATGAGGGTAAGAAGCGCTTTGGCACCGAACACGTTCGCGAGGTTCTCTCGGGTGTTTGGGTTGGAATTTGTAGCAAAAGCAACCATCTTCTTTCTGCATATACGTCAGTTGCAGGCATCGCGTCAAGAGTCTGGTGGAGACGCGCCCTTTCGGTACCTGGTTACTGACGCTGAACTTGACGCCCGTGCTGATGCAAGCATACGCCTGCAGCATTTCCAGCACTTTGCTATACTCCCGTTTGGCGTTCTTTTCGAGCTCCTTCCGCCGTACAGGTAGGTTGTGAAACAATGTCTCCACCACCACGGTCGTGCCTTGCTTTGCCGCCACTACCGAAGTGCTCTTGAGCTTGCCCGACTGCTCGAATTCCAGCCTCGTGCCTCTTGCGCCGTCTGATGCTCGAGCGGTAATGATGTGGAACTTGGAGAGAGCGCATAGAGACGACAGAGCTTCACCGCGGAAGCCGAATGTCTGGAGCGAAGAGAGGTCGTCGTAGGTGGAGAGTTTGGACGTGTAGTGCTTGAGTGCTATCGTCTCGTAGTCGTCCGGAGCAATGCCGGAGCCGTTATCTTGCACCTCGATCGAATCGAGCCCATTTTTCTTGAAACGCACCTCTGTACGTGTTGTTAGCCAACATGCCTTTCTCGCGGGCGGGGCATGGGACGTACCAATGGAGGTGGCGCCTGCATCAACGCTGTTCTCGACAAGCTCTTTGCAGACGGAGATCAGGTCAACAATGACTTGACCAGACTGAATTTGATGCACGGAACGACCCTCGATGGGCTTGATGGTGGCCATGTCAACCCATGCTTGGGACGTTGTGGTGCGTCTATGGATTGAGCCATGACGCGCCGCCGACGCGAACGCGAAAACACATGACTAGTGCCGAGGCCTTTCCTAAAAAAGCTAGTAGCTTTCTCGCAACCCCGCTTGCGAGGTTCGAAAATCTCAACAACAGGTTGCAAAAATCGTTACCTGCTGGGATTGGAGAATTGTTTTGACGCGAATGGTTAGACAAACCTTTTTGCACCTATTCCAGATCCTTTATATTAACAATATACCGACTATCTGGAGGATAGATGGCTGCCGAATTGAAGGACTCAATGGCTCACCTGCGACGGCTCCGTGAGCAGTCCGCGCGCAAGCACCAGCAGTGAGTCTATTCAGCGTGCGACTCTTGGTTGAGAGCTGTTACATATTTTTCAACCCGATATACCCCAAGACTCGCGATAAGTGAGCGGGCTGTCTCAGGTTCAAACTTTCACGAGAGGTATCCTACAGCATGCGTGGATTTCTGACGAAGCGTGACCCAGAATCCAAGATCTACAGGAGGAAGAACGAAGGCTTAACCTGCAGTTCGAAGAGCAATTTCTACAACATACCCAGGCCGACTGTAAGCAACTAGTAAACATGATGCACGAAAAACTGCCCCAAGAGCTCAAGGAACTCGTCTACCAGTATTTGTACATCGAGGAAGCACCCGTTCCGATAGGCTTAGGCCATTTCACAACCTATGTGCCGGAGGCTCTGAGGTCTCAGCACAGCAATGCCCCAACCCAGAGGGAGCCCTTTATCGTTGTCCCAGAAGGCGCGAACAGGCAAGATCACAGCGTCGAGCGTGACCGAAACATCCTGTATCCTGATAGCTGGCTACTTGATCCGACATACCTTGGCCACACTATCGCGCAAGACGCCTCGAAATTCTATTACAAGTCCAACACGTTCTCTATCTGCACGCTCGAGAACGCATTGTCCGACTTCCTGTTCAGAGACCCCATTCACAACTTCATTCGTCCGCAGCAAGGTGCAGAAACTAATCGTCCGGTTGGTCTGCTCCCGATTGATTACATTCGCAACCTTCAAATCCGTATAAAGTACGAGCATTATTGGACTTACCTCACATTTTACGACACCTTGCACGACGGGGAGAAAAATCTGCTGTTGGGCATCTTCGGCACGCTGCGTCAATTTACCAACAGCGTCGACCCAGCCATAGCATCGCAGCTACAGCTGGAGTTTTGCATCATGACGGCGTACACGGTAGCTGAATTCGATTCACTTAGAACGAGTATCACCCACATAAATCTGCTTGAAGCCATTCGCGTCCCTGTGTACACCTTGAAACACGACTTTGACGCAAACATCACAGTCACACATTACGACGAAAACATCTCACCATTTCCCAAGAATGTCACCGGCATCTTCCAGTTGTCCAAAGAGCAATGGCTACAAGTATGTCACTAGCGCATACTTTCCCTCCGTGATGGTTACTGATATCGAGCTACTTGCAGGAAAAAGAGGCGCATCAAGATGCTGCAAGAGAATACTCGCCGTTGCATTTTCGTATCAATTGGAGCGGTAGAAGAGAGGAGGGATTCGGTTCTTTCGAATATGGGCGTTTGATTCAGGGACGTTGGGGTTTTGCTTCAGCGCTCGATGTGTCATGTACCAAGCCTATCGAAGAGGGCGAGTATTGGCCTCTCGGAGAAACGAGGCCTATGGAGGGAGCAATTTTTGGAAGGGCGCGGAGTAGCCCGACTTCCCCGTGATGATATGGACACGACATATCAAAAGCGGGTCTCAATACTTGAGATCTCATCGTGGCACAAAATCTCAACACCAGGCGCCACAACATTATCCGAGCACATTGGCGCGATTTCTTAGGAAGGTGTGGCTTTATCCACCGTTAGGTGGGGGATCTAAGGCAAAGGATGACGCACCTTGATCCGCCGGGATGGACTGGACAAGATAGCGAATGCTTGTTCTGTCGCGTGAACCCACAACGGTCTAACAGATTGCTTGTGTATGCACGATCCGGCACCGGTATTCCGGGAGATCAGGTGGTTCGCCCGCATCCGATCCGCGCCCCAGCCACACCCATGAGTAGTCACTAATACGTAGGGCACGTATGTGAAGTCTCAAGCACTTGAATATTACCAATCCGGTCTTCTGGCTTCCCTGCGAGCCAAGGTCAAAAGCTACCAGTATAAGGTTCAGCTTTGTGACATACGTTCGAGAGAGTAACGGTTCACAGGTAGCGGGGTCAAACTTGGCAACGACGTCATTGGCGGGGTGTGCCGTTCTATCCACGGCCACTCCACCCTTGCAACTCTGCCAAGTATCACCACCCTGCGGATGCACCTGGACAGGTTTCGCGAATACACGGGTCATATTTCGCAGCGCCTTATGTGTGCGCCTGCCCGCTGTCCCGCCTTCATAACCCGCCCCGCTCTATTGATACCCTCTCCTAGCACTCCCAGTTCCCCCACCAAACGAGCATGTCGGACAGCGCAGAAGACGGAGGGCTGAAGGACAAGGCTGCGCATCGGTTCACAGACCTGCGCCACAAGCTCAAAGACACACACCTATACGATGCTAAAGTAAAGGCGGTGCACGCGAAGCACAAGCTCGGAAAGTTTAAGAATCTCTTCAATTCGAACCACCGCCACGACGAAGAGCACGAGCAGAAGACAGATGAGAAGAGAAGCCGTATATGTGAGAAACATCGCTTCGACAGCTTTGCACCGGAAAGAGACGGCAACTTGATCAAGTGGTATGTCGATGGCAGGGATTACTTTTGGGTAAGAACGCTCGAAAAAAAATAATCTACAGGTGCAGAGACTGAAAAGAAATGTAGGCTGTCTCAGAGGCTTTGAACAACGCCAAGGAAACAATATACATCGAAGATTGGTGGCTCTCTCCCGAACTTGTAAGCCAGAAGGCGCACCTATACTTCTCTTTGCTAAGTAACATAGTTCCTACGTCGACCACCGTTCTATAACCAGGAATGGCGTCTGGATTCTCTACTGAAGAAGAAAGCGCAGGAGGGCGTAAAGGTTTACATCGTTGTGTACAAAGAGGTAGCTGCAGCGCTCACCTGCAACAGTCGGCACACGAAAAACGTCATCATGAATCTAATCCCTGACGAAGACGCACCCGGTTATGGTAACGTCAAGCTCATGAGACATCCTGACCACAACGTCCTCGAGAATGCTTCCGACATGACATTCTACTGGGCGCATCACGAGAAGTTCCTTGTGATTGACTATGCAGTAGCATTTATTGGCGGACTGGATCTCTGCTACGGTCGCTGGGACGAGAAGCAGCACCCTCTTGCTGATGTCCATCCTTCGGGCGTTCAGAACGAAGTCTTCCCAGGCCAAGACTTCAACAACAACCGCATCATGGACTTTCAAAGCGTCGATGACTGGAAGTCGAATCAGCTGAGTAAAGCGGAATATGGCCGCATGCCGTGGCACGACGTAGCAATGGGCGTCATTGGACCGTGCGTGTACGACATCGCGGAACATTTTGTCCTTCGCTGGAACTTCTGCAAGCGCGATAAATATAAGCGCGACAAGCGGTACGAATGGCTTACGCTTGAGGGCCGTGAGGATGAACACGAGGATCTTATTGGTGTGCAGCGGCCCAAGTTTCCTGTGGGTGGCTACGTACACCATCCACTAAATCCATTGAGCACAAAGAATCTGGAAAATCGAGGCACTGTGCAGGCTCAGATAGTACGGAGTAGTGCAGACTGGAGCAGCGGTATCCTACCTGCCGAACACAGCATTCAAACGGCGTACTGCGATTTGATTCGGCAAGCGGACCACTACGTGTACATCGAAAACCAATTTTTCATCACGTCGACGGGCGAAGAACAGAGCCCGATCCACAATCAGATCGGCCGCTCGATTGTCGAGGCCGTGGTCCGTGCCAGTCATGAACACCGGAAGTTTAAAGTTATCATCGTCATCCCTGCTATCCCTGGGTTTGCTGGTGATCTCAGGGAGGATGCAGCAACTGGCACAAGAGCGATCATGGACTACCAATACAAGTCCATTTGCAGAGGAGAGCACAGTATCTTTGAGCAAGTCAAGGCAAAAGGCGTGAATCCGGATGACTACATTTTCTTATTTAACCTGCGCTCATACGACCGACTGAATGTTAACGAAACGCTCAAGAAACAAGAGGAAGAGTCGGGTATGAAATATAAAGAATTGCAGCAAGCTGAAATCGAGGAACTCGAAGCTCCGCTTGAGGATGGACAAGATGCTCGCGACCGCGCCGCAGAGAAGAGGCACCAGTTTGTAGGTGAACAGGAAGCATCCGTTGGCCAGGGCGACCGCGGCGGGCTCATAGATCCCGATTCTATCGCAGACGACGCCATGCTCACGAACAAGAAACCCAGCAACGAAGAGTGGAAGGGCGACCCCGAATCCGAGAAAGAATGTTTCTTCCAGGAAGAGCTCTACGTGCACGCCAAAGTCTTGATCGTCGACGACGAGTACGTCATTTGCGGGTCCTCCAACATCAACGACCGCTCGCAGCTCGGTTACCACGACTCGGAACTCTCCATCGTGATGCGCGACACTGATAAAGTGGACATCACCATGGACGGCAAGCCCTATCAAGCCGGCCGTCATGCGCACACGCTCCGCTCCATCCTCTGGCGCGAGCACCTCGGCCTCATCCCCCCCCAATCCCTCGACGCCTCCGACGACCCCAACGCCCAGCTCCCCGGCGAAGACTCACCCAACGACACGCTCCCTGGCGAGTGGGCCGACTTCGTGGCTGACCCGCTCAGTGACGACCTCTGGAAAATGTGGACGGACCGGGCGTCGACCAACACCGAGGTATTCCGCGATCTGTTCCACGCTGATCCCGATGATAGCATCCTCACGTTCGAAGACTACGATAAATTCACGCCAAACCCAAAGCAGGATAAGGATCATAAGCAAGGCCATCTGTACGATATGTCGCGGCCCGTGGAGGAGGTGCGGAAGGAGTTGGATAGGGTCAAGGGACATCTGGTGTGGATGCCGTTGCGGTTCTTGGAGAAGGAGCATATGGCGGAGAAGGGGCTGCAGGTGAATGCGTATACGGAGAGTATTTATACATGAGGTGGGAGCGCGCTTTGGGTGGTTGTCACGATTTATGAGTATTGCGAATGATGCGGGATGATGGGGGCCATGAGGGCTGGGGCTGGGGCTGGGGCTGGCTGGGAGTTCGGCTGCTGGATATGGGTTTCGACTTCTCATTACTACCTTTCTTTGGTTGTACTGCGTTTAATGAAAAGTAATCTCTTTGTGGCTGCTGGATGGGATGCGTGGGATGGCGGGGTCACTGACGTTGTTCCTTTCGCTGGTACTGTGAGTGGAGATGTTGGAGGTGATTGGTAAGCGTGTCGCGTGGTGAGCCCTGGACACGCCTAGCGGCCGACCATGGCCTTTGGCGTGTTTCTCTAACCGTGGGTAGTGGAGCGTTGTAGCTGGTAGCGGCCTTACTGCTGTAATCATCGTCGCGTTTCTTAGTTGCTGTGCGTCGCATTATCTGTTCAGGTCGTTAACAAGAAAAGAAAAGCTTAGAGATTGCGCGATCGGCTGTTCCACTGAGCCCGAAATGCAGGTGGCTAAATAACAGCGTTCACTTTTTTTGTTCACTGTGCGGAAAGTACTCGTCGAAATCGTGATAGATTTTTTTTACCTCAGAAAACTGGATCATACCGTTGCGAATCTACGTTTTCTGCTATTCTTTGGGTTTGCGAGATTGAAAGGGTGCATTAGGGGTCACGTTCGTTATTTTGGTGCGCCGTGATCCGTGGTTGGGAATGGAGAAGTGTGGGGACTTGGCACGCTTTTGTGGGCATAAAGAAATCGGGAGATTGTGGAACAGTCTTTGGTATTTGTTAGTCCCTAGTCCGTGCACCTGAGTAGTACCTTCCACGTATACCACCTCTGACGTCAGTCACGTGGCTACAAGAGATATTGGTACCATGTCATTCTTGGATGCGTATTCCAAGACAATCTTTCTTTCCCAGGGTCACTAAACCCCGCCAAATACTAAGAGGCTCCTCACATTGACTCTGCCAAACCCTTCGTCCCGTAGAAGCTTACGGCCTTGATGAAGGGGGAACTCAGCGACGTTCAGAACGCTGATATCTTCCAGATTGACACCGGCTTTGAGTAACAGCTGTAGGGCTGCGCAAAGAGTTTTCCCGGTGGCGAGGACGTCGTCTACTAATACCACAGGTTTTCTTCTTGGAATTTTTTCAACATTCATTTCGATGCTATATTTCGTTGCTTTTCCGCCTGCAGACAGAGAGACATATGACGGTGACCTTGCGGTGGACACGGTTGGTGGAGGTAGTTTCCCAGATTCACGGATCAAAAGCAAGTGGACCTTGACTTGCACTGCCAAAGCCGATGCAAAGATAAATCCACCGGCCTCGCAGCAAGCGATAGCTCCAACTTGATTCCAGTCTCCCGTGAAATGAGCTCGTAACAGGGACGTGCACAGTGTCAGCCCCTCGGGTCGTTGAGCAATGTCTAAGACGTGCCGGAACTCAATGCCTGGGCGAGGGAAATCGGGTATCGAGGGTACCATGCTTCCCAGTTGCTCAATACCCTCGTGGAGAAGAGGAGCCAAGCAACGCTCGGCAAAGTTGTGCGCCAACGTCGATCCATACATCTCATTGGCAAACTTCAAGTCAGGACGCGAGGTCTTATCGTCTATTGAGTACTCGGAATAATCGCCCTTGACCCCCCGGCGTAACAGCTGTGTACTTTCCGAGGCCGTGATGCGAATTTCGAGCACTCTGCTTTCTGGCACTAGATGCGAAAAGGTTGCAAGAGGAGCCTCGTCTCTCATTCCCGTAATGAACAGTACGTCCACACCCGCAGCGCTGTGTACTGCACCCAGGAAGCTTTCCTCGGGTAGTTTTGGTCGTTGTTTCATTTGTTCTTGGTAATAGTCCGTAAGCGATGCTCGATGCTGCTCCTTGTAATCACGATCCTCACGCTTGTTTGAAAGCAAGGTATCCGTATCAGCCGCTGTCCTAGACGCATATTCCCGTTTTATGGCATCACTGATGCTGACCACACTTGCTACGAAGCTCCGCTCTCTGTGTGTGTAGCCTGAGACAAACGATTTCCAGGCACTGGCGCAGTAATCTTTGCCGACACCGTGTTCTCCAGTGATCAGTAGAATAAGCCTGGGATCCCTAATAGAATTTTTGAGTGGACATGCATATGCTAGCACATTATTCGGATCAGAAGATTCCTTGATGCGAGCTAGTCTTGAACGGTTGGGTCCGAATGCCTTGATTGCAAAAGCGGCATCTCTAGGATCCGGTCCCAAGTCAGCACCATAGATACCGTTGCTCAGAGGTAAAAGATCCCTAACAACGCTGTATACCCACTGAATGGCATCTCGCGCTGATTTCTCACCATCTTGTTCGCGGGGCCAAACCCCTGTCACTACACACGCAAAATCCCAGTCTCGGCACCCGAAAGCCGTTGCCTCAGGTGCCACATCGGCAATAGCTCCACCGCCATGTAGTAAATGGAGATAACAGAATGGTGTGGGTCGCTTTTGGACAGCCTCCACCAATAATTTCGATATTTTTTCAGAACCGACGTCATTCAAAAATATGCATCGCTTGAATGAAGACGTCTTACCGCCAGTGTGGCCCCCGTGCACTATAAATCTCCGTCAGCATTTCTCTATCTTTTTAGATTTCCGGAGGTAACTATTGGTTCAGGATACATACTTTCTGACATGTACATTTCGGTCTCGAACAGGCCAATCCCATCCACCATTTTGGCATGCTTTGGCTCCCCATAAGTTACCGACGCTGGTAGAAACGGGGTCGCAAGCGCCGTCAACGGTGATGATCGACTTGGATTTGGGATGATCTCGAATGTGTTCACGCCAAGTTGCAATTGGCCCTCGTCCCAAAAGAGGTATGCATCAGCAGAGTATTTTCTCGGAAGCTTACTCGCGATGGCCGTATTGAACTCGCGAATCGTGTACTCTGCCCCCCTGTCACTTTTCAGTGGCACAACCCAATTGTGGACCGAATAGATGGGTGCCGGGTAGGTCTTGAAAATGAAGCTGACCACAATACCGAAGTTAGTTCCAGCACCATTAATCACCCAGAGAAGATCCACCTCATTTTCTGGGCGTACTGCACCGGCCGGTTGGTACTTTTCTGGTACCTTACCTACGCACATTATGTCACCAGAGGCAACACTGATTACTACTGCTCCAACAATGGCGTCGCATGTAAGCCCGTGAATTCTGGAAAGATGCCCTATTCCGCCTTGTAAACATATTCCTGCGCCAACGCTTGGTCGGCTGCCTAAAGGTACTGTCTTTCCAGCTTCCATAGACTTTCGGATGATTTGCTCGGTTTTGCATCCAGATCCTGCGATGAGTAGACTGCTTTGAGTCTCACTAGTGTCTGTAACGATGTTTATCTGATCAAAGGCGTCCATGTCGACAGCAACGACGCCGGACCAGAGACAGTGTCCGCTGTGTCCACCTCCTATGACAGTAAGACCAGTATCGTGTTTCAAAGCCCATTGAACGCACTCCTGAACCTGTGCAATATCTGTTGGCTTGAAAATTGCGGCTGGTTGGTGTACCCGGGCTTCGCGGCTCTTGACAGTCTCTTTCTCCACCAATCTTGGTACTGTTGCCTTCAATTTGCTCAAGGCGGTTGCATTTCGTGTGAAAACAGCCATTATCGTAGGAGTGCTGAATTCTAGCCGTTGAGAATGCTCATTCTTACGACTGCCCAATGCACGACATGTTTCCCGCCACTTCGCTCGAGTGAGTTCATCCGTGACTGCGTCCTTCATCGTATGTCCCGTGATGAACAGTGTAAATCTATCCAGTGTTTCATTGTCGTCAAGAACACTGACGGTGGCCGCAGGAAAGGAAGCAGTCCGATGGCACACCAAACCGTCCAAGTTGAGACATCCGTCGCGATGGAAAACTACGACCAGTCCTTGTGCTGGTGAATCGACTAACATCTCCAGGGCCTTCTCAATAAATTTGCGCTTTGGGTTCATGCCATACATACTGTGACAAAACAGTATGATATCGAACTTTTGGCTACTCGATCCAGTATCTGCGTCGCCACTTTCCAGGGTAAATCGGGTCTTGTGAACAGTAGGAGGATCTCTCAGATCAGCCAGCTGTTTCCCCGATATAAGCCGCTCTTCCAGCTTGGTACCGAATTCCTCGTTTGGCTCAAACGCAACATATCTCTTGATCCTTCGTTTCACATGCTCGGGAAGGTATTCAAGTACGCTCTTCGGTCCAGGTCCAATTTCCAGAATCGAGATTCGGGAGCGCGACAACAGTAAATGCGACAACTGGGGCGCGATGAAGTTTTGATATGTCGTCCATTCTGAGCTTTGCATAAGAGTCTCGAAACTGGAGCCGTATTGCGCATCAGTCAGCGGCTGTGTTTCATTCTCTGTTGCACTTAGTGAACTCTGTCGAAGAGTAAGTTTTAGAGCGTCGAGAGTGGCCATTGTTTAATTTTCCGTATGGTCTTTTACAGCTGGAATACGGAGTATTAAAAGAGCATACGAGGGTGACTTTAAGCATGAGCGGAAGCTTGCTATACACGACTAAACAGCTAGTTGTTTCTCTTGTTTTCTAGGTTTTTAATGATCACCCAGAGAATTTGGGTAAGCAATGATTTGTAGTTTGTAGCTTTGCTTTTCAAGATTATTTGTTGGTAGCCAAGCTTGTGAAGTGATTGTGCTGCATGCTTACAATTACGTAGGTACATCCAAGCCGGTTATTGGTTTGATTGTCGTTCTGCTTGCCACCAAACCCACCGTCTGTTGATACAAACGATAATGTATAGTTTGCGTTTATCTAAATTTTTCTATGTACTACCAAGCGACCCGATTAATCGCCTTCGGTTGATCTATCAGTTTTGGTTCGTTGAGATTCAATTGGGAAAATTCATTTTTAGATGGTTGTTTACCAAGCGGCCGAGAACATCTGATTGGACTTGGATATTGAACACTGGCTTCTTATACTCTCGTAGAAACGTCTACGTACAATGCAGAAACGATCCAGACAACTACGAAGCAAGGAGGCCGCCAGGTCTCACCTGCTGACTGCCGTGAATCCCCTTCGCGAAGTTACTCCATCTAGACCACAAGATTCCTAACCAGTGATGTTTCTGCCGAGAAGCGCATAGAATTCCCCTTTATGTTCCGCCTCCAGCATTGAGCCCCTCATGCTCCTTGTGACAGTCATGGCCTGCGTCTTCTGCACCCCACGCATCACCATACACATATGCGTACATTCCATTACTACACCGACACCCAAAGGTTTCAAAACTTTGACTATGGCATCCGCAATTTGTTGCGTCAGGCGCTCCTGTACTTGCATTCTACGGGAGTAAACCTCAGCAATGCGTGCCAACTTGGATAACCCAATAACCCGACCGTTTGGAATGTATCCGATGTGAACCTTTGCAACGGGTTACCATTGTGCCCTCCAAAGAGAGAGAAAATTTGGATATTTTGGAACCAAGTAACAAAATGGGCAATTTATAGCTTACTTTTCCAAAGAAAGGCACCAGATGGTGCTCACAAAGGCTCGAAATCTCGATATCGCGCACGATGACCATGTCCTGAGTGTTTACGTGGAATATAGCGTTGTTTAAAACGTCCTCGACTTTCTCATTGTACCCTTTAGTGAACGTGAGGAAGGCTTTGGCGGCTCGTTCGGGGGTCTTTTTTAGACCTTCGCGCTCGGGAACCTCTCCGACCGCGCGTAGGATCGATTCGAACGCGGTTGAAATTAGAGCCTGGGGATAGGAAGATATGTCTGAGTCTGGCATTATGAAGGTAGCCGCAAAGAGCAAGTGAGTGATGATGATGTAGACGAGAGAGACAGAGGAGAGCTCGGTGTCAAACACAATACCTCTTTCTTTTAGTCACCTTCAAATGAAAAGTGAGGGCAGGCTTTATAGATATTAGAAGGTGATAGATTTTGTTTGCATGGAGAAACACTGCAACAATTCCGTTGTCATTGTTATGGAAAAGGTTCTGTGGATATTTCTAGGATTTAAATTGCTGATCGAATTAAGAGTGATTAGGCGGATGTATACACCTCACTATCTTATCTCTTCACTAACACCCATAGCGAACGGCCCATCGTCGTTTACCGTGGCCCTTCGCACGTCTCGCGCCGTCATGCTCGTCGTGTACGGATTAGCGCGATGCATAGGCTGTCGATTGTCCCACCAAACCATGTCCCCCCCTTATAACCACTCCATATTGAAGACAAACTATGAATCTCTGTTAACAAATCCATTGCCAAGCTTGCATAGGAAAAATTACAGCAATTTGAGTACGTAACTGTGGTTGAGTGCAGTGATCGATCAATTCCCAGATCAACTTTTGACTCTCCTCAAAACTCTTGCCAATGATGATTCTTTTCGCATGTGCGGCCATATATAACGTCTTACGACCATCAGGAGTAACCTGCACCAATTTGTGGCTTACAGGTGGTACGAGCTCTCTCTCGTGGGGCAGTGGCTCTTCAAATGCCTCTGGTGCTGCTAACTTGCGCGAGTGCCACAAATCGTGTTCCACGACAATATCTTCGAGCTCTTCTTTGCGGCTCTGGGACAACGCGGCATACGCACCGCGCGTATCCGAGAAATGAGTCCACGAGCCTCCCTTCACGAGATTTCCGTGCGACAGAAGTAAAGAGTATTTTGCTCGCGGCTTGTGAAAGGAAGAATCGGTGTGCCAGAGCGCGTTGCCCTTGCTGTGCTCCTAACGTCGTTGCCCAGGTGAAACAATGCTTCCGTCACGGTTGATATTCTCTAAATCCCAAAGGAATGGCTCGCTGATACGGTCATTCTCGCGGCCGAAGAAGAAAGGATTGATTTCAGGATCTTTGTCAAGTCGCTGCGCGAAAGCAATGTGGCGGGTGTTGTCTAAACCGGTGTTGCGAAATATCAAAACTGCGTATTTGTCTTGAAGCTTAACCAGCTAAAAGAAGTCAGGTACTCAGTTTCAATGGTTTACTAGCTGGCAGGCACTGCTCACCTCGCTGACAAGACCGTCAGAAATTGGACGCGACCAGTCAACACCCTCTACCTCTGCCGAAAGGTGCCTCACCATTGACGAGTACAGGAGTAATCTTTAGATCGAACTCATTGGCGCTTGAAGTGGACGCGGGCCGATCGGTGCTATCGATGTTCAGATGTGGGTCCAGAAACCAGAAGTCGCTATCAGCGGCATTGTCGGTGGGCGGGCTGCAAGCCGATGAAGCCGAACCGCTGGCCACTCCTCAACGTCATTGTAAGCCAGTCGATTCGTAAACAACCTCGATCACTCCTTCATACAATATGGAAGCCGAAACCATCCTCATCACAGTTGGGCCCTACCAGTTCCTCGTAGTGTTTGAGAAGAGCGCGCCTAAAACCGTCGATGTCTTCCGGAAGCTATTATCGTACAAGAAGTAGCTGATCTACGTAAGATGGAGCGGTGAAGGGCTATGGGTTCCTCTCGGGGATGAAGATATGGGTATAGATTTTGAGCATCATACCAGCCATCCGTCCGTCGGACAGATCCTTCTTTATCCGGGCGGATACTCTGAGACCGAATTGCTCTTCTGCTATGGCGGTGTCTCATTTGATAGCAAGATGGGCCCGCTGGCGGCCAATCAATTCCTCACTATCATCGAAGGCAACGAAAATCTGAAAGCGCTGGGCGAGCTAGTCCTTTGGAAGGGGGCGCAGGACGTGCTGTTCGAGATCGCGGACAAAGAGAGGTCAGTTGCAATTTTCAATTCATCTCGGATTTTAAGCCTTTGCTCTTGGGGTAAAGCTAATGATTCGCAGCATTACTAGATTTCGGAAAGCTAAGATGGCAGATAACGAGACTTTGATGGCGAAACTATGATTGCATAGACCAATCCGACTGCTCGTTGGGCAGCATGCCCCAGTCCCATGTGGGATCCTCCATGAGATCGAAAAGAGCCTATATGGAAGGATCATTACCGTGCAGTATCTGTGCATGTTCCACCTCGGATGCTTGCGGAAGGACTAAGGACGTAGCATTCTGGACCACATTTACATAGTCATTGTCAGGGCGGAAGGGCGACTCCTGTACAGTGCAGCCAAATATCGCCAACGCCAACTGAGAGAGCCGGTAGAGAAGTGATAACGCCCGAGGCTTTGCAGGCGCGACACTGGCCAGAGGAGCTGGATTCCTGGAGGCAACATATAGCTGCAGATCGTCTGGAGAATAGCTCAATGTCATGAGTCTTTGATGAACTTCAGGACGTGACATACCATCAATGATTCGCCTAACATAACATAATACCAAGAATGTTATTGCATAAGTGTGTGAAACCCATGTAGAGTCCACAGCGTGGTGTAGACTTTCGCGGGCATCTGGATCCACCACGAGAGATCCTGCTGGAAACGAAGGAAGACTCCGAGAGTCCATATTTACGTTACTTCCGAACGAAAACGTTGAGATGGAAAAAAGAATTTGAGACGCCGCTGTGAGGCTGATGGTCAACAGGCCAGCCGCCCATGGAGGGAATTGTCGCATCTCAGGCAGGGAAGGCGAAAGGGCTGCCCTCAATAGGGAGCTGTTGAGAGCGAGCCGATACCACTGAAGTTCTCTGGTTAATACTTGTGACCAAGGGGAGTTACCGCACCTACCCTAACGGATGTGAAGGGCATCTGTGTTTTCTGGAGCTTGGTCTCTTCTGTAGCAAAATAATCAGGCTCCATTGATAAGATAGGTGTTTTCTAAGAGATTTTACTTAGCCGGCCGATCCACCGTCTGTGGTTAAATCAGTATCGCGGAGATACTCCATCGTTATTGGAGGTCATCACACACCTTTGCCAGTCATCGAAATCCTCATTCGCCTTTGCCACCACCGCAATGACTTGGTGTCTGTGTGCTACGTTGTTTTTCTGGCGTCTTAAATCCTGGATAATGTAAGCCAGCTGACCATGGAGGCATATCGGAGGTCTCCAGGCCTCTGGGCAGCATGATGAGAACAAAACTTGTACGCCGCTGTATTTGTTGGCTCTGCGCGGAGTGACGCAGGCATGCCTGAAGTTAATGTAAGATTGCAGTCGTATGTGACTATATTCAGCCACACGCGCATGTTTTCCAGATCCTCTTTAGTTGCATGTACTGCACCAAATTCATCGCCAAAAGTGCTCAAGGCTTTCTGTTCCAGACCAAAGAAGCTGGCATACCTAAGGGCTATTCCAAAGACAAACCAGGTGCTCATTTCATTGTAGCGAGTCTTGAATTCAATTTGAGTGTGGGTGGTGCTCGAATTTGGACTGTACAAATCGTAAGGCATCCATTGAAAGTAAAGTAACAGTGACTGGATCGAGTACAGAGACGCATCCGGGGCGGAAGGACGAAGCAGTAGGCGAGACACTGCCATGTCTACCAGTTGAATGATTTCTGTATATCGTGGGTGTACGCCAGTGAAATGGTTGTGATCACCATCTGGATGACCTTGATGCCAAAACCTCGCACCAACGGCGATAATGGATAGACACAGTGTTGGAGCGCTTTCTCTCAGACTCGTTCCCGTCTCTCGGATGCTATGGCTTAGTA
Organism: Bimuria novae-zelandiae CBS 107.79; assembly: GCA_010015655.1. Classification (NCBI taxonomy): domain Eukaryota; kingdom Fungi; phylum Ascomycota; class Dothideomycetes; order Pleosporales; family Didymosphaeriaceae; genus Bimuria; species Bimuria novae-zelandiae. The sequence continues at coordinate 231,456 of ML976724.1, forward strand.
CAGGTGCCCACGGGTGGCAATGATCGAAGTAGCTACGAATTGAATTATCAGCCCTCGCCAAAAACGTCAATGTTCCAGACTTTTAGTTCTACTCACATGTGTATTGCGTGCACCGCTTCGTGCTCTGTTAAGATGCCTAAAGCAATCGGATCCAATGAGGGAAATGCGATCATCCCGCTGATTGAAGCTTGATGCGCATGACCATACTTATCCCTCAGAGCGCCAAGTGATCTCAATGTCGCAATGGGGGCACTCAATTCAAGATTATTCATCGAGTAATCGACAGCTTGAGGTGTAATTGACACGTCATCCCTTTCGCGTCTGCCGTACAAGTGTTCCTCGTCCAAAGCAGCCGTCTCAAGGTCTCCAATGGTGTGGGAACCCCTCGACCTGCATTTGATTCTTGTAACTGCCGCAGGTTTTTGCGTGGATGACCCTCTGACCGTTCCAATTCCGCTATCCGGGCTTCATGATAATTTACCCTAGTTGTTATGTCGATCAGATCACTTCATAGTGGAGCGCGAACTGCTGGTGGTCGCAAGAAGAATGGATTTCACACCTTTGCTGAAGCTCGACAACCATCTGGGCTAGCTTCGATGGGCCCGGAAGTTCCGGATCCAATGGTTGTGTCTCGAAAGAACACGGCATCGCATGACGGGCACAACGCTGGCAAGCACTCTGTGCGTCGTTTGAAGATGGCATGCATCGCTGCTTCCAGACCCTGCATGATGCACATATCCTGTTCGCTCTGACTGAGCGATGTTCAGCAACGTGAGCCTCGTTGGTAGATCCATCGCCACGGTCCATTGCTTGGATCTCTTCTGCAAGTCGAACGATGCCCGGAAATGTGAATTGAGATGAGACCAAGGGTGTCCGCAGTTTGAAGTTCCTGCACTAGTGCCCGCTAGAGAGCGCGCTAGTGCTCCTAACGGCGACAGCGTCTCAGGGTGGCCAAAAATAAAATTATCGTTTCGTAAACAATAAATTATTATATTTTACGATAATTTTATGTTAAATAATCTATAATATTATTAGATTTTTTGCTTACTACGCACCCACAGACTATCTTTCCTTATTAAAATTTAACATCTTTGTACTTATAGCTACTAAAGAAGGTTCTATATTATCTTTTAATTCTTTTAAGTCGCTTAAAATTTTAAGTACTTAAACAAGTCGTAAAAATATATTAAGTATCTATTAATATTACTAGACGCTATTAAACAGAGAGCCTTTATAAGATAGCTAGAACTAGAAGCTATACTATTACTTTTGTTATAAGTATATTACCTTATTAACTATAAATCTTTAATATTATCTTCAGGCGAAACATTAGATTAAGTCTAATAAGGCTATTCCTTATATAAAAGTAACAGCAGCAAGTTAGCTGTTAGAGCTTTAGAAGCAAGTATTAATTAATAATTAGTTAAATAAATTAAGCTTACTTATTTTTAAGAGTATACTTAGCAAGCAAGTCCTGAATTAGGCTTTTATTAATCTTATTATCGTACAAAACCTACTATTTTAAATTATAGATATACTAGAATTTCATGCTTTCTGCCAGGCATTGAATCCAGAATCAGTTAACCATATTACTACTAGTTATTTAACTATTAGTAAATTAATTTAAAACTTATTCCACCTACAAAAGGATATTATACGAAAAAAACTTTAATTAGCTCTTATAGACATTTATTTCTCTATTAATATTTAGATATTTTTAAATAATTATCTCTTCCTAGCAACGTGTGCTTATTTTATTAATACTTAAGATTAATAAATAAAAGCTCTTCTAGCTTTACGTATAATTATAAATTATAATAATAAAAAATAGTAGAACTCTCTTCTTCTTGTTCTTTAAGACTATAGTATTGTATAAAAGTTAGGAGCAATTATTGCTAATAATTTGTTGGCTTCAAACCTGCGCAACACTGCTACGGCTTTCACCGCCATGCAGTTTGCCTGCGGTTTGTTGCGCAGTTTGCCTGTGGTTTGTTGCGCTAGTCCTAATTGGGCTAGCAGGGGACAAACCACGCTCGATAAATACTTCTCACAACAGCCCACCACAATAGATCTGCAATCAAGAATCAAATCAATACCACATCGTTGCAACGAAGTCTTGATCCAACAGCCTATTGCCGTATCAACATAATTTTATAATAAATAATACACTTTATTATATAATATCTTAATATCTTTTAGATAATACGAGTATTTCTTAAAGTCCTTTACATTAACGGATGTGCTACTAAGGATATATAATAAATCTTATTATTTAGGCCTTCCTTTTTAGCAAGGCTTAGTTCGAAAAGATTAAATTATATAATAAAGAAAACACTCTTAAGAATAATATAACTTTAAAAACTAGCTATAATTATAAATTAAAGTTACTTGCTAGTGCGCTAAAATTAATTTATCTAATATAAAAAGTACGCGCGCATAAAAAGACTTTTTAATAATTATTAAAAATAATAACATGTAAATAGCTACGCTAGAGGACTATATTACTACCTATATAACGTATTTAATAAGTCTAACCTAGTTCCTAGAAGCTTAAGAGTATAGCGGGTAACCTTTAAGCAGTGACGACGAAGAGTAATATTAAGGATAATAACAAGGCTATAAGTTAAGCGCCAAGGAGCGTATATCTCTATAATAATAAACACTAGTATAGTTCGTGCTACTACCTTAATAAGGGCGTTTACTTATATCTAAGTAACTTTTAGAAAGATTCTGCTACGCGCTAGCGTATTAATTAAGTTTTATAAAATAAACCTAGCCTACTTACGTAAATATAGAAAGTAATAAATAAAATAAATAAGTGTTTCCTAAAGACCACACTAGCCACTATAGCTATTTAACTCATTAATAGACGTCTACTAAGCGATAGCAGCTTGGCTTTTATAATAAGCTTATATAGTATAGTAAGGAAGGCCTTAGCCACTCTAGCTAATAACTATAACGTAATCTTACTGAATAAGTTAACTATTACTATAATTAATAATGATATTATAACTCTATAAGACTAATAGATTCTTAACCTAGGTTCCAACACTTCCGTTATTAATATAACTAATTTAGTAGACTAGAAACAGAAGCGCGTTAAAAATACTAGTATAATTATTAAAGTAGGGAAGCACTACTATAAAATTAAAGCCTAAAATAAAACAATTTTTATAGTTAATATACTAATAAGTATAGTACTAACGTTAATTATTTATATTACTTTAGTATCTAGCTTTATTATAAGCGTTATTAGTCTTAGACCCTATCGCGATATTAGTATTTACTTTAACTTAGGTTAAGATACGGTATATAATAAACACGGCGTTATTACTTACTTATAGTACTATAAGGACTACTAGCTTATTAACGTAAATTTCTTTTACTATCTAATAAAGTTATCCTTGATTATAATAGCAATTTAAACTTGCTTATTAGAAGTACTAAGAGATCTCTCTAACGCTAGCCTATAAAACTTAAGGTTACTTAGGACGCAAGGTTATAAATTACCTAACTAATAATATTCAAGGAGTAATAGTAATAGGTCTAGCTAACTAAGACTTTTATTAAATCTATATAAAATTAAAGTTAATAGAGCTAGTCTATTACTATACGCTGAAAAACGATATTTATCCCTTCTATTAAACTTTAATTAACCTTATCTAACTATAATAATAGGGAGAGTTTTATAGCGATAAGTAAGGTGCTTATACTATCTATTAACACTTACGTTAGCACAAAGCAGAGTCCTTTTTAATAAAGTTAAAAGCTTAGCTAGGTCGCTAGCTATAAAATACTATATAATACATTTAGTATAATTATAATTATAATATAATTATAATTAAGCTCGCCGCTAAGCGTAGTATTATTAATTTTATAAAGTAACTTTACGCTAATTTAGATATATATTTTAAGCTACATGCTCTAGATACTCCTACGTAGAATAAAAGTACTATAATTATTAGTAAGCTAATTATAATAAAGACCTACGCCTTACGTCTCTAAGGTAACCTTCTAAAGTAATTAATAAATAAGTAAATAAAAATAGAAGTATATCTACTTAATTAAACGCTATCTAAAGTCCTTAATTATCGCACGCTATATAAGGTTATTTAAAGTAAAAAGCTTATAATAAGCTATTTTTAACTAATTAGTTATCGCGTATACGTCTTTATTAAATATTTACTATAGAAAGCAATAATAGCCTCGCGCACCCTAATTAGCTATCTTATAGGCTATAATAGTACTAATATCTTCTAGATCTAGCTACTAATAAAGAATCCAGTTATCTATATACGAGACGTAGTATTTGATACTTCTACCTTCTACGAAGGCCGCGATAGCTACGTAGATAATTAAGTAATTAAGGAAGTTATTAAGTTACTTAACGTCCCTAAGGCGTACGAGGATAACGATGTATCTATAAAAAAACTTATAATAATACGTTAGTAACGTCTCTACGACGAGGCTAAATCTATAGTAATACTAATACTAACGCCTATTATAAAATTGTCTAAGCCATTAGTGGGGAGTGATACTAATAGACTATTAACCTTTTAATATTAATCTACTTTTAATAACTTTATAGATACATTAGCTTCTCTTAATTAAATAGTAAATTATCTTATAAGGCACTACTATACTCGTAACTTTTATCTTACGCCCTTATAGTAAAAGCTACTAATTAATTAGCTAATAAAATTAAAGAATATATGCCTAACTAATATAATAATAACGCTTTATAGCGTTTAGAGCTAAATATTTTATAAAAGAATATGCTTAACATAAAGCGCGTTTAAAAGTTAATAAACCTAGGCAATCTATAGACTTACGCTATATAATTAAGATTTTAAAATATTACTAATTACTTATATACCTTTACTATAATAATAATTACTAGCAACGTAAAGATAGATAACTTTTAAATTTATTAAAATTAGGTACTACCTACTCTAAAGTATATTAGCTAACTAAAGTTATATTTATACGGCGCTAAGTTTATAAAAACTATTAAGCGTAAGTATTATAAGGTCTAAGGTAAAAGCTACTTTTATAAGATCTTAGTAATATATTAAACTACGCAGGCTAAAGGTGTTAAGGTAATCTTACTTATATAAGTATTAATATATAAGTTTAATAAATATAGTTATTTTTATAAATATAAGACTTAACTTGTCGCACGCGAAGACCTATAAGAGTAGTTTTATAATACTTATGCTACTATTTTTATGGCCTGTAACTTTTAAGTAATTATTATAATTACTAACTACTTTAGTTTAAAACTAAAATAATATAACGTACTATACGCTTTCTTTAACTTTATACTTAATTAAAGCTATACGCTAAGACTCTTAGTATTGTTAAAAAAGTAAATAGTAATCTTCTAGAGGTGCTTCGTACCCTCTATAGCCTAAAGGATATACTACTTCTATAGTATAATACGTTCTAAGCTATAGTTAAGCTACTAAGACTTAAGCGTATTAAAGGCTTCTTGTATTTATGTATTAATAATTAGCTTATCCTATTTATTTACGTTAATATTATAATAATAACGTATTACCCTTTAAATGCTTATCTATATTAAGACTTCGAAAATAAGCTACAGGATTAATTTAGACCTAAGGTAATAAGAGATCTAGCCTAGTTCCTAGTCGTTTAAGTCATCTAAGATTGCTAGAAAAAGAAGATCTAGCTTATTTAAGATATATATATTAATAAAATTTATAAGAAGTATGTTATATAGCTAGTAAATTATAAGAAGCGTAACTTTTTGCTTAACGTTAACTTTCTTAATAAGTTAATTAAGGAGACTAATGTTTAACGTATAAAGCTATATTAGAAACTTATAGTGCATCTTCCCTATATCATTTACTAGACGTAGCCTAACGTTACTTGTAGCCACGTCATGCTTACTTACTATCTTACTAATCTAGGATTGTTACATATTATGGCTATATAATGCGTCTAGCAATACTTGCTTGCAACTTAACACTACGCTATTAAAAGTTTTTATAATTATTTAATTATAAAGATTGTCTCTAATAATAATAACTATTATAATTTTTTATTCTTTAACGCGTTAGACGCCTCGTACGTAGATAATATAAAAATACGTTAAAGCTTATAAGAATAATATTTCTTCCTCTATAGTATAATTATTAACTAGAAGGCAACCGTCTAGCGCATAGTTACTAAGTTTACTACTAAAATAAAGCTACTTTTAATATTCTTTATTAGGTTATAAATAGTAAAGTAGCTTTACTTCCTGAATAGTATTTTATTTAACTTAGATATAATGCCTACGATCTACTATAATAATTAATAAATAGTAAGAATTATTAATAAAGATTTAGATCAACTATATATAAACGTTTAATACGTCGATATCTATTAGATATAAATTTAATAAGAAGTAGAGACTTAGTAACTTATTATTAAATAGGTTCTTATAGACAAGATAGCTACTAACGAGCGTACTAAAGTCCTCTTAAAGACTAAATATTAGGAGTTTATTTAATAGCTCTATCTTATTAATACTGCGTACCGCCTCTAGGGCAGCGTTAACAATAATAATAACAATTTTATATATTTAGTTACCTAATTAAGTAAGATTTTAGCTTCACCTCTTAGTTAACATAAAGCTAAGGGGGTGTGTGACGGTTTAGGACATAAAGCTTGGGCCACCCGCGTACGTGCGGCCCGTGCACGTGACTTACGTGATCCACAGTATATAGCTCTATAGAATAGCTTCTTAATTAAAACAACGATTGCCTTAACACTCTTTTTTAACGTTACACCTTTATTAGTGCGTACACTTTCCTTTATCTTCTTTTTATTACTATGCGCCGTAAAGTCCTTTAAGTTAGCTAGTTACTAGCTATTAGTAGTTATAAGGACCCCTTCTTACTATAATTACTTTCTTTTATGTAGTTTGTATCGTGTAGTAGCCTTATTAGTAGTTTAAAGCTAAATAATTTATTTTTACGCTAATACTAGCTTATACGCTACTACTACTATGCCTTTTATTATTTTTTAAAGGCCTTAACTAGGCTTATTAGGAAACTATCTAGGTGTCTTTAAATACTCTCTTTTACTAGCGTTAATTATAACCTAAATTCTAGAGTGTTATTAGGCGTCTGCGACTGCTATAGGCTACTATTAGGTACTAGTAGTAATAGTATACGTAGGCGGACGTTACACTTTAATATTATTACTTTTAGGTTAAGAGAAATAAGGCTAGCGTCTTAAAAGCTTCTTTAAATATTACTTTAAGTAATTATAGCCTTAAAAGTAGTAATTAAGTAAGGTAAGAACTTAATTTTAGTAATATATGTAATATAGTTACGTATTAGATCCTTAGCTTAGCGCCTATACGCCTTTTTTAATAGCGAGAAACACCCTATATCTAGTAGCTGCAAAAGGTGCGATAAATATAAAAGTATATAAAAAGTAATAATCTTATTATTCTTGTAGTATTTCTAAAATTTACGCAAGTTATAGATTTTATAGGTATTAATTATAAATAGCTAATAATTACTAATAATATACTTTTTTATATGCGCGTTGAAGTGCTTTAGGTACTATAAACTAAGCTTATTTATTTTCTAGCTATTATTAGAGACTATAATAACCTAATTATAAGGTAGATCCTTCTCTTTATACTAGATAGAGAGGTAGTGCTTATCCTAGAAGTTTGTCCGATTACAGGGCCTCCGTGATCCTGCACTATTGAGGGTGTAGTAGAGAACGTGAGGCTGACGCACCTCCAGTTGCGTACTATCTTAGATATTACTAGCGCTGGATCGACACGTATCAGAGACCTCGCCTACAGCCAACCTCCAACACATAATAAAACTAAATCTTATCAAGAACACTCTTTAATTTAATAATTAAGAGTTTTAATACCTTAATTAAGTTAATTATAATAGCCTTATTAACTCTTAGAGATCCCACAGTAATCCTAACTAACTATATAAACTACACGCTATAGCTTAAACAGCGTAAAATAAAATGCTAATTCCTAAAGGTTTAGAGTATTATTAATCTAACGCTAATAAATAAACTAAAGTAGAAACCCGCGAGGTTAATGCCCCTAGTAATAGGCAACTACTAGCTAAGCATGGCCTACGCAACTATAAATCTAGATAATATGCTAAGAATGCTATTACATTTATTAACAATAGGCGCAAAAGCATATAAAGACAATAGCGACTATTATAAGGGATAGCTAGAGATATACAAGATTATAAATCGCGAGGATCGAGAGGAGCAAGATAGCCTAAATTAAGTAGTTACCTTTCTCTAATTAATAGTCTTAGCGCATCTCTAGAATAACTACTATATTCTAAATTAATTAATTAGGTAGTGGATTAATAACCTTACGATGATAGTTAGAGTAGATCTATAAGATAAATATAGATAATTAACGGCAAGGTATTAAGAAGCCCTTAAGCTAATAAGAATAGCTAGATTATAGGCTATATAGCTATCTAAGTATAATTATATACCTATAAAAGCAGAGACTAATTAGGTCTGTAAGCTTTAAAGGCTAGACTTAGTTAAAGAAAACTTTATAAAGGTAGTTATCTATATTATACTTATAGGTAACGACCTTCCAGCAATATAGAAGCAAGGATATAGCTATCTTATAAAAGCATATAATAAAACTTTTCTAGGACTATATAATTCTGCAGTACCTAATTAAGGGCAAATAAAAGGGCGCTTTTACTACTATAGGTTTATTTTTCGCTAATAGTAGTAAACCTACTTAGGTCACAGATAGGGACGCCTCTCTTATAAATAAAATAGTAATATTAAAATATTAGGGAAGACTTCGTAAACAACGATCTATTAGTTATAGTACTAAACTTAGGTAGTCCGCGATTATAGATAATAAGCTAATAATAGTTAGTAGCCTTAAGTACCCTACTTATAAATAACGCTATAGTATATAAGACTGCTTTTACGCTTTCTTAGACAAGTAGCTAGAATAGTTTAGACTAAAATCTAGCATAGCTAACCTAATTAAATTTAGGCTAAAGAATAACCTAGAGCTTTAAGAAAGCCTAAGAATAATAAAAAAGGCTAAATTATAGGTACTTATAATTAAACTATTATATACTCCTACTCTAACTTACATTACTAAGACTAATAATAAGTAACTAGATAGATGCTAGATTACTAAAATCCTAGTAAGCTTTAAAGCTACATCCTCTTATAGCAAATTAAACACATACCTATTGCGATACTTAGCTATACTTAACCTAGGCATAACTTGCTACATCTCTAATAATATTAATTGCTTTGTCTTATGTCGACTACTAGCGCCAGGAGACTTTATATAGACAGGGAATATATAAATATAGATTAAAGGATACGGGAGCGTTTATTTTAATATATAAAGTATAAGTAGTAATTAAATAATAAAGCTAGATAATATTCCCTATTGCCCTAATCTACTCTATAACTTTATATCGTTTTAATTACTCCGGAGGCAAGGCCTTTAGTGAGAGATAAAATTAAACCTAATAACTCTAAAGAGAAGAAATAATACTATACTAGTAGAACTCTAAGTGTTGCATAGATAGTGGGTGTAGGAATATAGAAAAAGGCTATTAGGCGGTTTTCTTATTAAAGCTGCGCGTGCCACGCATAAAACTAACTTAAGAATAAAGCGCAGGCTATAGAAAGTAAACGTAATTACTTAGTATAAGTAATTAGGCTACTTAGGACTTTAGGTACTTAAACACCTAGTATAGTAATTTAAAGGGGTACAAATTAAAGAATTTACTATAGTTAAATATAATGCCTACGGTAAAGCTAAACTTAAGCGAAAAATCTGCAGACAACCTAAAGAGCTAATAAAAGGCCCTGGAGAGAGAATTGTAATTAACTTTTATAATTTTAAAGTAGATAGCTCTACAGGAGAAAAGAGTTAAATACTTATTATTAATAAATTCTCTAGCTTTACCTAGGACCTCTTCTTTAAGGATAATTACCTAACACGATTTATTATTAAGTAACTTAGCACCTTTATAATATTTATAAAAGTATAATTTAAAGTTACGGTAAAAGTTATTAAATCTAATAATAAGATCTTCTCTATTAAAGCAAACGTTAAGAAGTAGTGCTTAATATAAAGTATTAGAATTAAGCCTTTAGCACCTAATACTTAATTATAAAATAAAAGGGCTAAACACTTAGGGAGCGTAATTAAAAAGAAAGCACGCGCGATGCGACTAGACTTTAACCTACCTTAGTAACTATAGCCTAAGATTACACGAGCAGTAGTATACCTCTATAATTAAACTTTAAACTACGCTAATTGCTAGAGATTACTATACGAAGAATTCTTTATAATAGTGGCCTTTTAAAACGGCGTAGTTACTTAACTAAAGAAGCTAAATCAAGCTTACCTTAAAGCTTATAGCTATAAAGCTTTTATAATAACTAATAATATAAAGCGGAATAAGACTAAACTCTAAAAATTAGATCTAAAAGCTTAGATTAGCTCTCTTGTTAGCTATTAATTATTTAACATCTAGAAGATATAGATTTCTTTACGAGTAAAGTTAATTAGCACTCGCGATATTATATTTAATAAAAATATAGTGTTTTTAGGCAAGACTAAAGACCTAATAGATAATTTTATGTATAACTGTCGGTTCACAGGTAGCAAGGAATAAACAAGTAACTCTCTGTCTTTGGTATCTGGTGTCTGTCTTGTCTTGTGTGTGTGCTATGATAGTTCTATATACCTTCCTTCCAGTTCTTGTGGATGTGATAGAGTACCAGGTGGTGTGAAGGCAAAGGGGTTTCGGTACAGTATCAGGTTAACTAGAAGTGAGGGGGTACAGGGGTATAATAGGGTTACACAGTTCCCTTAGTGCGGAAGGCGAGGCTGTGCAGACACTGGCAGCTTTTCTTTTATAGTAAAAACAAGTGTGGATCAGGTGTATACTCGCTGGAGAGGCTGTTTGCAAAAGTCGGAAGGTAATAACTATAGTAGTTATTATAATTATTATTATTAGAGCTAGTTTGCAGGGTCCTTACGTGTTACTTATTTATTAACTCGTACGCGCAGCGAGTTTGTACTAATAAGAGTTTTTAAGGCTTTATTTAGCGATGTTTTTATTATAGCGTTGGCAGGATTGTCTTGGCTATTTACCTATTAAACCTTAAACAACTCCCTTCTCTTATATAATTAACGTAAGGCCATAATATTAATTATTAGTCGTTTTTCCTTAGTCGTTCCTAGCTTGACAATACACTCATACAGTGAGTATGAGTCCGTACAAACTACTAGGGGGAGAGATAGCAGACTAAGCTACTTTGTAACCATAGCAAGCGTCGAGGTGATAGAGTATGCGAGGTCAACGCCTCCTACTATTGCGTAGATTTCTAATGCAAGTACGCTCTAGGTTACGCGTTTGCTTTTTATAGAGCTCTAGTAAATAAAATTACTATAAATAGTAAACTCTGCATTAGCAACATCTTCTATAGCTACTATAATTATGTAGCTAATCTAGCTACTTAAATCTTTATTATTTGCGAAGGAGCTATTAACGAAGACAAAGACTTTAGCCTAAGCTAGGTCAAGTGCCTTATAGGTGAGGCCACGATTAAGATTATTTAGTTACTACTGTAGGCGTTTGTTTAACGCGTTAACGTCGTTGGCGGTAGGCTTCTAAGTTTATATAGTAATAGAGAGGTTAAAAGTTACCTCTAGTTAGTAGATGCTCGCGATGTAGCCGCCGCGAGCCCTCTACTTAACGTATTATTATTAATAGTTAGCTAAGCTTACGTTAATAAGATAAATCTTCTTGCCCTAATCCTTTTATTATAGTAAGAGCTTGCTAGTGTGATCAATCGATAGGACGTAGCTATTAAAAATTAATAAAGTAGTAGGTATTAGCTTCTCCTTTAGCTTAGCTATAAATATTAACTCCTTCTCCTTTAGGTTAGAGAAACGTTTATCCGCAAGGATAAGTGTGTCGTTAGTCTACATGCCTACTATGCCAAAGGCGTCCTAAGTAGTAGTCACAAGCAGGCATGGATCATACGTTAAGGTCTCTATGTAAAGCTTTTCCTTGTAATGAGCGCTGTATATTGCCCACTAATAAGTACTAGCTTTAGCTAGGCCGTATAGAGGCTTCTTAACTATTATAACTATGCTAGGTGGATACTTGTATTTAATTTCCTTAGGTAAGTAGGCGATGACTACTTGGTTAAGCTTTATACGTGACTATATGTATACTTAGGTAATATGTCGCAGCTAGAGCGAGATCTCTTTATTTATTAACGGAACTCTATTACGCATGAGTAAAGGAGCAATAGCTAGTATAATTTATTAACTAGCTTACTAAATAGTTAGTAATTAGGTAAGAATTATTACTTTGCCGTCGTCTTAATAGCCTTGCACTACAAGACGTAATTTCTTATATAGGGTAGTAGTAGTCTTGCCTTTAATTTCGCGTACTAGTCGCGATTTAAAAATCCGTTCTTAGTGCTTATCGGGATCGTATTATTCAAAGCGGAAGACTCTATTAGTAATAAGGCTATTAATTTCCTTATTATCTAATAGCTTAAATAGTTAACTAGGTGTAGTTATCTTTTGCTCTTAGCGCAGCTATACAGTAAGTAGCTGATTAGTGTTCTCTTTATGCGTTATAAAGACCTCTATTATATAAGCTTCGTTAGGCGCTGCGTGGACAGTGTACGCTATAGGAGCTACACGAGCTATCTTATAAGGGTTCGCGCGGGCTATAGTAGCTTTAGGCTTGTTCTTGCTACCTTTAGGTTAGCCGCGTTTTTATTAAGGGAGTTTAGAAGCTTATTCTCGATGCTAGTTAGTCCTACTAGTTTTGCTATCTTTATTCTAATTATCGTCTCCGTTGTCTAGCATATCTATTAAGTGACTATTATCCTTATTATTAATCGCTAGTGGCGTGGCTGGTTTATTGTTTATTAGGGAGGTATCCGTGTAGTACGGCTTAATAACCGTTAAGCGGAAATTTGTAGGGCCATGCGGTAGCTATATTATACAGGTCTTATTTGTTATAGCAATAAGCTTATAGGGGCCTATCTATCTATCCTTCTCGCGCCAAACGCGCACATTAGAGTTAATAGGCAGTATAAATATTTTAAGCATCGTAGGTCTATTACGCGTTGCTAGCGTATTATTAATTTAACGCGTTTTATATACCTATCGTACCTCTCTTATAGCCTTTTTAATAGCAGCAGAACGTTAAGTAATTAATAGTAATAGGAGAGAGTCTTCTGTTATTCGTGAGTAGGCGCCAAAGACAAGGAGCGTAGGCACTAGGCCATTAGGACCTGCTATATTGTTAATAGCTTTAATAGCCATTTGCAAGATAAGCTACCTGTCTATTATTATAGGTAAATCGGCTTAGATAGTCTTAAAAGCACGTTATAATAGAGTATAGTACTACTCTATCTTGCCTACGCTGTTATAAGCTTCTATAGGTACTTCTTTAATATTAATTAATAGTAACTTGGCAAGTTACTTAAATTTAGTAAAAATAAAGTTCCTGCTAGCGTTATAGACAAGATACTTAGGCGGTCCAAGATAGGTATTAATCTAGTAATATTATAGAGCGTCCTAAGTGCTTGCGGCTGATGCATCTTTAAGGAAGCAAGTAGCTTAAAAGGCGGTCACGTTGTTAACTACATATAGGACAGGTTTTCTATTTAGGTACATAATATTAATAATTACCTTATAGTTAAAGTCTAGGTCTAGTTCCTTAAGCTTAAATCTAAAGCGTCTAGGTACTTTCTAATTTAGTTAGCATTATTAGCAGTACTTAACGAGCTTATTAATAAGCTCCTTATAGACGTTATTATGGCTAGCGCGAATAAGCAAGTCGTAGAGCTAATAAGCTAATAGGTGGCTAAATCGTTAGTAGAGCTAGCGTAGCTTAGTCTCTGTAAGGTGGTAGCTGGCGGCTGCGGTGCGTTTAGGTTAATTCACAAGGAGCTATAGATGGCCTTATTTACGCATAACTAGGTGTAGCTAGTTGCCCTGGACTAGTACGTTGCGCAGGTTGTCATATCTAACGCCTAGTCTGTCTATATTGGCCAGACAGAGCAAGAATGGCGTATTAGTAAGTAGCACGTGGAACGTGACTTCACTAATTACTATGTCGACGTGTAGGGTGCCTATAGATATAATTGCCTGGCCTCTGCCCAAGCGGATTTGGTGCTGCCTAGCCATTAAGGTATCTATTTACAAGCTTATAGCTGCCTATAGAGTAGTTGCTTGTAGTTCTCTAGCTATTAAGACGCCTAAGGGTCCCGTGTTAGGCATAATGCCCTAAAAGACTTTCTTATTATATTAATCCTTAAACGTAAATATAATAGTAGGCGTGTTATCTATAGCCCTAAACGCGTTAATTTGTGTAGTCGCGTAGTATATAGCTTAGTTATTTAAGTAGGTAATCGTCTAATTACTGTTAATTATACTAGAGAACTTAGTAATAAACTAATCTCCCTTAGTTATTATTTTAGTAGCGAGCATCTACTAGACCTTATTATTAATTTTAATACCTTCGTACTTAGTTAGAAAAGCATAAAAGTTAGCAACGTTAGGTTGCGCGTTATATAAGTAGGCTAATACTATTTAGTAAAATCTATTATAGGATTGCTTGCGCTCGTCCCTAGAGTACTTTATTAACTAGTAGCTAGGCTTACTATAGATAAAGCATTTCTTTTAAGATTACTATTGCTTAGGTTGTAGTAGCTATTAGAAGGGTAATCCTTAAGAGTTGCCTTAATAGAGTCTACGATTGTTAACGTCTTATAGCGAGAAGCGCGACGAGAATCTTTATAATTTATTACCTTAACCTCTCTGTAAGTCTTTACTTCTATAGGTCTTATTAGTCTAGTACTACTTATGGCCGTTTGCGTTAGGGTCGTCCTTATAGGGGTGTTAGAGGTTATAGTAGTTCTAATACTCCTTATTAGTAGTATATTACGTTAGGCTTAGATTACGCGCCTCGCGCGAGCGGGTGGTAGCGCTAATAAATAAGCGTAGAGTAGAGTAGAGGCTTTTAAAAGTAGGCGCTAGGGCGAAGAGGGCAAGATTATAGTCCTTAATACTATTATACGTATTAAGTAGTTATTTGCGTAGCATATTATTACCTTAGTAGTTATAGCCTAACCCGCGTTAAAGCTTCTAGAGCTTATTAATAAGTAATTAAAGAGCATTAAGACAAGATTTATTAAGGTAGGCGCTAATTATACGTGCTAGCGTAGTTATTTTCCACTTACTAAGGTATAATTAATAATTCTCCTTATTATAGAAGTGGCTCTTTGTTATACTTATTATTATTTTAAGATTATAGCCCTGACCCGCGAGGCGGTTATAGTAGTAGTTAAACGCTTTATCTTTTAGCATAATAGAAAAAGCTTAATTCTAGTATTACTTAGGTAGCCCTATCTTACTGCAATTGTCTCGAAAGATTCTAAATTTAGTGTTAAATACGTTATATAGCTTACCTTTAAAGCGCTTCTTATTGTCGTATAGCTTGTAGAGGTCTATAATAAGTTAATATGTGTTGTTAAGACGTGTAGCGTCTATAGGGCTTTCGTGCTGCAGATGGGGGTTATACGTATTATACTAGTTTAGCTACTGCGTAGAGAATAAAGGCGCGTTGTGCTACTAATAAGGGGGCAGGTATATAGTGGGCTACTATTTTAGTAGAGGTATAGGTTAGTAGATAGTGCGTGCTGTTAGAGCTAGTTAAGGAGAAGTAAGGTGCGCAAAGGGTTATCAAGAAGATTATTATAATAGAGGTGTATTATATAGAGGCGATGTTATAAGATTTGGATTAAAGCGCGAGTTAAACCTCTTATTTATTTTAAGCTAGTGAGTAACCTCTTTATTAGTCTATTCGTGATAGTCGCCCTATAGCGCTTCTGCAATGTTATAGGTAATTAACTTACTATTCTTAGCTATAAAGACGCCTTACTTGCGTAGGTGGTCTTAGAATTTAGTAATAAGAGATTTATTGCCTTTATTAAAGAGTTCTTTTAGCTATTCTTTAAAGATAATAGTTATTTGCTCCTATAGCTCATAGTCCTCCTATTCATTATTTCGGGAGATTCGGTAGTAGAAGAGGATGTATATGTTTACACTCTTTATATTAATTTTCGTAATGTCTGTATTCTTATTAACATTAAGGGGCTAGCCCTAGCTATTCTTATTAATAAGCGCCTGTTCTTCCTTCGTAAGATGGTTGGTGAAAGGCATTATAAGAAAGCGATTTAAGGGTCGTAAGGCGTCTCTTTAAGAGAGTAAGACGCAGGTTAATTAATAGTACTATTAGCGGCGGGTACTATAGAGCGTGATAAATAGGGACTTAGGTAAACGCTTAAAGTCCTTATTGCTTAGTAGTAGGCTACGACGCGCGAGCTTCCGGCGAAGGCATAATAAACGCGGAGACCTAGGTAAACGCTTAAGGTCTTGTTAGCACACGGTTTAGGGTATTATTATACCCCTTGTCGTGTCTCTTCTAGTTCTCCTTACTATTTATAGTTATCTCTTATAGCATCGACTGTGAGGGTAACCACTAATTAGTGTCGGTTCACAGGTAGCAAGGAATAAACAAGTAACTCTCTATCTTTAGTATCTGGTATCTGTCTTGTCTTGTATGTGTGCTATAATAGTTCTATATACCTTCCTTCTAGTTCTTGTAGATGTGATAGAGTACTAGGTGGTGTAGAGGCGAAGGGGTTTCGGTACAGTATCAGGTTAACTAGAAGTGAGGGGGTATAGGGGTATGATAGGGTTACACAGTTCCCTTAGTGCGGAAGGCGAGGCTGTGCAGACAATAACACTCTAGAAGAGATAGTAATATAGGTATAATTAGTAGAGTTACCTCTCTTACCTCGCTAGGATTAAGCCACAGAGTCCTTTTATAAAGATAAAATAATTACTAAGGCACTAGGGGAAGAGGATAAAGGGACTCTAAAATATAAAAAAGATAAAAAAGTTAATTATAATTATTTAATATTTTGTTAACCCTACTACTAGTTACACTCCTGAACCAATTACTAACTAGAGATAATTAAGCTAAACTATTCCTAAGAGTAAAATTAGGGAAAAAATAAGTTAGTCCTTAGGCAGCGGTATTTATAGCAGGCACAAAAGCAGGAAGTAGCGGTAAGTATTAAGGTAAGATACTAGATAAGGCATAGCTTAGACGCATAATTACTATAGGTAAGAAGTTATATAGAAGTCTACTACTAGAACTACCTACCTGTAGAAGTAAGCTTAAGGATCACCCTCTTTATAATATATAGAAAGAAGCTAAGCGATCCTATTTTTAAAGCTATAAAGAAATAAAGTCTTACAGTAAGATTATAGCTACTTTAGTAAAAGTAATAGGTAATTAAATCCTTAACTATATATAGGTATACACTTATAAGCTTAACAAATACTATTAATTATAAAAGTACAAAGCAAGATTAGTAGTAAGAGGCTATTAATAGTAATATCTTACTTTATAAAATACTTATATTATAACGCTTACAGGACGATCCTTTAATACGCTTATATTAACTATAGCTTAGTTTAACCTACAGCTTATCTAACACAACGTTACTAACGCTTTTGTCCACGCAAAGCTGGACAGAAAAATCTACATAAAGATGCCTCGCGGCTACTCGCGAGCAGGCGTAATCCTCTAACTACACAAAGTACTCTACGGACTACGCATCTCTCCCCTACTTTGGCAGAGAGAGTTCACTACTGTACTCTACAATATAGGGTTTACTATAGTCCCTTATAAGCCTTATTATGTAATTAAGAAAGAACTTATTATCTTTTTTTATATAAATAATCTAATTATCGCCTATTAAAAGGATTATAAGTCTACCGTAAAAGTAGCTATTATAAAGATAAGTGCTAAGTTTACCCTTACTAGTAAAAAAAATCTATAGTAGTTTCTAGGAGTTATAGTCATTAGAGACTATTCTAAATAAAAAATTTAGCTTTTATAAGCCTTATATATTGATAAGATATCTTGTCTTATAAATTACTATAAGATGTAATATAAAACGCTAATAGCTTTAATTAAGTTACTTTTGCGAACAGGACTAGCTAGTAAGGCTAAAGTTAATTAATACTAGCATAAAATTAGATTAACTCTTTATATAGTAGTTATTACTTAACTAGATATTACTTTTATAAGCTTTAAACTATTACGTTTTCTATCTAATCTAAGCGAGAATTATTACGGTACTACTAATTAAGTTCTCCTTTACCTTATAAAGACTAGATTACTAGGTCTGTAGCTAAGAGGAGTAGACACTTTAAAAGTAGTTAGTAACGTATTATTTACTAATAATACTCTAGATTGCAAGTGTTTATAAGGATATATTATTAAACTATTTAGTAGTCTAATTGCCTAGAAAGCAAATACATAAGATATAGGTACTATATTAATAATAAAGGCTAAATTACAGGCACTTTTATAAATAGCCAAGAAGGCTATTTTTACTTTATAACTACTTTAGAAGCTCCAGATTACTATAAGTAATTACTTAATTATAATTAATTATAATAATTAACAAACTATTCACCTTGTTACTAAAGAGATCGTAAAGTTATATACTAAACTACGCTATATAAATATCTATAATTATTAGCTAAGGCAAGAATTAGCTAAAGGAACAATTAATATAATCTATTAAAAATTAAAGGATATAGTAGTAGATAGTCTAACTAAGGCCCTGCTAGTAAATAAATAGAACAAGTTTCCAGATAAACTAAAACTTATAAATATATTAGACAAGATTGCTAATTAAGAGGTTACCTTATAGGATCTATAGTAGAAGATAGAGGCCTTTAAGATAAAGTAAAAGATAAACTAATTATAGTAAAGCGTTTAGCTTAAGGATATGCCTAAGCTAAGGGGGTGTGTCTAATTACAGGGCCTCCGTGATCCTGCACTATTAAGAGTGTAGTAGAGAACGTAAGACTGGCGCACTACTAGTTACGCACTATCTTAGATAGTGCTAGCGCTAGGTCGATACGTATTAGAGACCTCGCCTACGGCCAACCTCCAACACACAACAAAAACTGAATCTCATTAAGAACACCCTTTAATCCAACAAAGATAAGGAAGGGTAAAATCGCCTAGCCTATTATATTAATGCCCTAGATAGTTATAGTTTAGTTTTAGTTACCCTACTATACTCTTTTTAGCCTATCGTAATGCTTAAAGCCTGTAATAACTACTCCTATTAATATTATGCCTATTATAAAGCTAGTCTTATTAAAGTTATAGGTATCTTTATCTAGGATACTATACTTAACTTTAGTATTTTTCACAAGCCAGAACTAGCCTTGTATAACCTTTAGATCTTTACAGAGGGCTCTCTTATAGTTATACTTTTAATTAAACTTAACTTAGAGCTTTAGCTAGTGCTTTATAAAGTTTATAGCCTAGTTTTAGCTAATAGGCTTGTGGCGCTACTTAGCTAATAAAGAATTAGCTATATCTTTAATAGTAGCAAGCTAGGACAGAAATCCTCGCGTGTCTAGGTTAAATATATACTAAATAATTACTAACTCCTCTATTAGAAGAAGATTTATAGAGTTAGATATATAGTTAGGTTAAAAATTTACACTAGCGTGCCTTTATCTTAGTGTTCTTTTAGTAACGCTTTAGACTACTATAGCGCGTAGAATTAAAAATAGCGTGTCTCCTTTAATAGCTGAAAGCGTAAGCTATAATTAGGCTTCTTTTAATTTTAGTAGCTAGTTAAATAGTTAAGACATTGCGTTATACTATATGTTATGAGACGCTCACACCTTCGTCCGATCCGGGTTAGGGCGGTAAGGCTAAAGTAGCACTTTATAGATTATTTAATAGTATAAGTTAATGCGACACCTAGCGCGTAGCTATATAATTTAACCTTATAATAGATAAATAACTATTAGTTTGTATAAGAGAACGTACTCGTACAGAAGATATATAAGTTAACTATAAGAAGTATAATATAGGAAATTATCTAGTATATATCCTTAGCTTGCTTAGTTACGTATGCTACTTAGTTGCTTAGTACTACTAATTACTAAGTAGTTATATAACTACAGGGCTAGCTTCTTGGCGTGCTTATTAAGGTTATTTTAACTATTAGTCTTATTAAGCGCCTATTCCCTTCCTTTTATTCTTAGTTCATAACACTATCCCCGCCTTTTGTCAGATTATATGCAGTAGAGAACCTAGGCTAGAAGAGGTCAGGGGCTATTGCACATGACGCACAGACAGGAACTTTAAACAGGAGGCGTCAACCAGCTTTAGAAGAAAAAAAAAACATCTAATCCATCAACATGATCACTTCTTTATCAGACCCCATACTGTGACACACAGACAATTATCATCCATCCTTAATAACCTGAAAAATCTAACAATTAAGAGTCTTACTGCCTCGACCACTAACATGACGACGCTACACCTACGCGACGCAACGATGATCACGCTACGCGACCACACCGACTACACGGCGTGGGTTACACAAATCCAGTCAAGATGCGTACTCTATCGTATCTAGAATCTACTAGATCCAAAATCAACGACTGCGCCAAAACCTGAGCCAGTAATCCCACAAGCTCTAAACTAGCTAACTACACTCTAGCCACTAGCATTACAACGCCAACGCGCATTTCCGAACTATCCACGTTAGGTATTAAAGCCTTTAAAGAGGACCTTAAGTACTATAAGACGTTGCTCGAAGAATTTAAGAATAATTAACACGTATTTAAAAAGGAGCAGTTAAGCCTCTAGCAAATTATTATCTTTATATAATTAACAGTTAGCTAGTATCTCCAAAGGACGTGCTGCCTACCTAATTAACTACTTAGATAGTAGATTATTAACCTTAAAGCTATAGTTAGCGTTAATACGCTATTCGAACAAGAACGCGCACGCGACCGATATTACTCCTCCCTAAAGCCGCCACGAACCGCGAATACATGGGATACATGGCTAGCAGAATACGATTAAGCAGCCACTGAAGCGGAGACGTACAAAGTCCTAGAATTAATATAGTTTAACGCTGTAGCAAAAGACTTCCTAAACGCTGTAAACAAAGTCGCTCCTACGTGGTTAACAACCTTTTAGGACAACGGACGGTTCACACCAGGCATGACTAGGAAAGAAATAATAAAGCGTTTCCAAGAACACATAATGCTAAACCACCCGATATCGCGAATAAAGCAGAGATCTACCTTCGTAACGGGTGACTTATCAGAGCTTGGTGAAAGCGGCAAACCCGCCCGGAGCACACAAAGTGGGGACGCCTACAGTGCTAAAACGTTATCATCCAGAAAACGGGGTAGACCTTGATATCAACGTACAGGCCAGCAGATGGTTGAGCAAGACTCCCCGCTAGACCTTTTAACCCCTATTAAAGCAGGTGGGCGCCTAAAATCTATTAAAGTAGAAGGGCAGAAATGCCATGCATGTGGCATGTGGCACTTTATAAGAGACTGCTTCTATATAAATCTAGCGAAAGCCCTAGAATAGTGGCAGCTAAATAAAAAGATCGAGGAACTTATCGCGCTAAAGCGAGAGTACGATCTAGAGTTCTAAGGACTTCTAAGAGGTCAAAGCAGGCCTAGAACTAGAACTCTACCTATAAAGAACTCTTATACTCTAACTCCAGAGATCACTAAACAGTAACTAAATGGCAGATAGATATCTACTATATAAGTAGTATTTGCCGCGTCTTTTAGAACAAGTCGAATTAATTATCCACTGCGACGTTTATTCATCCTCGATTCTGGCTCAACCTGCCGCATCACGAACGATCCCGATCGGATATACGATTACCGACCGCCGGCACAAGGAGATTTTGTGTAGGCAGGCAATACACAAATATAGATTAAAGGGTATAGATTACTTGTTATAAATCTACAACACGAACAGGGAGCTAAAAGATTAGTACTACACGATATAGCCATTTGTCTAGACCTGTTATGTAACCTTGTCTCCTTCCGAGTGTTGAGACAGCAAGGATTCTGGTGGGATACTAAATTGGAACCCACCGCCCTTAAGAGACTAAATAGAACAACCATCGGAGAACTTCAAGAGATCCATGGGCAATGGGTACTGGAACACTAGCCTATGCACCACTCAGCTCATTACACACATACCCACAACTCTCGAACGCAGAGACGAAGTCAGAAAGTGTTAGCCCTACTCTGGCACAAGAGGCTTGGTCATCCAGGACCTGCGACAATTAAACACTTAGTGTAATAATCTAAGGGGGTGCGCGTTAAAGGAATTATAATAGTAGAGTGCAACTCATGTAGACAAGTAAAAATACAGAGGCAAATTAGCCGCGCACTAAGGATTAATAAGTAAAGACCTAGAGAGAGGCTCGCTATTAATTTCTATTTATATAAACCGCAAATGTTCAATAAGGAGAAGAGCTAGATGCTTATTACGGACAAGTACTCGAAGTTCTAATAGGATTTCTACTTCACTAATAATCGAACGGCCAAGTTAATTATTAACGTACTAACGAACTTCTTCCAATTCCTCAAAAACTAATATAATATCACTCCGAAAATTATTAAATCAGATAATAAGATCACGATAGTTAAGCCCGAAGTCGAACGCTAGTTGCGAAGGCAAGGCATAGTTATCAAGCCTTTAGCACTAAATACATAAGCTCAGAACGGGGGCGCTAAACGCTCAGGGGGTGTAAATAAGGAGAAATCGCGCGCGATGCGCCTAGACGCGAACCTTCTATAGGAGCTCTAGCCAGAAATTACACGAGCCAGAGTATACCTATATAATCGAACGCCGAACTACTCGAACAACTAGAAGACGCTATACGAGCTATTCTTCACACGTGCATTACTAGTAAATGGATTAATTATATTATTTAAGAAACCAAATCTAGCTTACTTAAAAGCCTATGGTTGCAAAGCGTTTGCAATGACGGATGATACACACAGAGGAAAGTCTCGACTATAGAGACTAGATCTGAAGGCATGGATTGGATATCTGGTAGGATACCGATTATCTAATATCTATTGGATCTGGGTTCCCTTGCTCGCAAAAGTCATCAGCACGCGGGACGTGATTTTCGACGAGAATATAATCTTTAATAGCAAAACTAAGGATCTTATGGACAATTTTATGCATAGCACACTGGACGAGATAGCAACGTATATTAAGACGATCGAGCTACCGCCACCTATGCACTAACTAGAAATTGAATTATTTTATAAAGACGAAACTGTCAACCATAATACGAACGATGACAAAGAGCCGGATCCACTAGGCTACTACTAAAGACGGAAGATTAGGGATTACTACCTGACTCCGCTAATAACACCACCGCCTACAGCCTTACTAGCGTAGTTAATAACTAGGGAAGTATTAAGCATTCCTAAAATTTAATTATTAAAGACAGTTCCCTGGGCGGCAGCCTTTATGGCAGGAACTAAAGCCGGGAACGTGGGCAAGTATAAAGAAGATCTAATTAACAAAGCAAGGATAAAGAGACTACTTGCAAAAGGTATTAAAATTTACCAATCGCAATTGCCACCTTCGCCCACATTTAAAATAAACCTCAACGAACACCCGATAGGAGAATTATTTAAGGAAGCATAACAATTGCACCTGGACAGTTATAAAATCATGAAGTCATGGGTGGAAGTACTATACAAGACCGCAAAGACGACGGGACAACAGATCCTAGATTACATGTAGGTGTATATGTATAAGTTTAATAAACACCACCAATTCATCAAGTGCAAAGCACGACTAGTAGTTAAAGGAGACTAACAACGTAATATTACCTCCTAAGACACCTACGCAGCGACACTAGCAGGACGTTCCTTTTAACTACTTATAGCTATCGTGGCTAAATATAATCTTAAACTAATATAATACGACGTTACTAACGCATTTGTGCACGCATTACTAGACAGAGAAGTATACATGCGAATGCCACAATAGTATAGAAAACCCGGCACTATCTTAAAAGTTTAAAAAGCCTTATATAGACTAAGAATCTCTCCATTACTCTAGCAGAAGGAATTCACAGCGACGCTTACTTAACTTAGGTTCTAGAGTGTACCCTATAAGCGCTGCTATATAATTAAGGACAGGATTATTATTTTCTTCTACGTGGACGACATTATCCTTACGTACTAAAAATCCAAAACCTACGAAGCGCAGCAAACCGTAGAGCAACTTAAGAAGAAGTACTTAATAATAGGTAAAGAAAGCCTATAATGGTTCCTAGGGATTAAAGTAATTAGAGATTATTAGAAACGACTTATTTAACTCTCCTAGGCTTTATACTGCGACAAAATCAGCCGCCTAATTAACGACCGAACAATCCGGCACGATACTCTAATAGTAATAGGGGAGCTTAAGCTAAGAGAAGGACTAGCTTTACTCTTAAAAATTAATAAGTATTAACGTAAGATCGGATTACTATTATATATAGCTATTAGCACGCGACCAGATATCGCCTTTATAACCTCTTAACTAGCTAGATTCCTCGCGAATCTAGGACCAAAGCACCACCATGCTGCCGACCAAGTCTTATTGTATCTCAACAACACGAAGTGAATAACGCTCTAAGTTGGTAGAGGTAATTCCTTGTAAGTAGCTAGTGACGCCTTATTCGCTAATAATACACTAGACCGCAAGAGCTTACAAGGATATACTATTAAACTATTTAATAGACTTATTGCGTGGAGAGCCAGCAAACAGGAGACTATTATAACATTAACCATAAAAGCCAAACTCCTGGCACTTTTATAAGTGTGTCAGATAAAAAGCATATTAAGTTCGGAGGATCAGGGGTAGCCCGAAAAAGGCCAGGGATTAACCGAGAACACACAGAACCTGCCGAGGGAACCCCGTAGACAGGAAGAACAACCTAATACATTAATTTAACCCCCTAAATTATCAGGACATCTATTAAGACGTAACATCTAACAATTAAGAGTCTCACTGCCTTAACAAGAGCGAAAATAGCAACCTAAAACCTAAATTAAACCGACAGAACGATTATTCTTCGCGATAATACTAAATACCGTAGCTAGCTTAACTAACTACAAGCCTGCTGCGTCGCATATAATACATAGGCGCAAGTCGACCCCGATTCAGTAATTACCCCACTCACGGAGCCATTTGAGCCCGAGCTACCTAAGACGGCAGACTATACGCCAGCCGCAACCCTTCTAGACGGCGTCTTATTATTAAGACTATCTAAACTTTCGTCCGCTGGACTAAAGAGCTACAAAGAGGATTTAGACCTCTATAAACTCTAGATAGAGAAATACAAGATGTAGTACATAAAGTACAAGACTAAAGTCGCAAGTTTGCAGCAGATCGTAGTATTTATCTAGTTATTAGTAGCACCGCATCTACAACGCACTTGCTATCTCTTAGATACTACTATTAAAGAATAGATTATAAAGCTAAAAGCAAAAGTAAAAGTTACCTCTAAGTTTAAACAAGAGCAAGCGCGACAGCGATACTATAGCTCGTTAAAGCCTCTACGCATAGTAAATAACTAGGACACATAGCTTACTAAATACAATTATGCCGCAATAGAGGCTAAGACACTAAACGTATCCAATACTACACAATTTAATCCTGTGGCTGTAGACTTTATGCTAGCAGTAAACAAGATAGCTCTAGTATAGGCTACAACCTTCTAATCAAATAAAAAGGACCTACCCGGCATGGACTAAAAGGACATGATAGGACGTTTCCAAGAATATATAATGCTAAATTATCTAATAATGTAAAACAGAAGCTAAAAGGCAGCGTTCGTAACAGAAGACTTATCTTATCTTGCTAAAAGCAGCTAAGCTGCCTAGAGCATGCAAGGGGATCCCTAACATATAGAAATAGGAAACTCTCGGGGTACAAAACGGGGTAGACCCCAACATTAACGTATAGCTATAAAGGATAATAATCGTGCACCTTTAAGCTCTTTAAACCCTTAACAAGGTAGTGGTAACTCCGCTAAAGCGGACGCTAATCGTGGTAAACCTGCTAGAGTAGGCACTAACAAAACCGCTAAGTGTCTGGCCTGCGATATAAGACACCCTATTAGGGAATGCTTTTATCTCTACCCGGACAAAGCACTAGAATAGTGGGAGCTAAACCTAAGAATAGCTAAATACGTTGCTCTAAAACAAGAGCACGATGCCGATTTTTAAAGTCTACTAAGAGCTTAAAGTAGACCTAGAACCAAGACTCTATCCTTCAAGAATTCCTATACCCCAACTCCAGAGATCACTGATTAGTAACTAAATAAAAGATAGATTTTAAAGGTGCAAGCCGCCTATTCTACAACCTTTACTATAGACTAATTTGACTATCCTCTTCGGCGTTCTTTTATCCTTGACTCGGGCTCGACGTGCCACATCACGAACGACCCTAACCAGATTTAGAACTATTAGCCACCTACACAAGGCGACTTTATATAGGCAGGCGACACTTAAATCTAGGTAAAGGGATACAGAACTGTTATCTTGAACCTAAAATATAAATAGGGAGCTGAAAGACTAGTACTACATAACGTAGTAATATGCCTAGACATGCTATGTAACCTAGTCTCCTTCTAAGTGCTGAGGTAGAAGGGATTCTAGTAGGATACCTAATTAGAGCCCACTGCCCTAAAGCAACTAAATGGAATAACTATTAGAGAGCTTACTAAAATTTATAGATAATAGGTATTAGAACACTAACCCATGCACCATGCAGCGCACTATACGCATTTCTATAATTCTTAAACGTAATAATAACCTTAAAGAGCATTGGCCCTCCTATAGCACAAAAGGCTTAGTTATCCAGGACCCGCCGTAATTAAGCACCTAATGCAGCGAGCTAAGGGGGTGCGCGTTAAGGGAATTACAACAGTAGAGTGTAACTTATATAGAAGAGTAAAGATGCGAAGGCAGATAAGCCGCGCACCTAGGATTAATAAGTAAGGACCCGCAGAAAGGCTTTCTATTAATTTCCACACCTACGAATCACTATCGTTTAACAAAGAGAAGAGCCAGATGCTCGTTACAGATAGATATTCTAGTCTCTAATAGGACTTCTACTTCACGGATAACCAAACGGCAAGGTTAATTATTAAGATATTAATAATCTTCTTCAGATTTCTTAAGAACTAATATGACATCACTCTAAAAGTTATTAAAACGGACAATGAGATCACCACAGTCAAACCCGAAGTTAAGCGGTGGCTGAAAAGCCTAGGCATGATTATCGAGCCTTTAGCACTAAACACGCAAGCTTAAAACGGCGGCGCTAAACGCTTAGGGGGCGTAAATAAAGAAAAATCTCGCGTAATGCGTTTGGACGCAAACCTTCCATAGGAACTCTAGCCTAAAATCACAAGAGCTAGAGTGTATCTATACAATCGAACGCTAAACTACACGAACAACTAAAAAACACTATATAAGATATTCTTCACACGAGTATCACTAGCTAATAGGATCGTTACGTCTATTAAGAAACTAAACTTAGCCCACCTAAAGGCGTACGGATGCAAAGCATTCGCTATAACAGACAATACCTACTATAGAAAATTAAGACTACAACGACTTAACCCTAAAGCATGGATCGGATACCTTATTAGATACCGGTCATTAAACATTTACCAAATATAGATACTAACGCTAGCTAAGGTTATTAGCACGCAAGACGTTGTATTTAATAAAAACATAATCTTTAACGGGAAGATAGAGGATCTAATAGATAACGTTATGCACAATACGCTGGCCGAGATAGCTATATATATTAAGACAATTAAGCTACTACCACTGGTGCACCAACCAGAAACCGAATTATTCTACGAAGACGATGTCGCAGAAAACGAATCACCTATAGAGGACAAAGTAGACCCACCGGGCTACTATCGAGGAAGGAAGATCAGAGATCACTACCTAATACCACCTTTAACTCTACTACCTATAGCTCTGCTAGCACAGCTAATAACAGGGGAAAATACAAACCTACCCGAGATTACTTTATCTAAGACAGTCCCCTGGGCAGCAGCTTTCATGGCAGGAACGAAAGTAGGAAGGGTTAGAAAACACAACAAGAACACGATTAATAAAGCCTAGATAAAAAGACTACTAGCGAAGGGCGTTAAGATTTACTAATTACAGTTACCTCCGCCACCCACTTGTAAAACGGACCTTAACCAACATCTAATAGGAGAATTATTCCGGGAAGCGCAGCAATCGCATCTAGACAGTTACAGAATCACCTAATCCTGGATAGAAGTACCGTACAAGATAGTAAAGGCAATAGGCTAACAAATCCTAGACTGCATGTAGGTGTATGTGTATAAGTTTAATAAATATTACTAGTTTATCAAGTGCAAAGCGCGACTGGTAGTTAGAGGAGACTAATAACGCAATATAACCTCCTAGGACACCTACGCAGCAATATTAGCCAAAAGATCCTTTTACTTACTTATAGTAATTACTGCCAAATATAACCTCGAACTTATATAATATGACGTTACTAACGCGTTTATACACGTATTACTAAATTAAGAAGTCTACATGCGCATGCCGCCTGGATATCAAAAACCCAGTACTGTCCTTAAAGTCTAGAAGGCACTCTACGGACTGCGAATCTTACTACTTCTTTAGTAGAAAGAGTTTATAGCTACGCTTATTAAGTTTAGTTTCTAGACCGTGCCCTATAAGCCATGCTGCATAATTAAGGATAGTATTATTATCTTCTTCTACGTAGATAACATCATTATTGCGCACTACTAAGACAAAGCCGGCCAAGCTTAGCAAGTCGTAGAACAACTTAGGAAGAAATACTTAATAATAAGCAAAGAAAATCTACTATAGTTCCTAGGAATTAAAGTAATTAGAGATTAGCAGAACTAACTTATTCAACTCTCTTAGGCCACATACTGTAACAAAATCAGCCGGCTAGTTGATGACCAAACAATCCGACATGACACCCCAATAGGCATAGGGGAGCTTAAGCCGAGAGAAGGGCTGGCTTCGCTTATAGAGATTAATAAATACCAACGTAAGATTGGATTACTCCTATATATAGCTATTAGTACCTGACTGGATATTGCATTTGCAACCTTAAGGCTAGCAAGATTCTTATTAAATCCTGGTCCAGAACATTATTATGCGGCTGACCGAGCCCTGCTATACCTTAATAAAATAAAGTAGAAGACACTTTAACTTAGAGGAGGCGAATCCTTGCAGGTAGCAAGTAATGCCTTATTTATAGATAACACTCTAGACCGTAAGAGCTCGCAAGGCTACGCTATTAAGCTATTTAATAGCCTTATTACATGGCGTGCAAGCAAACAAGACACTATTACTACGTTAACTATAGAAGCTAAGCTTCTTGCTCTAGCGCAAGTCGCAAAGGAAGCTATCTTTACATTAAGATTAATAGAGGAACTAAAAGTTAAGCTACCTAGCCCTACTATTATAATCTAATGTGATAACTAGCAAACTATTTGGCTAGTAACGCAGGAGATCTCGAAGCTGCATACGAAGCTTCGACACGTCGATATACATAACCACTAGCTCCGACAGGAAGTAACCAGGGGAAGGATAAAGGTAGAATACACTAAATCCGCAGAGATAATTACAAACGGCTTAACTAAAGCACTCCTAGTAAATTAGTAGCAAAACTTCCTAAAGTAACTAGGACTAGTGGAGGTAAGGGATCGAAAGGTAGCCAATAAAGCACCTTTAGAGGAGATTCAAGACTAGCTTGATAACCTCACCCTCGTCTAATAACCTTAGCCATAGCTCGAACGGCTCCAAGCTAAGGGGGTGTGTCAGATAAAAAGCATATCAAGTTTAGAGGATCAGGGGTAGCCCGAAAAAGGCCAGGGATTAACCGAGAACACACAGAACCTGCCGAGGGAACCCCGTAGACAGGAAGAACAACCCAATACATTAATTTAACCCCCCGAATCATCAGGACATCCATTAAGACGTGACATCTAACAAAGTGGCTAAAGAAGCCATCTTCACGTCTCGCTTAATTAAAGAGCTAAGGGTTCAATTACCTAGCCTGACAATCACGATTAAATGCGACAACCAGTAGACTATCAGACTAGTAACCTAGGAAGTTTCTAAGCTACAAACTAAGTTACGGCATGTAGATATCCACAATCACTGGCTCCGACAGGAAGTCATAGGCGGCAGAATCGATGTGAAGTACACACGATCTAAAGATATAATTATAGATGGCCTTACAAAGACACTCCTAGTAAACAAGTGGCCAGCCTTTTTGGACTATTTAGGACTAGTAGAGATAAGAGATTAAAAGGTAGCACGTAAAGCACCTCTAGAGGAGATTTAAAATTAATTTAACGACCTCTCCTTTATGTAACCTTAGCATGTGCAGCTTGAATCAATAGATCGCTTTAAGCTAAAGGGGTGTGTTAGATTATATGTAGTAGAGAACCTAGGCTAGAAGAGGTTAAGGGCTATTACACATAACGCACAGACAGGAACTTTAAACAGGAGGCGTCAACCAGCTTTAGAAGAAAAAAAAAACATCTAATCCATTAACATGATCACTTCTTCATCAGACCCCATACTGTGACACACAGACAATTATCATCCATCCTTGATAACCTGAAAAATCTGACACCTTTAGTCTTTATTCTTAAAAAGTTATGCCTGCTAACTATTTATATAACTCTTATTATCGCTATAAGCTTATTACTACTATTAAGGCATATCGGACTATTATAGTATTAAAGTGCTCAAACTACAAGGCCTACCTACAGGTTTACAATATGTCTATTTATTCTAGGAAGTGTAATAAGTGTATAAAGAGGGGCGTTTAGTGCGACGTGGCTATTACTAATAACAGATTTTCTTATATAGTGGCTAAAAAACAAAAATTAGATGCGCAGATATTAGAGGCTTAAAAGGAGCAAGATACCACGTTTAAGGCTCTACGTATAGCTCGTGTAAAAGAAAAGTATCTATTAAAATAATTAGCTCTTAATGCAAAGCGTGCTAAACAGGTAATTATTATTAAATTGCTACTTTAGAAAAGCTAAATAAGAATTTAGCCTAGCCTACTTAGCCTGCTAGTCCCGCTAAGCTAACTCCTACTATTTAGTTAGCTATAGAAGAGCTTTCTTCTAACTTCTAAAATAATTCTGTCTTACTATTATCCTAGTTCCTTAGTCTTAGTATTTCTAGGTTTTTTCTATAGAAATCCTTTAGTGCTATATTATAGTTAATAAGATTTTTTGCTAGTTTCTACGTATTATAGCTCTTTAGCTATCCTTTCTATTTTACTAAGTACTTATACTAACGTTTAATTTTCTATAGGTTTTTAATTACTTTAACCTTATACTCTTTATCCTTAAGTTCTAGGTGTAACTCTAACTCGGTGTCTAGTAGTACTAGTTCTAATAATAATTTGTGGAAGACTAGGTGTATAAGTGTATTTATAGGTAACTATAATTTAAAATTAACTAGGCTTTTAACTTTTTAGATTTTAAATAGTTCTTTTTAAAGATTATTTAATTTTTTGCTTAGCCGTGTTATCTTAAGGTTTTTTTTACAAGAGGAGGACTCTATTCCCCTCCTTAACGGTTAGTCCCTTAATCCTTTTCTTATTTACTTATCTTGCTATTTACTTATTACGTTATACTATATTTCTACGTAGTGTTTCGTGTAAATTTTATATAAGTTAGGCCTTATTAGCTGCGTCTTTTGCAACGCTTTTAATATCTAATAGATCTTAGTAAGTTATTAGCTTATATCCGTAGTTAGCGTAATATAGTAAGTACCCTGCAGTTATTAGCTTATATCCGTAGTTAGCGTAATATAGTAAGTACCCTGTAGTTATTAATCTTGCGCTATTATATGCTAGTTAAGCTATTAGTAGTAGCTTAACCTAATTATCCTATAGCTTATTTATATATATCTGAAGATATTATTCTAACAATTAGTTAGTTCGCTCCGTTTATCTATTTATTTCTAAGTAGAAGCTCGTCGTGAGCTTGTGCTTAATACCTAGTATAGAGGTAAACGTAGTGTAATATAAAGATGTGAATATTTTAGCTCTATTAGTAATAAACTTGTTTAGACGTCTAACCTAAGATATAAGTTTTTATTTTACTATATAGGCTAACGTGGTTCACCACCGAGCGGGCCAACTTTGCTAAATGCAGCCCACCTCCAGCTTATACTATAATGCTATCACAACATAACGCGCAACAACCTTATACTAAAAGCGTACTATAGCTTACTATCTAAGCTATAATTAAGGATCGCGATAAGAGTAAAAAACGCGTTATTATAGCCTTTAGCGTACCTTAAATAATAGTATAATAACGATGCTAAGGAGCCCTCTCTCGACGCGATCGCGAGCCTAACTTAAAGAAGCTAACTAAGCTAGAGGAGGAGGCTCTAGTCCGACGTATACTTAAGCTTAACTAGCGAGGAATAGGTGCAATAAGGGATATAGTCTAAGATATAGCTAATAATCTACTTACTAAGCGCGGTGGACAGCCTATTAGCAAGCACTAGATAGACAGGCTTAAGACGCGTACGCTAGAAATCAAGCTTTAAAGGAGCCGTCTATATAATTATTAGCGAGCCCTAAACGAAGATCCACGTATTATAACGCCCTAGTTTAAGCTAGTTACTAATACTAAGGCTAAGTATGGTATCGCTGATGACGACACGTACAACTTCGACGAGACAGGCTTTATAATAGGGGTAATACAAGGTCAGATAGTCTTTACAGGCTCTAAAAAGCGAAGCAACCTAAAGAAGATTTAACCTAGTAACTATAGGTAGGTTACTAATATCCAGGGTGTTAGCGCTAAAGGCTAGGCTCTACCACCCTTTCTTATCTTCCTTAGCAAGGTTCTAATCACGTCCTAGTTCTATAATCTACCCTAAGACTGGGTTATTAAAGTTAGTCCTAATAGCTAGACGTTAAATAAGCTTAGCCTTGCCTAGCTAAGGCACTTTAATACCTATACTAAGGCGCGTAGTTTGGGTGCACACTAGCTACTAATTATAGATAGCTACGAGAGCTACTGCTCACACGAATTCTATAAATACTGTGAGGAACAGAAGATTATTATTCTCTATATGCCTCCACACTTATTACACCTCTTGCAGCCACTTAATGTGGGTTATTTTTCGCCTTTAAAGCGGGCGTACAGCAATAAGATTAGTAGCTTGGCACGGTACGGCACTAAGCAGATTAAGAAGAAGGCCTTTTTACTAGCCTTTAAAGTAGCTTTTAAAAAAGTAATAATAAAGGCGAATATCTGCGCAGGCTTTAAAGGCGCTAGATTAGTCCTACATAACCTAGAGGCGGTGTTATTAAGACTTAATGTGGTTCTTTGTACGCTAACTCCACCTAACGTAGAGGACATCCTATGGGAATTAAAAACACTAAGCAACCTCCGCGAGATAGAGGCTTAGTTAACGCTAGTTCGTAAGCGTGTATAGAAGTATAAAGATTTACTAGTTTCTCCGCTTCTTAGAGCTGTTAAGCAGCTTAACAAAGGTGTTACATTAATAGGGCAAGAAATAGTATTAATTTAATAAGAAATAGCAAGGCTTCGCAAGATAGTAAAAATAGTAATAAAGGTAAAAAGTTAAAAGAGGAAGTATATTTAGGCAGCTAAGACACTTATAGTAAGAGAGGTAGTTAATTTAATGGCTAAAAAGGATAGTAGTAGGTAAAAGGAGGGTGAAGAGTCTGCAAAGAGGGTGCGTGGGCAGAGGCGCTGCGGACGTTATGGCGAAGCTGGCCACAACGCTCGCACCTGCGCAGTAGAAATTATAGATACATCTAATAGTAATAAGTCTAAATAGTATTTCTATGTTCTGCGACTTATAGTAAATTGTAGTGGTGTTGTAGGAGGCGCTTCGCAATAGACTGACTTTTAAAAAGTAGCCCGCTCGGTGGGGTTGGCCCGCTCGGTGGTGAACCACGTTAGTTCTTTTACTAATATAGCTTTTTAATTAGCACGAATCTTAACTTTTTAGTTAGTTAATAAACTATAACTAAGATAAAATTATTAGGGCGTTTGTTCCTTAGTGTTAGTAACGCTAAAAGCTTTATAATAAAGTCTATAGTTATACTAGACTATAGTCTTAGGTGCGGCTATAGTAGTTATAGAAGACTATAGGGCTTATATCTCTTAGGCTTATTTTAGTAACATACTAAATAGTTGCCTAGTACCTTTTATACTACCTGCTATAGCCTAAAAATAGCGTATTTATTCGTAACTTAGCGCGTTATCTTTATAATTCTTAAGTATCTTTATTCCTTATCTTCGTGTAATTTCCTAACTAATAATAATAATACTTAGTTACTTATCTGCACTCTGTTTCTGTAATTACGTATAAATAACTTTAGGGCCTAATCTAGGTTATATACGTGTTAACTATTATCTATAAGCCTTCTATAGTCTTAGAAATTAGCTATAAGTAGTCTATAATAGGTGAGGTCTACGCGTTGTGCTTCTAGCATAGGCGTAAGCTATGTCCTATTATATTGCAGTATCCTATCCCCTGCCTTCGTAAGAATATCGTCGTGGTCGATGTCGCTTTCTTTTTCTATAAGATTAGATTGTCTACTAAGGGCGTCTACCGCTCTATTAGCTATTCCTGCTAGATAGGTAATTTAAAAATTATATTTTACTAATTATTTAGACTATTTAGCTTGCATTTTATTAAGCTTCTTTATAGTTATAAAGTAAGTAAAGTTTAGATAATTTAAAAAAACTTCTACCTAATATTTTACTCCCTTACGCTATGCTTCTTATTACTTAAAGTAGTTAATAATTACTAAAAGTTCTTTATTATAGATCTTATAGTAGGTTCTACTCCAAAGAACTTCTTTAAATAGTGGAACACTAGTCTTTATTTCTTATTATTATATTTTTATAAGAGTACGACTCCTAGCGCGTAGTCTAATACATTAGTATAGATATAATATCGCCACTCTAGGTTATATATCTATAATAGTAGCGCGGTTAAGAACAGGCGCTTTAGTTTTTTAAAAGCCTTTATTTTTTCTTTTTATAGTAGTCGCTATTTCCTAGTCTTTATAAGTTCTATCAGTAGAGCGGTTATCTTAGAGTAGTTCTTAATAAATTTACGATAGAAGTTCGTAAAGCTAAGAAAAGACTAGATATCTTTTACTAATTCTAGTAAAGGCAATTCTTCTATTATTATAATCTTTTTTAGATCTATTTTAACACCTTCTCGGGACATTACAAATCCTAGGTATTCCGTTTCTATAACGTGGAACTTATACTTTTTAGGGTGTAGATGTAATCTATGCTTCTATAGTTTCTTAAGTACCTTTTAAACGTGCTCTCTATGTTCTTTTAAGGAATCGCTTAAATAGATTAATACATCGTCTAGATATGCTATGCAGAATACGTCTAAGTACTTATATAAAGCTTAGTTTATAAGTTCCTAAAAGGTCGCTGGGGGGTTTGTTAATCTTATTAGTATAACAATATACTTAGAAAGATTATGTTACGTATAAAAGGCAGTTTTCTATTCGTATCCCCTTACTATCTATATCTAATAGAATCTATCCTAGATATTAAACTTTGTAAACTCTTTAGCTCCTCTAAGTTAATTTATAAGTTCTATAATTAGGAATAATAGGTACTAATTCTTAACTATTAAGGCGTTTAGCTATTTATAATTTATATAAAGTCGTAGCCTGCTGTCCTTCTTAAGTATAAAGAGTATTAGGAAGGCCGCAAGGCTCTAACTAAGCTACTATTTCCTAAAACAGAGATTTTTTTAATAGCTCCTTTAATTCTCTTTCTTAATCTTATGTATGGGGCTATAGGCTCTTTAGCTATAATTTAGCTTTTTTACTAATAGTATCTCGTAATCCTACTTTTAGTATTTAGGTAGAACTATATTATTATATTCCTTAAACAGGTCTGCGATTTCTTAGTACTTTACTAATAAACTAGGGTTCTTATTAACTATCTTAGCTAATTATACCCATAGATAGTATACTTATTTTAGGTGTTATTATAGGATCCTATTTATCGTATAAACTAATATTTCTTATATTATAGATATATTATTCTCCTTTTTCTCCCAAGGTTCCTGGAGGGTTCCCTTCTACTATAGTTTTACTAGAGCCGTTATAGGTAGTTTCTTAAGTAAAATAATATTAATAAGCTAATTTATCTTTAGATTATGCTGTTTAAGCTATCTATAACTAATAATAGCTTTTATATCTCCTATTTTGGCGATAGTAAAGACATACTAGCTTTTTAAGCCTTTAATATTAACTTATACTAGCGCTGTCTCCAGGCGTAGCTAACTATTACTATATTCTTATAATTAGGTTCTATTTATAAGTCCTATTTGCAATAGTATCTCTTTATTATAATAGGGTATATTATATCTTTTAACTACTTTTAGGGCTACTAGATATGCGTCTACCCCTAGATTAATAAGGATTTTAATATAATATCTGTATATTATAATATTCTTAATTAAGCGTTTCTCGATTCGGCGAGTGTCTACTTAATAAGCTATAATAATTATATTATTACTTGTCTGCACAGCCTCACCTTCCGCACTAAGGGAACTGTGTAACCCTATCATACCCCTGTACCCCCTCACTTCTAGTTAACCTGATACTGTACCGAAACCCCTTCGCCTCCACACCACCTGATACTCTATCACATCCACAAGAACTGGAAGGAAGGTATATAGAACTATTATAGCACACACACAAGACAAGACAGACACCAGATACCAAAGACAGAGAGTTACTTATTTATTCCTTACTACCTGTGAACTAACACTAATTAGTGGTTACCCTCACAGTTAATGCTATAAGAGATAACCACAGACAGCAAGGAGAACTAGAAGAGACACGATAAGGGGTATAGCGATACCTTAAACCGTGTGCTAACGAGACCCTAAGCGTTTACTTAGGTCTCCGCGTCTATTACGCCTTTGCCGGAAGCTCGCGCGTCGTAGCCTACTACTAAGTAATAAGGACTTTAAGCGTTTACCTAAGTCCCTATTTATTACGCTCTATAGTACCTGCCACTAATAGTACTATTAATTAACCTGCGTTTTACTCTCTTAAAGAGACGCCTTACGACCCCTAAATCGCTTTCCTACGATGCCTTTTACTAACTATCTTACGAAGGAAGAACAGGCGCTTATTAATAAGGATAGCTAGGGCTAGTCCCTTAATATTAATGAGAATACAGATATTATAAAAATTAATCTAAAGAGTGTAAACACATATATCCTTTTCTACTACCGAATCTCCCGAAACAAAGAATAGGAGGACTATAAGCTATAGGAGCAGATAACTATTATCTTTAAAGGATAGCTAAAAGAACTCTTTAATAAAGGTAATAAATCTCTTATTACTAAATTCTAAGACCACCTACGCAAGCAAGGCGTCTTTATAGCTAAGAATAATAAGTTAATTGCCTATAATATTGCAGAAGCACTACAGGGCGACTATTATAAATAGACTAATAAAGAGGTTGCTTACTAGCTTAAAATAAACAAGAGGTTTAACTCGCGCTTTAATCCAAATCTTGCGACATCGCCTTTATATAATACGCCTCTATTATAGTAATCTTTTTAATAACCCTTTGCGCACCTTGCTTCTTCTTAACTAGCTTTAATAGCACGCACTGTTTACTAACCTATACCTCTACTAAAATGGCAGCCCACTATATACCTGCCCCCTTATTAGTAGCACAACGCGCCTTTATCCTCTATGCAGTAGCTGAACCAGTATAATACGTATAACCCCTATCTATAGCACGAAAGCCCTATAGACGCCACACGTCTTAACAACACATATTAACTTATTACAGACCTCTGCAAGCTATACGACAATAAAAAGCGCTTTAAAGGTAAGCTATATAACGTGTTTAATACTAAATTTAGAATCTTCCGAGACAATTGCAGTAAGATAGGGCTACCTAAGTAACACTAGGATTAAGCTTTTTCTATTATACTAAAAGATAGAGCGTTTAACTACTACTATAACCGCCTCGCGGGTCAGGGCTATAATCTTAAGATAATAATAGGTATAATAAAGAGCCACTTTTATAATAAGGAGAATTGTTAATTATACCTTAAGCGAGTGGAGAATAATCACGCTAGTACGTATAATTAGCGCCTACCCTAATAAATCTCGTCTTAATGCTCTCTAATTACTTATTAACAAGCTCTAGAAGCTTTAACGCGGGTTAGGCTATAACTACTAAAGTAATAATATGCTACGCGAATAACTACTTAATACGTGTAGTAGTATTAAGGACTATAACCTTACCCTCTTCGCCCTAGCGCCTACTTTTAAAGGCCTCTACTCTACTCTACGCTTATTTATTAGCGCTACTACCCGCTCGCGCGAGGCGCGTAATTTAAGCCTAATATAATATACTACTAATAAGGAGTATTAGAACT
This sequence comes from Bimuria novae-zelandiae CBS 107.79, assembly GCA_010015655.1. Taxonomy (NCBI): domain Eukaryota; kingdom Fungi; phylum Ascomycota; class Dothideomycetes; order Pleosporales; family Didymosphaeriaceae; genus Bimuria; species Bimuria novae-zelandiae. The sequence goes on from ML976724.1 coordinate 269,962, forward strand.
ACTATAACCTCTAATACCCCTATAAGGACGACCCTAACGCAAACGGCCATAAGCAGTACTAGACTAATAGGACCTATAAAGGTAAAAGCTTATAGAGAGGTTAAGGTAATAAATTACAAGAATTCTTATCGCGCTTCTGGCCGTAAGACGTTAATAATTATGGACTCTATTAAGGTAACTCTTAAGGATTACCCTTCTAATAGCTACTGCAACCTAAGCAATAGCAATCTTAAAAGAAATACTTTATTTATAGTAAGCCTAGCTACTAATTAATAAAGCACTCTAGGGACGAGCGTAAGTAATTTTATAATAGATTTTGCTAGATAGCGTTAGCCTACTTATATAACACGCAACCTAACGTCGCTAACTTTTACGCTTTCCTAACTAAGTACAAAGGTATCGAAATTAATAATAAGGCCTAGTAAATACTCGCTACTAAAATAATAACTAAGGGAGATTAGTTTATTACTAAGTTTTCTAGTATAATTAATGGTAATTAGATAATTGCCTACTTAAACGACTAAGCTATATACCACGCGACTACACGAATTAACGCGTTTAAGGCTATAGATAATACGCCTACCACCATATTTATGTTTAAGGATTAATATAATAAGAAAGTCTTTTAGGGCATTATGCCTAACACGGGAGCCTTAGGCGTCTTAATAGCTAGAGAACTATAAGCGACTACTCTACAGGCAGCCATAAGCTTGCAAATAGATACCTTAATAGCTGAGTAGCACTAAATCCGCTTTGGCAGAGGCTAGGCAATTACATCTATAGGCACCCTACACGTCGACATAGTAATTAGTAAAGTCACGTTCCACGTGCTACCTACTAATACGCCATTCTTGCTCTATCTAGCTAATATAGATAGACTAGGCGTTAGATATGACAACCTGCGCAACGTACTGGTCCAGGGCAACTAGCTACACCTAGTTATGCGTAAATAGGGCTATTTATAGCTCCTTGTAAATTAACCTGAACGCACCGTAGCCGCTAGCTACTACCTTATAGAGACTAAGCTACGCTAGCTTTACTAACGATTTGGCTACCTATTAGCTTATTAGCTCTACGACTTGCTTATTCGCGCTGGCTATAATAACGTCTATAAGAAGCTTATTAACAAGCTTGTTAAGTACTGCTAATAGTGCGAACTAAATTAGAAAGCACCTAGACGCTTTAGATTTAAGCTTAAGGAACTAGACCTAGACTTTAACTATAAGGTAATTATTAATATTATGTACCTAAATAGAAAACCTATCTTATATATAGTTAATAACGCGATTGCCTTTTAAGCTACTCGCTTCCTTAAAGATGCATTAGCCGTAAGCACTTAGGACGCTCTACGGCATTACTAGATTAATACCTACCTTAGACTGCCTAAGTATCTTGTCTATAACGCTGGCAGGAACTTTATTTTTACTAAATTTAAGTAACTTGCTAAGTTACTATTAATTAATATTAAAGAAGTACCTGTAGAAGCTTATAACAGCGTAGGCAAGGTAGAGCGGTACTATGCTCTATTATAACGTGCTTTTAAGACTATTCGAGCTAATTTACCTATAATAATAAACAGGTAGCTTATCTTACAAATGGCTATTAAAGCTATTAACAACATAGTAGGTCCTAATAGTCTAGTGCCTACGCTTCTTGTCTTTGGCGCCTACCCACGAATAATAGAAGACTCTCCCCTATTATTATTAATTACTTAACGCGCTGCTGTTATTAAAAAGGCTATAAGAGAGGTATAATAGGTATATAAGGCGCGTTAAATTAATAATACGCTAGTAACGCGTAATAGACCTACAACGCTTAAAATAACTATACTACCTATTAACTCTAATGTGCGCGTTTGGCGCGAGAAGAATGGATAGATAGGCCCCTATAAGCTTATTACTATAACGAATAAGACCTGTACAATATAGCTGCCGCATAGCCCTATAAATTTCCGCTTAACGATTGTTAAGCCGTACTATACGGATACCTCCCCGACAAACAACGAACTAGCCACGCCACTAGCAATTAATAATAAGGATAATAGCTACCTAATAGATATACTAAATAACGGAGACAATAATTAGGACAAAGATAGTAAAACTAGTAGGACTAACTAGCATTAAGAATAAGCTTCTAAACTCCCTTAATAAAAACGCAGCTAACCTAAAGGTAGTAAGAATAAGCCTAAAGCCACTATAGCCCGCGCGAACCCTTATAGGATAGCTTATACGGCTCCTATAGCGTACACTGTCCACGCAGCGCCTAACGAAGCTCACATAATAGAGGTCTTTATAACGTATAAAGAGAATACCAACCAGCTACTTGCTATATAGCTACGCCAAGAGCAAAAGATAACTACACCTAGTTAACTATTTAAGCTATTAGATAATAAGGAAATTAATAGCCTTATTACTAATAGAGTCTTCCGCTTTGAACAATACGATCCTAGTAAGCACTAAGGACGGATTTTTAAATCGCGACTAGTACGCGAAATTAAAGGCAAGACTATTACTACCCTATATAAGAAATTACGTCTTGTAGTGCAAGGCTATTAAGATGATAGCAAAGTAATAATCCTTACCTAATCGCTAACTATCTAGCGAGCTAGCTAACGAATTATACTAGCTATTGCTCCTTTACTCATGCGTAATAGAGTTCTGTTAATAAATAGAGAGATCTTGCTCTGGCTACGAGATATTACCTAAGCATACGTATAGTTACGCACAAAGCTTAACTAAGTAGTTATTACCTACTTACCTAAGGAAATTAAATATAAGTATCCACCTAGCACAGTTATGATAGTTGAGAAGCCTCTATACGGCCTAGCTAAAGCCAGTACTTTTTAGTGGGTAATATACAGCGCTTATTACAAGGAAAAGCTTTATATAAAGACCTTAACGTATGATCCATGCCTGCTTGTGACCACTACTTAGGACGCCTTTGGCATAGTAGGCATGTAAACTAATAACACACTTACCCTCGCGGATAAACGTTTCTCTAACCTAAAGGAGAAGGAGTTAACATTTATAGCTAAGCTAAAGGAGAAGCTAACACCTACTACTTTATTAATTTTTAATAGCTACGTCTTATTAATTAATCACACTAGCAAGCTCTTACTATAACAAAAGGATTAGGGCAAGAAGATTTATCTTATTAACGCAAGCTTAGCTAACTATTAATAATAGTATATTAAGCAGAGGGCTCGTGGCGCCTACATCGCGAGTATCTGCTAACTAGAGGTAACTTTTAACCTCTCTATTACCGTATAAACTTAGGAGCCTACCGCCGACAACGTTAACGCGTTAAACAAACGCCTACAGTGGCAACTAAATAATCTTAATTATAGCCTTACCTATAAGGCACTTAACCTAGCTTAGGCTAAAGTTTTTGTCTTTATTAACGGCTCCTTCGTAAACAACAAAGATTTAAGTAGCTAGATTGGCTACATAATTATAGTAGCTATAGAAGATGTTGCTAACGCAGAGTTTACTATTTATAGTAATCTTATTTACTAGAGCTCTATAAAGAGCAAACGCGTGACCCGGAGCGTACTTACATTAGAAATCTACGCAATAGTAGGAGGCGTTAACCTCGCATACTCTATTACCTCGACGCTTGCCATGGTTACAAAGCAGCTTAGTCTGCTATCTCTCCCCCTAGTAGTTTGTACGGACTCATACTCACTGTATGAGTGTATTGTCAAGCTAGGAACGACTAAGGAAAAACAACTAATAATTGATATTATGGCCTTACGTTAATTATATGAGAGAAGGGAGTTGTTTAAGGTTTAATAGGTAAATAGCTAAGACAATCTTGCTAACGCTATAACAAAAACATCGCTAAATAAAGCCCTAGAAACTTTTATTAGTACAAACTCGCTACGCGTATAAGTTAATGGATAGGTAATACGCAAGGACCCTATAAACTAGCTCTAATAACAATAATTATAATAACTACTATAGTTATTACCTTTTAACTTTCGCAAACAGCCTCTCCAGTGAGTGTACACCTGATCCACACTTGTTTTTACTATAAAAGAAAAGCTGCCAGTGTCTGCACAGCCTTGCCTTCCGCACTAAGGAAACTGTGTAACCCTATCATACCCCTGTACCCCCTCACTTCTAGTTAACCTAATACTGTACCGAAACCCCTTCGCCTCCACACCACCTGGTACTCTATCACATCCACAAGAACTGGAAGGAAGGTATATAGAACTATTATAGCACACACACAAGACAAGACAGACACCAGATACCAAAGATAGAGAGTTACTTGTTTATTCCTTGCTACCTGTGAACCGACATTACTAATGTGGCTTATTACCTAGTAATGTCCTAGATTTTTAAGTCCTTAGGCTTGCTGTCCGGGTCCGTGGTTTCCTAAATCTAGTCTTTAATCTAGGCTAGTTTTAAGATTTTATTAACTTTATACTATTTATAGCGCTAGTAGTACACACTATAAGCTTCTTTAATTTTATTAGATTTATATACTCCCAGTACTCCGTGCTAAAAGTAGTTTAGGATAAGGCATTCGTGCCTTATAAGCTTATAGTAGCTTAGTTAATTTTTAGAGGAGGCTACCTCCTCCTGCAGGCTTAGATACGCTAAGCATTATAGGCAATACTTACCTTATTAGATAGATAGGTAGGTTTCTTTGTGTCCTGTCTAGGTTACTCCTGTAATATTTCTAGGATTGTGGGGATCTCTACCGCGTGGGAACTATCTAGTTGCGTATTTCTATTAGGCATAGATATCGTAAGTGTCTTTAAAGCACCTATACTAGCTATTCTACTTATAGTATTTTATCTAGTAAAGTGAAAAGTATTTATAGTAGTTATTAAGCACTTTACACTAGTCTTTTCTTACCTAATAATAGTCTAAATTACTAGGGATGCAAGCTATCTTAGCTTGTCCTTTATAATATTACTAATATCTTTTTTTAGTATATTACTACTATTCCGCGCGTGCGTGCTACTTTACTATTATAATTTAGTATAAATAGTATACTAGTACTCCTTATATCTCTTTAGCTAGCTAGTAGACGTCCTAAGTATTTAGTCCTTACACTATTATTTTCTAAGTGCACTAAGGTAGGTGATGTAACTTATTATTATATATTTAGTATATTTCTTTTACTAGTTAGCTAATAATATTATATTCTTATAGAACTATTTATTTTTCTACTTATTTTATTAGTTCTAAGATTTCTTACGTAAGATCCTCTTCGTCCCTTACTAAGGTAAGAGTAGCTATTACTATATTAAGGAGGTTAATTATATTAGCCTCTATTTTTAGCTTCTTGTAGTTTCTAGCAAAATGCCTTTATTCTCTATAACAAAGACATGCTTTGTCTTTATACTATTATTATCTTTTTATAAGAGATATAGAGTTCTTGCCTTATCTAGGTCTTTTAAACTTCTAGTTCTAGTCAGCCTATTTTTATGCTAATAAACTTTATTAGCTATTGTTACAAAAGGCACCTTACTAGAGCTTTCTGCGCTAGCTAGGGTTAAGCCAAGTAGCCAAGTAGCCAAGCACGCGATCCCCTAAACCTATAAATAGCTAGTTATCGTAGAGCTTTCTCTCCTTAATAGACTTTGTTTTTAAGCTCCCTGTTAGGATCTGAACATGTATAGGACGCGGAGGACCAACGGGCCCTCAGCGGGGGTGACACTTGGTGGGGTTGCGCAACCGAGGTCACGTGATGTACCATCCAGCCAAGGCAGCACCAGCCATGGAAGGCAGCACCAGCCATGGATGGCAGCACCAGCCATGGAAGGCAGCACCAGCCATGGATGGCAGCACCAGCCATGGAAGGCAGCACCAGCCGTGGATGGTGACACCAGCCATGGATGGCAGCAAGACCTTGGATGGTACAGAAATCCTTATGTATATAGGAACGCGAGAATGATCTCTCATATTCGCGTTCAACCTGTTTATCAATCTATCGTTTGGATCTGACTAAGCAACCTTGTTGATTTGATTGTGCTGTACACACCTTCGATACCAACACCCCAGTGACAAGCGCAAGCTATCACTACACCCTCTCCCGTCCTACCTAGTACTCCTGCCCGAGAACCAACCTTAGCCCATTTAGGACCAGCTATCCTGGATGGAACCTAACACTCCCTAATTGTTATAACTATACGCTATAGTTATAAGCCTAGTACCTTTATAATACTTTATAATATACTTACTTTATACTAGCTAATAATTATAATAGTAAACTATTCCTTACTCCTTATTATCTTTACGCTTACGTCTCGACGCTTATAACTTATAATAGAGCTAGACTATATAATAACTACTACGAAGCTCTTAGCAAGTAATTAATTTATAAATTATAATTTATTCTTACCTTAGTACGCGTAGCTTAAGTACTACGTAAAGACTTAAAAGATATAAAGTTATATTAACCTTAAAGCTCCTAAGTAGATAAATATATATAACTAAGCTCTAAAGCTACTAAATATAAATACTAGGGGTAAGCCCTATATATAATAGCTTAAGCGCTATAAGCTTAAGTCTACTATTTATAGTTAGCTTATAATAAAGCTTTAGGCACTTTAAAACTAGGTCTATACTATAATTAATTTATAAAGGCTAGAGCTTATAATACTATAGTTAAGTAAGTAATAAACGCTATAGGCGCTGATTAGAGAACTTAAGAATAATCTTTATCTAAGTAATAATAATTAGAAGGGGCAGGTACGATATACATATGGAGAGGTTACCCTACGCCTATAGAGCAGCAGAACAATAGACATAACTAAATAGCTATCCGAATAGAACCGCGCATACGCTAACGCTATACTCCTAGATTTCTTAAAGATAAAGGGTACGCTGCTAATAAAGGATTTCCTACGCTTAGCACTATAATATAACTATAAGTAGGCTTAAAGAGAGCTTAATAACCTATCGCGACTAGGCGTAGTAGCAACTTTATCTCTAGAAGGATACGCTCGCTAGCTTGCGTAGCTTAACTAAATAACTAAGCACGTAGGCATGTACGCTACGCTTAGAGGGCGCACTCCTAATATAAGCTATAAGTGCCTATATAGAGTAAATAGCTAGTATTAATAGAAGCCTATAGAGTGTAACCGCCTTTAGTACGCGCTCTAGGGAGAAGCTCCTTATAAGCTCTATAATAAGCTTATAAGTAAGGAGATTAGTAAAATTAAGAGCTAGATTTAAAAGAATTAGTAGAAGGTATTATTAACTAAGCTTAAGTATAAAGAGTAAGTAGTAGACTCTCCTTTAGTTTTTTTAGGGAATATTAAAGCATAGATTATAATAAGCCTATAAGTAAGTAAGCTTTTACTAGCTAGGCGCTATAATCCTATAGCTACTTATTCTTTTATTTATATATATAGGTACTTGCACGGGTTATATTGCAAGTAAATAGCTACTCTTAAATATTTATTAAAGCTTTATAGTAAAAGTATACTACTTCTTTTATTTTTTTTATTTTTCTAAGTAGGTACTCGCGCGGGTTACATTATAAGTAGATAGTTACCCTTAAATATTTATTAAAGCTCTATAATAAAAGTACGCTGTATTCTTTTCTTCTCTACCTGTCTTTTAGAACTATATATAAACTAGCTACTTAGACTAATTACCTAGCAAGCTAGGGATCTAAGCTAGACGCTTTTTAAGCTCTACGCGCAAGTTTACTACCTTTTATACTTTAAATTATTATTTAGCTTATTATGCTACGCTCTATAAGCTAGGGGTTATATTATAAAAGGCACTTTATTAGAGCTTTCTACGCTAGCTAAAGTTAAGCTAAGTAGCTAAGTAGCTAAGCACGTAATCTTTTAAACTTATAAATAGCTAGTTATTATAGAGCTTCCTCTCCTTAATAGACTTTGTTTTCGAGCTCCCTAATCGTTGTGACTGTGCGCCACAGCTATAATAATGTCTTTATTCTTATCGCGGATTACAGACTACGTATAATTCTTTAACTTTATAAACACGTGTCCTCTACGTTACTTATCTATTTTTCTTTTATATAAGCAATTATCTACTTTTATAGCCTAGTTAATAAGTTCCTTTAGGTTATTAGGTTTTTCCTAGTAGACTAGCTTGTCCTTAATAGCTTCCTTAAGCCTGTTATAGTAGGCAATTATAAGTAGAGCACTACCTTATCTAACTAATTTTACTTTAATCTATTTAAAATCTAGCGTATAGAGTACTACTAATTTTTCCTAGCGTAGATATTAAAGGCAAATCTTAGCCTAATAATTTTTATTAATTATGCTAAATATATCTTTTATAGCGTCGCAAAAGGATTCCTAATTCTTTATAGATTTCTTCGTGGTGTTATCGTAATCCTCGAGTTTGTTGTTCTTAAGGAAGTTATTAATTATTAGCCTAGCCTACTTTACTATCTTGCCTTGCATATTTTTGCAGGTAACTAGGATTTTATTTTAATTAGTCTTAAACTTTCTTAGGTTATATTAGATAAATAACTGTATAGTTATTAAGAGTATTACTAGATAATCCTTGCTATTATAGGGCTTAGGCTTAGAGACTTTTACTTACTACTTTACGTCCTCTTAAGTGCTTATCTTCTTGTTTATCTAGTTAATAATCTCCTAAAGTTGTATAATCTATGCTACTTATTTAGCTATAACTTCTCTTAGCGTCTTATCTAGGGATGGCACTAAAGCTAGGGTGCTAGCAGGTCCTATTATGTCGTACTTAGTAGGTAGTTAAAGTGTTATAAGGTACTTACACCTTCGTCTAATCTAGGTTAAGGTAGTAAGGCTAAAATAATACTTTATAAATTATTTAATAATATAAGTTAATGCGACACCTAGCGCGTGACTATATAATTTAATCTTATAAGAGATAAAATAACTATTAGTCTATATAGGAGAACGTACTTGCATAGAAAATATATAAGTTAACTATAAGAAGCATAATATAGGAAACTATCTATTATATATCCTTAGCCTGCTTAGTTACTTAGTACTACTAATTACTAAGTAGTTACGTAACTACAGGGCTAGCTCTTTAGCGTGCTTGTTAAGGTCGTCCTAACTATTAATCCTATTAAGCACCTATTCCCTTCCTTCCGTCCTTGGTTCGTAACACTATAGGTAATAGTATATTTTAATAGGATCTTGGCATTTCCGGCCACTCGCTTGTGTCGGCCACTCGCTTGTAGAGTACATTAAACCTATTAAGAATAGGATTAGGATTAAGTAATAATATACTTATTACTTTAAAAGAGCTAAGGATAGTTAATTTTTTAAAAGAGGTCTTTTACGTATTTTAAAATAAGGGGAAGAAGTTGCCTTTAGTGATAAAAGCTAGGCCTTAGCTTTTTTAAAGGTATTATAACAGCTCTACTAAGTAGGCTATTAATAACGGCTTAAATATTTTTACGTTAAGTAGCTAAAGCGTATAAGTGAAATAAAAAGGTAAAATCGCAAGTAAGATCCTATTCTAGTTATAGTAATTAATAAAGCCTATAGTAGTATAAGATTCGTTACTATTTATAATTAAAAGTTAATATAATTATGAAGTCTTCTCTTTTATACAGCGATTAAACACCTGTTTAAGTTAGGCAAGCCCGATATTATTATTTATCTAACTAGAGGATAATAAGAGAATAAAGACTTTATATTCTTCTACCTTAATATCTTCTACCTAGCTTACTCAGATGCCCTTATTAGCAGCCATATAGATACGGCTTAGTAGTAGAGCTAATCTATTAGCTTAAATATATACCAGGAGCATAATCTACGCGCGATTACTATCCTAGAGTAATGCTCTAACCTCCTTCGTCTCTTATATTTATCTGCTAAATATCCTCTTTAATCTACTAATAATACTAATTAGGCTACCCTTTTTATCTATATTATAAATATAATAAGGATCTATATAATATTATTTAATCTTATTATATAAAAAGTAAAAATAAAATTCATATTTATCTACTAAATTTGCATTAGAGCGAATACTGTCTATCCTAACTATTTATTAATAGATTAGATAAATACTATATTAGTTAATAAAGTAGGGAACCTAGCTCTTGCTAACTAGCTCTTTTGCTATTATAGAGGTAAAGTTTTATATTATCTCTCTTATAAGAGATGTATATCTCTTTATAAGTCTTTTAATATATTATACAAGCTCCTGCTCTTGCTATAAAGTAGGCTTTTACTAGTTAGAGTTCTTATCTTATGTAGAGCGCGTTATCCCCTAATACCTTTAAATTAATATAGACTATATAACACTATATTTAGTAGTAGTTGTTATATACGAGAAAGTTTTGCCTAGCTCTAATAATTTAATATTATTAATTATATCTTAAATTAGATTTATATTAATAAAGTTGTCGCGTATTAAAAGTAGGGTGTTTTAGTATTCCCCGCACATCACGCACACGGACACGGTACCGTGTCCGTGCGCGTGATGTACCTATTCGCGTAATACGCCACCCCTAAAAAATCAGTTAATCTTTGCAATCTTATAACTTAAATAATATAAATTAAATTAATAAGGCAATTAAAGATATTAAATCCCTAAAACTAGGTAAAACTTTCACTTACTAAGAAATTATAAAATAATATAGTGTTACACACTTAACGTTAATACGTAAATATAAGACTAATATAGTGCTGTGTAATACTAAGATTCTTAACTAATAAAAGCTTATAAGTTATATAGATAAGCGTATAGCTTATTATTTAGCACCTATAAAGGAGATAATATAAAGTTTTATATTAGCTTTTACAAAGGAGCTAGTAAGTGTTAAGATCCGATCTTACAGGCACTTGGCTAGGCTCCAGAGCGCCTATGGTCTTATGGTGACCAATGGAGGTACAGTACCTGGAGGTCACGTGACTGCTCGCTGCGCTCGACACGAGCAAGTGGAGCAGACGCAGAAGCCAAGACCTCTGCTCGCTGCGCTCGACTCGAGCATGTCGAGCAGGACAAGTATATAGGAACGCAAGAAGGAGTCTCTCTTCTACTTGTGTTCAACCTGTTTATCAATCTATCGTTTGGATCTGAATAAGCAACCTTGTTGATTTGATTGTGCTGTACACACCTTCGATACCAACGCCCTCAGTGACAGGCGCAAGCTATCACTACAACCCTCTCCCGTCCTACCAGTACTCCTGCCCGAGAACCAACCTTAGCCCCTTAGAGAATAGCTACCTCTTTGGGATCTTAACAGTAAGTAAGAGTTAAGTTACCTAATTTATTAACCACTATAACGTCTTAATTATTACTTATTAAAGTACTAAAATGGATCGCGATCGCTACTAAGCTAATTTAAAAATTAAATATTAACTATTCTTTAGTTTCTAGCTAATATTATTAAGAAATACAATATAGAGCCTCATTATACGTATAATATTGATAAGAAAGGCTTCCTTACTAGGGTGATTCGTAAAAGCTAGAGGGTCTTTAGTAAAGCTATATAAGACTAAAAAGAAGTTAGAGTAGCCTCTTAAAATAGTAATAAAAAGTAAATAATATTATAAGTATATATTTATAGTAATAGATTAGCTCTTCCTGCTATACTAATCTTTGCTTTTATAAACTTAGGTTTGTAAGCCTCTTAGGTAGAAGGAATATAGGCTAGAAAATTCTAAGTCTACGTTAGCTTGTCTCCCTTAGGATAGATTAATAACAATATTAGTCTAGCTTAGGTTAAGCAGGTATTTAATTACTACGCTAAAAAGAAATTATAATAATTTTATTAGCTATTAATCCCTAACAGCTATCGATCCTACATTGCTATAAATTTTATTAAGTATTATAACTAGAATTAAATTCTCTTCCTTATATTTCCCTCTTAGGTAGTCCACACGTTATAGCTACTAAATAGAATAATATTTAAGACTTTTATAAAATACCTTTATAACGCCTAAGGCCTATTACTAATTAAGAAAGAAGACTTCTTCTTACTATTTTAATAAGCCTAAATTAGCTTCTTTAAAAAAGAGAGAATATTAAGGTCTTTTAAAGCTATTAAAATACTACCTCTTAACCTAAAGGTAATCTTTAAAAGGTTTAAGAAATTAATACTAGAGCAAGATAAGAGAGAGAGATCTAGCTTAGTTTTTAGTAAAAATATTAGCTTAAACTATAGAGCCTAATACGCTCGAAAGTAAAGGACTAAAGTAATAAAGTGGCTTACAAGCTAAGCCGTTTACTCCACTATATATCTATCTAAATTAAGCTACTCCACACTAAAGTACAAGGCCTGTTAAAGGCTCTGCTTTCTAAGAAGAAATACTAGAAGCAAAGCAAGCCTCTAGACCTGTAACAACGTAAGGAATACTATAGGGGGGCTGTATACTAGCCTCCTTTTAAAGTTAGGGAGGCTTAGTTCCGTGCAAGAATTAAGAAATAAAAAGAATAAAAAGAATAAAAAAATAACTCTAGAAAGTAAAAAGAAAGTTATAAAAAGTAGCCTACAAGCTAAAAGAGGTAAAAGAAAAGCGTATATTAAAAGCTTAGTAAAAGGAAAAAAGAAAAAGAATTAATATTAAAAAATAGGCTAAACGCTAGCGTAAGAAAATAGAGAAAGAAAACTCTAAAAAGCCTATATAAATATCCTAAAAGGGAAAGAGAAAGGCTTTAAAGCCTCCTGTAAAGAGGCAGAAGAAACAAGCTCGTGTAGAGGTTACTATAGAGGTAGAGGGTAAAACTCTTGATGCTCCAGCACGCGATCCTTCACCTATAAAAACTACTTGGAGTAGTAGGAACATTAAACTCCTATAAAAATATAAGTAGTATATCTTTTTTATAGTAATTTATTTAGTATTTTAATAAATTATTAGAATAATTAAGCTATTATTAATAGCTCTATAACTCGATTTCTGTAACTTAGTGATTTAGTGAGGGTGGCGCATCACGCGAATGGGCGCATCATACGCACGGCCACGGTACCCAGGACACGGCGCATGCGCTTGCCGCAAACCACCCAAGGTACTCAGGAACACCGCGTCAGTTCGAAATGCCGCCACCTTTTGTCTCCGCGCCTCAGTCTGTTCAACGCAGGTCACCAAGGTGAAATCTGCGAAAACTACAACAAGTACGGGAAGTGCTTGTGGGAGGAGTGTTTGCGCCACCACGTGTGTACCAACTGCCTGATCACAGGTCACTCTGCTCTCATCTGCACCAACAATCCCGAAGTACTATGCAAGCGATTCAACAAGGAGCCAGGATGTGGCTGGTCTCGATGTTCGCGCATGCATGTGTGCAAGCGTTGTGGGGGCACCAATTATGGAGGCTACGCCTGCTCCATTTAGTATTCTTGCCATATCTCGTTGATGACGGTAACTTTATGAAGATATGAATGCGGGAAATGGTGACGGAATTCTTATATCACGGAGAAATTCGAAGAAACTTGAAGTTTGATGGACTTGTGGCTAGGACATGTCAAGCTTTTCAATGAGAATGATTCGAACGGGTTGCTCGTGGGATTCATACAGGCTCTTATAAAGAACAGCAGAGTTTAAAAATACGACTATCTTTGGATACCATCAAAATGGGCTTTTGTTGTATTCACTAAGTGATGTCGATGCTCCTCGTCTTACTATTGGATCAATTCTCAGGTACACCCTCTCAATGTACAATGCTTTAGAGGTACTCAAGCGCCATTTCGACATCTTGATAACATTGGTTTGATCCAGATTTTTGATCAGGGTGCGCAAAGCATCTCATCGCAGAAATCCCTGGATTGGAGTGGTAAATTCATGTTCCCTGGAGCATAAGGTCAACACCCATTGTTTCAATCACTCCTGCCTTCTTTCCTCAAACTATCCTCGTTTCTATTACCACAAACGTATCAGATCTTCTTCGTTGTGACAAGAGACAAGAATCCCAATTTTGGAAGTGATCTCCCCATACGACCTCATGCTTAGACGTTTACTGAGGTGGTTGGGCAGTCGGACCGCTCAAGGTAAAAGTCCCGAGAACAACCCCCGGACCCGTAACGGTAGGCCTTTCGCCTGGTGTCGGGCCAGGACCTTTCGCAATTGGGGCGCCTGGCGTGAGAATTGGCGCGCTTCCAGGGCCCGTCACGGGAGGCTTTTCACCAAGGATTTGACCAGGACCTTCTGCAGTTGGTGCGCATGCAGTGAAGGTGGGTGCAGACCCTGGGCCTGTTATTGTTGAATTTTTGCCCGGAGTCTGTTCAGTGCCCTCCGCGAGGGGTGCGCTCAATGTGACAGTCCCGAATACTGAGCCGGGGCCAGTTAGGGTAGGTTTACAGCAGGGCGGAGGTACCGCTATAACGTTGGCCGTGCCGATTATTGGTATAAGAAGTACGAGAATAGTGGCTGAATGCATGTTGAGGGTAGGCTCGTGGAGGATGTTTAAGTGGACGTTCGAGAGGTGGACGTGCGATATGCTGGGTAATGAAAGGGGAACGCGCAGCGTTTCATATATATTTAACCGCAAATAAACTTGCACGGCGGGAAGATATTGGAGCCTTGATGCTGTGCCCCGATTGACACGGTGGTGTTTTCTTTGTCGCACCGATGAGGCGTAAAGTAAGCAATACCTCGGCTTGTGATACAAAGCTTCCCTAAGTTATTTGTTCCTGGGTAACGCTCTGCAAAAGCAGTCGTGATCATTACGACCAAACTACGCAGATTCCTTCCCACAAGCGAGTATACGCGACCAGACGACCGCTTTTTTGAGAGAATACCTATGGTACACATGTGGCTACGAGAGCTGCCGTGAATTCCTCAGGGCATTGAGCGAACGTCTCCTAGGTTCTTCCACAGCGAAGTAATCACTACTATCTTCAAAACTTTCTTTGATTGTCCCAAAGTCCTATATATTAATAATTTTAGTCATGCTGCAGACACTGTTCTGTTTACCTAAATTCGAAATCGAGTTCTGGCTACCATAGGTATGTCGAAATCTAGAGAGGCAAGGTGGAAGGTTAACGGTGACGATAAAAGAAACCTGACGTTGATATTTCGATTTTCCGATTCGCACAGCCAGGGAGTACTATAAGAGTGATTTCAGAGGCCCTATGAACCATTCTATCGTTATGGATGTGAATTCTAGCGGCTGAGCAACCGAGTGTTTAATAAATTTTTCCACTCGGCACGCATACTTTTTGGTGACCAGGTGCTCTCCAGAGGCATCCGCCTTGTAAATAGGGCATGCTGAAAACGCTCCCGCCGTAATTCACGTTCATTGCGCCCAGTCTAAGAGCCTCCAAGATAGCAATGTCACGAGGGATCTCGAGAAGATAGAGGTCTCAAATGTCGAATGGGCACAGGACAGACCACGAAGTGATAATTTCACCACGTGCAGTTGATTGTTTCAGTGCTTAGGTCAACACTGCTAAGAAAAGTCTTAGTAAGCTATTCTAGTTTTGCCCAGACGCGTACGTCTAGCTAGTCTTACGTCATATGAGGCGTAGTTACCTGGGCCGCTTTTATAAACGCCCACTCAACACCCATGAACTTTCCAAAGAAGCGCCTTCGCCCTAGACGGAATCGAATCCAAAGCAGCAGTGATCAGCCATTACGCCTACCAAGTCTATACCATCGCTATGAATAATATGGGCGATTTTCAACAAATGGGTCCTATCGAATTCTGTAAAGGAGGCATGCCATGGTTTTCACGACCCGAAGAAACGCCAACAACCTCAGAGCCTGAACAAGAACATTTACAAAACTTGAAATGTGTCTGGCTTCAATTTATAGGCGCTCGAATTACTTCATACGACACAGTTTCAATCAAACAGCGCATACCGGCATTACCACTTGTGGATGAGATTCGCTCAAACTCTGGCGTCGGTCGGGCCAGCAACCGCGTTTTTGGGATCGCAGAACTGTTAGAAATGATACTCTGCCACGCTGACAGCACGGCACGCCTCATCGCCTTGAGTGTCTGCCGTGAGTGGAAAGATGTGGCCTTGCGAATCATGCTTATCCCTGTCCGCCGGCCAAATTTGGTAATCGAGTTCCCCAACAGCTCAACTAGCTACCCGCATCGGCCGAAGAGCTGAATTATCCTGAGTCCGAAAACGACATAAATTTGCGAGTAGAACTTGACGGTATATATCGAGGAATGGAACGCTTCCAGGATTCAAGTATGCCCAATATCACTCTTTTATCGTCATGAAAGACTTGAATAGACCATGCGACTCACAAGACGAATTCAATGTTGTAACGCGTCGATCATAACGACATCAGGGCACGTACCTGGGTATATTTACAGAGACCTCTACAGATACCTTCCGGGAGACGATCTGATCAACGTTCACCAGGCCCAGTATGATAGTCGCTCCAAATAGCAGTATCAAGAGTCGGACGCATACGCACCAGACCTCGGGACCACATGCAAGTGATAAAAGCCCTACGGGGCTTAGCGTAACCGAAGCCAGCCGTTACACAAAAACTCCGCTATCACGATCCTTCTAGGCTTCAAAATACGTGCGCATTTAGGCAGTAACATTGTGGTGGCGTGGTTCGCCGCTGTCAGGGTTTTTCTTATATCATAACCATACGCCACACAGCACCCCGCTATCACCTACACCTGCTCTTTTACGCCTACAGGCCTCGCTTAAGAAGAGCAATATCCGCTCGAACTCACTGCTGCATCTACCCACGCACTTCCAACTTCATAGCACTGTCTCTAGGATGCTCTCATCACGCTGCGGCCTTGCGCCTACGTGTATCCAGCTTTATCGTACGGGAAAGAACCGCCTAAATCCTCATTTCATACTAGCGAGCGAGCGGCGACCAGGAACCCAATAGCCGCTGAAAATGCCTGTCACCGTCTACCCATCCTCAAACCCTGCTGCTCCGTGGGAAATCAGGAAAGCCAATACCGATAAAGATCTCCTTCCCCAGTCAGAGCAGCGCAAGAACAAAGAGATCATCCGTAGCTCAATTTTATCAGCAGATTATGCCGAAAAACACATCACGTCGTCCAGCAACGGTTTAGTCTGGGCGGCATATCGGGCGCACAGCTCCCATCATCACCTCGCTATACGGCCAGAGGACGTCTGGTTTGCCATCGTCTCACAGATCGGCTTTTACATCAACTCTCATGCCGAAGAGCTCCGCTCCATGTTCCTTTCTCACTAAGGCCGGAAGAATGTTGTGATCGAGACCGTTGGCACCATACACACAGTTGAATTTGCCGTCCTTGCAAAGTTTTTAGAGGATATGATCCAGGCGAACGTCAAGACGCCGGATCTGCAAGCTTGGATTATGCCTTCATTCAGCACAACAACAGAGTGTGACCGTGCCGTTGCTTCCATTCTGATAATGGGTGCCATGCAAGAATACTTTGGGCTTAGAATGACGATGGTGTGCGGCTTGCCATCGGTCACGCTTCTCGGCGAGCGTAACGACTGGGAGAATATCTTGCAGAGGCTTGATATGCTACATAAATTTGGCGACGAGCCTGCTGCGTTCGCGCAGCTTCTTCGACCGGTCATCCGCAGCCTCATCGAATCCTTCGACTCAGAGCCCACTGCGTCGGTCCTCGAATTCTGGGGCCGAATTGCACATCATGAATCGGGGGGCAGCGGTCCTAGCTACCTGTCTGGATGGATTGCCGCATTCTGTTTCTGGGACAAGAAAGGATGGCTGATGAACCGAAGAGCATGGTATGAAAAAGTTCTAGGCAAGGACCACAAGCAAGCCTTGGAAGGAGAGTCGGTCCCGGAGTATGGTAAAGTCGATATCGAAGATATTCTCAATGGATACGCCTCTGTTCCGGTCAAAATCAATGACAACAGGAAAGAATACTTCACGCAGGTGATTGCGGGATCTATTGGTATACAGGCTTTCAATCAGATGGATTTCCGGGAATCACTCTCTGGAGAAGCGTCTAGCACCATCAAGAACAAGTCTGAGACCACAATACCTAACGGCGACGTGACAACCGGCACACAGGGAGCAGCTACCGCAGCGCCGAGCTATGAATCGGCTGACACAGAATTGATCCTGGACTCTTGTAGACCTCTGACAGGATGGATTCTATATCATACAAACACCCCTGAGGACGGTCACATGGAGAATGATGAACAAGAAAGATGGATCATCTAATACCAACGAAATGGGTACTAACCATGAGGAGGCTTGAAGAGTTCAACAATACGAATCATGGCCAGGAGTCGCAGATGGACACTACCTAGGTACGGGTCAAGAATGTGCGTGCGATGAGTCTCATTACGGAACATCCCCCTGCCGCAGAAGCTAACGGGTTCGCGGATGTTCGAACGCCGCTTATGGTATGATGCGGTAACTTGGGGCACACGAAATTGGTTCCATGTTTTCGTCGGTGCGTATTGACCCGATAGAGGTCGAGTTTTTCATTCGGTTTGATCAACGACACTGTACGATCCGGGTGCGATTTAGGTAATTGCCCGTATTGCCTAAGTGCCTAAGTGCAGGGGACCGTAGTTGGTGGGAAAATAGCCGGCCTTAGTATTTCATCATTAGAAATTAAAACCTTCAAATGAACATTATGTTACTGGTAGGTCAATTCAGTACTATTTCATGCGACTTCGCCCGGAAAGAAGCAATAGGGCGGCACATCAAGATGAATTTCTCTACTCACGCCGCCGCAATATTGGCGCTCTGTGAGCGTGCATACGCTGCCTTCGGTTTGACATCGACGAATGCTAAATTTATCATAGATACGGACGGTGGTTTAGTTTTCAAAGTTAATAAGCACGTCTACCGCTGCATGCAACATTGAATATTGCGCTTTCACTATAAGGCCAGCAGGTCCAATGGAGACATCACCAGTCTCAAACACAACGGTGTCGAGTACCAGGGTACTGGTAAAGCTTCAGCTATCAATTTTGGACTGGGGACATCCACTGTCACAGGCGAAACAGTCAACGGCTACGTTGAGATCAAGGTCAAAGCTTCCGGCCTACCTGTGACGCAATACTACGTCGCGAAGCCGAAAGAACCGACAATCTATATGGCGACTTACATCACTAAGGAAATTGATCCTGGTGAGCTGCGCTGGCTCGCAAGACTGAGAACTTCAGAGCTGCCTACTGGTGTGCACGGAAACGTAGGCGATACCCGCGGTTGCACGGCGTTCGAAGGCAAAGACACTTTCAAATGCCCCGACGGTCAGACACAACGCAAAATGTACTCATCTGAGATCGATTCATTGATGAGAAGATTCACTGCGTCTCAGGATCCGTAAGCCACAATATCGTGCTCCGAGCGGCGTACCCACTAACAGTCGATAGAAGGTGCAAGTTTGTATGATCATGCCGGGCACAGCGCACGAAAGTTCTGCAAGTGGGCCATTCATGCGCGACATCAATAGCCAAACGGGCTCTAGCGACCAGGAATTATACTGGTACATGAACTCTGGATATGTCCGCACGGAAAAGTGGCGTTTTGGACTCCAAGGCCCATATGCAATGACCTTTGCTTCAGCCGGCACCAAACCCTCAGAGGATCTCGACACGAGCTTCTTCAGTAGCCCAAACATTCAAGGGTACGTTGCAGCCAGCGGTCGTGGAACAGTGACTGGGACCGCTACGGGTGTACCAAACGGATTCGAGACCGTGGTTCACTGGTTCAATACGAACGCACAATACTGGACAAAAGCAAGCGATGGAAAATTCACGTCGCCCCTTATGAAGCCCCGATCATACAGCATGCGTCTGTACAAGGGCGAGTTCCTGGTGGCGAATGAGACAGTGACTGTAGCGGCTGGTCAGACAGCCACCAAAGACATTGCGTCCAAAGAGCTTGACGCGCCTGTGATTTGGCGCATAGGAGAGTTCGATGGTAGGCCTTCCGAGCTGAAGAACGGCGATAGGATCGAGCGAATGCATCCATCCGATACACGTATAAGCAGCTGGAGCGGCGCGTACACCGTCGGTCAATCCAAAGCATCCGACTTCTCAATGGCGCTTTGGTCGAAGCAAGGAACTGCTGCCACTGTTATCTTCACGCTTACGCAGGAGCAGGTGAAAGGACACGTTCTACGCATCGGCACTACACTTTCATTTAAACGTGGAAGACCATCGGTAATGGTCAATAATTGGACAGGGGCAGATCCTGGTGCGCCGGTGAGTACAAAATATGGAACAAAAGGGTGCGCGCTAGCAATCTAGGCACTGATTGATACCCCTGGCGTCACTCGTGGCGCGTATCGCGGTTGGGGAGATGTTTACGCACTTGGAGTGTACCATCGAGTGCGTTCAAAGTGGGCTCAAATACTCTCACGGTTGGAGTTTATGGGAGTGGCGACTCAACCTGGCTTAGTGCCAACTACATCGTCGACGCACTGGAGTTGCAGGATTGATGCTCGGGCGGTGGTATGAAAGGTGGTAGATGACACTGATCGATGGAATAAACATGATGTCAATCCTTCGGTCGACCTCTCGTTCCCGTCTAGCTGCCAAATAGATGAATCCACCCCGTGGTTAGCGTCTCTTTAGATCAGTAGTCGGCCTTCCATTACAGATACAGCGGTACCGCCCAGCGTTATGGTTTCAATACCTTTCTCCGCACCCATGATCACTTGTACGTGGATATCACTCTTGCGACCTATTTCGACACCTTGGGTTATTTCGTACTCGAATGTCTGGCCTGGCTTTCCTTTGACGAGAGAAAGGTACGCCGCTAGATCACTTGCTGCACTGCCAGTAGCTGGATCTTCTAGCGTCCCTTCGATCATCCTTGTCCTCAGGTGTTGCACTCCTTCATTACTCGAGGTCTTGACATAGAAATACGTTCCGACGAAAGTATCTTTCCAGTCTTCTTCGAGACCATCCACGGACATCGATTCACCTGTCGTGGTCACTCTCTGCAATGCGTCCAAACTCTTCAACTCGACCAGTACAAAGGTCATCCCCTTCACAATAGAGACAATGGGTATTTGTTGCACGTCGTCAACGTAACCTTTCAAACCCGGTTGGACAGCGAGCAGCTCTTCTCGAGACCATGTCCTTTCGTGAATATGACTGTAACATGGGCTCAGCAAGGTTACAGATACTACTCCTGAGCGTTTACGTACACATTGTGAGGAATAGCAGCCTTAGCGTGCCTTTTCGCAACGTCGTACTGCAGTTCTACCGGGCCGGCCTTTAGATTGAATTTTGCTTGAATGACACCATCGAGACTGCTCTTCTGTGCAACTTCAGAAAGCGCTAAACAAACCGTGCCTTTGAGCCGTCAGCATTCACCCAAGAAGTGTTGCAAAGAAAAATACGTGCCGATAGCAGACTTGGCAACAATCCAGCTAAGCTTGATAGCTGGCTGGCTGGCTTGAGGCTTGAGGTATTCAATCCAGCCAGCCAAACTGTTAGCAAAA